>VXBX01008695.1:2731339-2826592 GCA_013400415.1 Scytalopus superciliaris | reverse complement strand
TGGGCTGGGGGGGGGGAAGAACACAACAAATTGGGACCATGGAACAGCCTGGAGTGCTGTGAAATCTTGGAATTGCTTTACCATATAGTGTGGATAGTGCAGAAATTCAGCAGTAGGGCTCTCCTCATTACTTTTTATATAGGATTCAAACTGTAGTGGCTTTTTTTTTTTTCCTTAAAACTTACTCTGAATTTTAAGTTCTAGTGTTGAAACCAAAGGTTTGTGTTTAAAATCCACCCTGTCTCTGTGTTTTGCATGTAGTAATGCTGGTACATTTATGACCAAATAAAATTTGATGCTGAGGAGTAAATGTATGAAGATTTGAGTTTCCTCCTGTAAATCTCTAGAAACAATTGTAGTATTTGACTATGAAAGTATTACAGAGCACTGTTAAAAAATGAAGGGGGTGTTTTTCTAAGTATTTCAGTGCAGCACTGTCTGTTTAGCTGTGAAAAGCTAGTTCCTCACTCCAGGCCACAGCTCTGCAGGTAGACTTGCTGGACTGGGATGAACTCCATAAAAACCCCTATAAATTTAGAGAAGCCTGTTGATATAGAACTGCTTGTCGTTTTTTATGTAGAATCTTGTTTAGCAAAGAGGAGTGGTGGTTATATGTACTTCAAGACAGGAAAGAGTGGGAAATACACTGGATTTGTTTGTTTGTTTGTTTGTTTGTTTTTTTAAATGGCTGCTTGTATCTAAGAAAAACATATATTTCTAGGCAGGATTACTGAACTCAGCATAGTGTTTTGTTGGTGCTGCACTTCACTCTTGAAACCCACACAGACAGTAACTGGTGCAGGTTCAGGACCTGTGATTTGAAGTGAAATGGTAAAGAGACAGCGTGGAGCCTCTTTGCTTCTCACCCAGCAATAAGGATTCATCCCAGAGGCAAAAATAATAATTACTAAAAAAACCAATTTACAAGTGCTGTGATGATATTCGGGGCTCAGGAAACTGCGAAAATTGTGAGTTTCTGTGTTTGAGATGGGGGTGGGGGGGAGGGAATCAGCTCTAAGGAATACTGCTGTCCTTTCCAGCAGTGTCTCAGCATTGACAGGATGTTTATGGGATCCAAGGAGTATCCTATCCATCACGCTAGCCAGCCCTGTGGGTTAGTTTAGAATATCACCTCTTTCCACAAACATTTGTCTACTTTATATTAACAGAATCCTTTCCTCCTCCTGTTCAGCCACACCTTGTCTTTCTTTTGGTCAAAGAATGAAAAAACCCAGGATTTCTATTCCCTACACCCCAGGTTTAGCTTAGTACAGCCAAGCTTACAAAAGAGGAAGACTTTGTGTTAAATAATGCTATTCTGGACATGGTTAATACTGTGTCCTCACTCTTTGGGTGCTCCAGGTGGATCAAAAGGTGCTTTTTTCCATGTGATCCAAATCATGTCTTCAGGCATAACTCAGCGTTGAAAGAAAGGGAGATAGCTCAAAAGGCATTTAACTACTGAATTTCACCTGCTGCTCCCCTCTGGTTTTTGATTAAGTCCTGAGGTATATTTTCTGTTGTCTGCTTTTGTGAATGGTATGTATTCAGAGGCACTCTTATACTTTAAGAACACTTAAGTCAGTGAGAAGGTTTTGATTTTAATTTTTAAAGGCTATTTAAAATTTTTCAGATTAAAATTTTGCTGTCTTTAAATTTAGTTCTTTAACCTTCTATCTCTCCCAGTTGAATCGTCACACATTTCATAGTTACTAAATTTCTCTAAAGAGAGTAATTCTTGATTTTCATCATAGTGAGGGTATATGCGTGCATATATTTACAACCATATGAATGTTAAAATGTCCTGTGTGTTTGGGTTTGTTAGCTTGGATAGGTTTGGCTTTTCACTGTCTTGAATTGCTTAAAAATTGATGAAGATTAACAGAAGTCCAGAGTGTGACACGGAAATATTTTGCATTTTATTTTGTTGACCTTAAAAGCTAACAGTTATGGCAAATGGATTTTTGAGAGGAGTGTAAGAAATGTGAAAGACTGAAAAGAGCTTTTTAAAAGGCAGGGAAAATTTCCTTCACCTTCTGCACAGCTGCCAAAGCATACGGCTTAAAAATGTTGTTTGTTACAATTCCTCTGCCTTCTTGCTCGATGTACTCAAGTCTTTCTCTCACACTTCATCTGTCTCAGTTCATCTATAAACTGTAGTGACCTGTGAGAGCAGAGCTAGGGAAGGGTTTGGTATGACGGTAAATAATGAGCTCGAGTTCCTGAGACAGAACTTGATTGCTTGATAAATTATGAGCAATCAGGCATGTTTTCTTGCAGCTAAATACAAGGTTATGCAAATAAGATGAAAGACTAATTCTGGTTTGTGTGACAGAGGGTTGTGCTGGGTTACTGTGTCCTGGTCCAGATTCCCTACTTCAGAAAGGCAACTGGAAATGTGGAAAGGGCTCAGGCTGGTCCCAGGGTCTGAAAAATGAGCATTGCAGCAGAAATTGAGGAGCTCCGTCTATTTAATTTATCAGCAATGAAGTAACAAGCTCATCATACTGTGTGAGTATCCAGACAAGGAGAAGATACTTATAAAGGAGCGATTTTGCAGACTTATATTTCTGTGACTGAACTATGGACTCAGCAAAGTTCCAACTGGTAACAAAGTGCATGTGTGTGGTGTTAAGGTAATTAGTTTTTCTGAGAGACATTCTTCACATCCAGGTTTCAGAGTGCCTGATGCTGGATGGAGTGTTAGGACATCTGTGGGAGTTCAGAGCAGTTGCAGAGCTTGCAGGGATTTAAATCTGTGTCTGCATGGGGTTCAGTGGCAGCAAAAAAGGTTACAAAGGCTGTGTGTGTAGACTAGGGTCTGTGGAAGTGTATTCTTCACAGTCTTAAAAGTGCCATCACATGTCTTACATGTTTTAGCACAGAATGTGTTGGTTTTTCCCAGTAGGACTTTATATGCTGGGCAGCATTTATTGCTGCATGAACTACCTGGTGTATTTGAAGTTACTTTTCTTCTTGGGAACATGCTGATAATAAGACATTTAAACATAAGGGAATGGTCAATAAGTCATAAAAGTGTAGTGTTTATCACTTCAGGTGTACAAATGTGAAGTTTTCTTTGAAGGATATTTTTCCAAGACCTTTGAGGATTTGTGTGGTATGGTATTCTGTTGGTTCTGTTTTCAACTTTGCCCTTAACAAAACCTGTAAAGTCAGAAAACAGCTTTCTGAAGCTGTGTTTCTCTAGTGGTGACTTTGCTCCAAGAACAAGCATTCAGTTTCCAAGGTGTTGTGTGTGATTATACTGAGCTACTGCGTGGAGTTTGTGAGCTGTATACAACAAGATGCCATCATGCTGCTGCAGTGGGGTGGCTGTCTTATTACCCAGCTTTCTTAACGAAATGAGGGAAAAGCAGCTCTATGCTGATCTAAACTGGAAGAGATATGAGAATTATTGTGTTTTCAACAACAACAACAAAAAATCAAATCGGTAATTTGCAAAGATCTCAAAACATCTTGTCCTCATGAGGAAGATATTACTGCCCACTTGCACAGTGGTAAGAGCCAGGGCTGGCAAAAGGAAAAGATACTAAATGTAGCTGATCATTTCCTAGCCCTAGTTCCTTGTTCTGTGTTTTGTTCAAATCAGCTATTAATCAGGAGGAAAAAAGGCACAGATGAATAGTCTTAAATATTGTTTAGCCCCTTTTTTAAAAATTAGAGTACAGATACATTTTTTTGTGTTCATCCTATTTTCATCGAAAGCGACCACTTAATGGTGACATATATATAAATTTCAAATTGCATTTTTTATTGTTATGAATAACGAATTAATTTATCTTATTCCTAAGGCTTTGGCAAGGTGATATGGATATTTTATATTCCTGTATCAAAGACCAAAAAAGGGCAGGAGATAGAGATAGACAGCATGAAAACGTACTTTGCATTTTTTAAATAGTAAGGTAATTTTTCCAGTAGGAAATTATCAAAATAACTATTCTTAACAACCATGTTGGACAGTCTTTTAACAGAATCCTCTCAGTTCTTTGGTTCTCATTCGTTTTCCTGCTGGAGCATTCTTTATGTGAATGAGACCAAGACAGAGAAGGGGGACCCTACAAAATTCTGAAACTTTTTTAAGCACTTGCATCTATTCTGGGTTTAAAGTTCAGTCAGAGTAGACATTTCTGTCTAAGAACGTTTCAGACGCANATTGGGTTTTCTTGACTGCCACAGGCCCAGGGAAGGCCCCTCCTCTCTGGGGAGTGTGCCCTTTCCTGAAGGCAAATCCTCCCAGAGCTGCCCACATCGCTCCTCAGCAGGAGCAGATTTGGGTGCTGAGCCCTCACTGGTCACTTTTGGGTGGGAAAAGCCATTCTGGCTTTGCTGGAACTTTCCTTCCCTGAGAGGAAAGGGTGTGGATGCCCAACTCCCCTTGGCTGCCTCAGGCGGGAAAGGCGGGTCTGCCTTGTTCGAATTTACCGAGTGTTTCAAGGTAAGCTTTGAAATTTAAGGTTTTAAACAATGTGAATCCCTATCCTGGCTGCCAGGGTCCCTTGGGAGTGGGCCCAGACAAGATCCTTTGCCCGACGTGCTTCCTGTCCCACCTGTTTTATACCCCAACACCCCACAGACTCCCCCCACACAAAATGGCCTCCAGGCAACCCAACTCAAAATGGCTCCCAGGAGTCTTGTCTGTCCATCTTTCACCTGCCTGTAATGAAACTATTTTTTTTATTCCTCACATAACCTAGCAGGTAATACTTTAATGTCCTGTTCTGAGTTTTGGCAACACAAAAGCTACAGAGATGGCTTGCGTAGCATAGATTGCATGGAGTGTCACGCTTTCCCTCAAGTTTTGTTGGATGCTTGTTACTCCTCTGGCCTGGACAAGCCTTGCCCGGGCTGAGTGCCTGCGAGGCAGCGGGGCGGGAGCCGTGCTGGTCACACGGAACCCTGTGCTGTGCCGCTGGAGACGGGCGGCAGGGGATGAGCATTATCAGTTGTGAGAGGAGGGCCGGGACAGGCAGGCAGGAAGAGGGTAAGGTCGGTGGTTGCGACCGTGCGCTGTGGTCACCCCCAGTGTCCTGTCTCACAGAGCGGTTTCCTGACAGCCGGGACTCAGTTTTATCTTGCTGCTGCCAAGTGTGTTTGTTCCCTCTCAGGCAAGACTCTCTCTGGTCAAGCGTATGAAGCAATAACCAAGATACTCTGTGTCCCGGATGGCATTGGCAGGCAGAAACAATGCAGATACTCTTCATGTAAACTGAACTTGAGTATTTCAGAGGACATAGTTGCATTTTCTGGTTAAGGCAGCATAACTTAAGAGGTACCAAGGTGTTGGAAAGGATACTGGATAATCTTTGTTGTAAGGTCCATCTGATAGGACTGTGTCCTATTTTAGATTAACAATTTCACCTTCCTAAACTTGCAGGAGTGTACAATATATTTAGCTAATTTTGTGCCCTATATGTCTAAACAGCTTTTTTCTCTATGAATTTTGACCTATATATTATATCTTAAGTTAGGTATAAAATACCACTGAAAATACTCAAGACTTTATTTAATATAAATGTATTTTGAAATACAGAACACAGAAGAAATGTGTTTTGCCTATGTAATGTACAATTCAGGATGTTAAGAAAAAATACAATCTGTTTGTGTAGCATCTGATATTTTCCTGTAAAAAAAAAGAAGCACTTTCTTTAAAATCACTATTACAGGTTGTAATATTATGTGTTGCCCAAAGCTGCATTAATCCCAGCCTCATTGCACTCTTGAAGTTACAGTGCAAGTGTTTTTCAAATAATTAAGTTCAGACACACGTTTTACAAGTATTTCTCATTTTAAAGATACGTAACAAAAATACTCTTATGAGGAAAACTCTTTGATTTGGAAATGCACTGTGACTTTTTAATATTTCTGTGTGAAAGGAAAAGCTAAAAGTCACTTTTTTCCTGCTTGAACTTTGAAATACTCCTTTTAAAGGACAGTAATTGAACTCTGCTTTTTCATTCCGTTTCAGGTTTTTCTTCTGTAATCATGGCAAAACCTTACGAATTTAACTGGCAGAAGCCAGTTCCCTCTTTTATGCAAGATGGAGCTGTGTTTGATAGATATGAAGAGGTAAGAGGCCAGTTGCCTTTCATTTGCTATTCTCTTTTAAATATGCAGATGTGATAGAATATTTCATGGTTTACTTTCATTGTACACAAAGAGACTTTCATTTTATGTGGTAATACCTACAGAAGTATCTGTGGGGAAGCAGTACCAACACACTTTACTGCTATACAGTTTTTTTGCTTTTGAAAGAAATAGCTTTAAAATATATTTAATCCCTCTGATTTGAAATAAGCCCTGAGGAAGAGAATAGGAGAATTGGATCAAAATATCTGTAACATGCATAAAGCTCATCTTTGCAGATTCATAAAGCACATTATTGAACAAAGTGAATCCTTCCATTTTTTGTACAGCTATCAAATGGAGAAGGGGCGAATATAGTGCTTTTTTTCAATATACAAACTGAGGACCTGCATATCACAAGGGAAAGTAAGAGAACACAGAACATTTATATTCTGATTCAAATGCACCATTTGAGATCTGGAGGGGTTTTATCTACCTCAGAAAATCAATCTGTACTCTATCTGCAGTGTGATTACTATGATCCCGCTTTCAGCTGTGCTTTAATCCAAATTTATTAAAGGAATGCAGTATGGGGCATTTTACACCACAGAGATAAAGTGCTGAGAAGTTTACCTTCTACTCAGCATTGATATGCTGGTAAGAGTAATTTCATCAGGGTCTATTTTTAATCTTGTTTGGACAGGAAATCTCTCTAAGTTGAAGGTATCTCTGTAAGTGCCTTCAGGGATATTAGTATTTTCTCCTTATCTTTTGAAATGTAAGTAAAAGGTATTTTTTATCACAAGGCCTGCCAAGATAGAGATAGTTGGTTTACCCTGTATTTTCAGTTTTGTGGCTAGAAAAGCTAGAAAGACACTGGTGGACATGGAATTCTTTAGGAAAGAGGTTCAGCAAATATTCAGCAAATATTGCCTGTGAGGATCTAAGTGAAGGGGTGTGGCTCACGTTTATTTTTTGGCACCTTTGTTGTGAGGCAGAGAATGGGCAGATACAGAAAAGAGTTTTTAGAATGCTCAGTTTGCTGTGGTGCAGTTGGGAGCCTGGATTGTTTCCTTGCAGAGGACTCTGCTGCACACATGCCTGTTGGCTTTCAATTAAGGAAGTCAGGAAGTTCTGGATCCTTCTTTCCTTCAAGGAGTGATTGATTCTGCACTCTGCTTTCCTGCATTTTAGCTTAATTCATGATGCACTAATTGAGGCTGGAGGTGTGTGGAGGAAATTTCTTTTTTAATTCAGCTAATCTGATTTTTTTGCCTTGCCTAGTCTCTTTGGAATGCCATTCTTTCCTGATTTCTTCTACAGATCAATATCCTTTAAACTTTGCTTGTCAGATCCTCTGGCTACAAAATGCTCACAGCATTAATGCTGCCACAGTCTAACATTGGAAAGCACGAAAGTCTAACAGGAAAGCACTTCCCAAATTGTGAATGTTGAAATGATCCTGGAGGTAGTACTGGCAAATCACATATTTTCCACCTTTACGTGGTTTGAAGTATTTAGTTTTCAATACTTGTTTTGAAGTTCCTTTTAATTAAGGGGTTTTATTAGGTTAGAATCACTGCTTTTATTAAATAAAACATCTTCATAGTTGCAACGAAGTAGGAAAATACTAATTAAGTGCATCCAAGCATCTCAAGCATCAGCAGTAAGACAAAGCATTAAAAATTGGCTTTTTTTTAAAAAAGCCCACCTCCCTCACTTCTGTTTGGGAATAGCAAATTCTGCAGGAAGGTATTTGGGAAGAAATACAGTAGTCTTTTATTTTTGAACAATAAATAAATTTATGATATTTCTCAAACGGACTAAAATAATGATCTCTATTTTCTTTTCTACAGGAATCATTTGTCTTTGAAAGCAATTGTCTCTTCCAAGTGGATGAATTTGGGTTTTTTCTGAGCTGGAAAAGTGAAGGAAAGGTATATTAAAATTATATCAGGAATATATACTAGATATTAATGCACTTGGCTTATATTCTGGCTAGTTTTAAAAAATCTGAAATACCATGTTAGTTTATTTACAAAAGTACTCTTCATCCTATTTTTTTAAAAATTGACAGAAATGAAATCCTTAAGAGGGAATTAAGGGATATCAAAGGGGAATACACTGTTTATGTTTATTAACAGTGTTTTCAAGTAAGATTCACTGTTTATTGTTGCTGCAATTCCTAATGGACCCATGTCTCAGCACACCTTTGAACTTGCACCTGTTTTTGTCATTTCAGGAAGGACAGGTATTAGAATGCTCCCTGATCAACAGTGTTCGTTTTGGAGCTGTACCAAAGGTACTCTATAGCTTATACTCTTCATTTACACAACAAATATTTAAACTGAAGGTGAAACATTAATTCGTTCAAATAATACCAGCAGCACAGTTTGTATTTTGTAATCACGGGCTAAAATTTTGAAAAAAAAAAAAATTTGAAGTAATTTTCTGTCATTGCAGTTGGAAAGTTCAGCCTCTGGTCTTTCTGAAGTAAGGCTTCAGGATGAGGTGAAAACTGAACAACACACATCAAGAGAACATATCAGGAGTTTTTAATAATTTTGTAACAGTGTATTTTTATACTTGTTTTACAGATCTGGAAAAAAATGTTCCTTTTTCCAGATTTTGTTAAAACTTTGTCTTTTTGCACCATTGACATGAAATATAGGAGCTTTGTTTACGTTCCTCTTAATGCAGTTAAATGGTCAGAGTGGGCAGCTGGTCACAGTCTGCCTTTTTGAAGAGTCTCAACAGAAGTACTTGTTAGGAGTTCTGGAGGAACCCAAAACTTTGGAAATACCCTCAGCAGTATTCTTCAGAAGGAGTACATAGGATTTACTGCAGTGAATTGTGGCTCTTCCTCCTCCAGGCCTTTAGTTTTAGAAGATTTGTTGTGAACTCTGCAATTCCATTTCCACATGTGCTAACTGTAGACAACTATCATGGGAATCCATAGAATAAGATCTCTCCCCCACAGAGAAGGGGCATGAACAGTGGTTGTGCTGACAGCCAAACCAGTTATGCTTCAGACTCCAGCACTGTCTTTATAGAGGTAATTTGCTCTTTAAAAAAATGTGCCCCTTAAATCTCTAGCCCTTGACCTGCAGCAGACACCAGCTTGTATGACATGTCACTAAGGAACAGTCAAGAAGTCACAGAGATCATAACTCTCAGGAACTAAGGACTTAACTAGATTGGAATAATTAACTTAGAGATTAATACTGTTCCTCTGTTTCCATTCCTTGGAGTGATTAATTTTCCTTTTTCATGATGAAAACATATGTTCTCACATTTGTGTGCCTAACTTTTAGAATACATTGTTTTTCAGGTTTGCACACAGTATGTCTAAGTGAAAACACTCATTTAAGATGATTGGCAAAAGTTTAAAAGTATATATGTATATAGAGATGAAAATGCATCTTTACCATAGCGTACTGCACAACAGAAATGTGGCAAATGTAACAAGTTACTTACTCTGTTTCACAGGATCCCAAAATACTAACTGCACTCGAGGCTGTTGGAAAATCAGAGAATGAGTTGGAAGGACGAATAGTGTGTGTTTGCAGTGGCACAGACCTGGTGAACATCAGCTTCACTTACATGGTGGCGGAAAACACAGAAATAGCCAAGGTATTTCGCAATTAAACAATGTGGGGGAGTTAAAAATAAAAGAAGAGCTCATTAGCAGTACTTAACTGTTTTTCCTAAGTCTGCCTGCTTGGCTGACTGAACTACTTGGTTTATTGTCTGCTGCCTCACTCTCCAAAAGGACAACAAATATCAATTTGCAGCCTTCTGTAACATGTCTGTGTGCCATGGTGAAAGGAAATAGTGGTTCTGTCAGCCTCTGTGTGCACGGTGATTGATGAAAATTAGACACTGAAACCAGTGAATATCGGACAGCTCATTCCTTCAGCTGTTCAGTGTCTCTGTGTGGGGCTTGTCCAGCAGACTGTGTGACAGTTATGCAGTCGATCTGTAGCAGGGGTGCTGAAGGGAAGTGCAATTACTTTCCTTTTCCTGGTGGGTGGAGTTCAGCCCTCCAAAATTCTGTTCAGTGATAACCTAATTGTACTGTGTGATTCATATTATTTGAAAAGACAAAAACAGGAAAGAAAACTCTCTACAGTTACGGGGATCCCAGTGTACCCAGGTTCTTTTCTGTTTGCCGTTGGCATGGAACAGTCTTAAGAAAACAATGGCACTTTTTTACACGTCATCTTTCCTGAGAGCTTTAGATTGCACTTCACAATGCAAGTTCTGTGGCTCCACCTGTCCTGGTGTACTCGAGCTGTCTGCTGTAAACTGCTCTGAGAAACCTGATCCACAGTGCTGATAGTACACTGCTAGCTTAGATCCAGGCATTCAAGGGGTTTTAAAAATGTACATTCTTTGATTTTCTTTTCTGATTGTAGGTATTTAGGGTATTTAGGATTATAATCTGTTTTGCCTGTGAGATAAAATATTGAGCAGTGATCAGTAACACACACCTGCTTTATAACTTTCTGCTGAATAAAGCATCACTAAATCCCTTGGCAGAGCTGCCTGGTTCTTCATTGTTTTGGATCCATATCTCTGGAAACACTGGCAGTACTGAGTAAACTCCATGATAGTAGACATATTTGTATAACTTTCATGGCTACAATAAATTGATTTTACTGTGTGTATTTTCATCAGGCTTTCAGGGAAAATGTGCCACAGTTATGTTTTGAAAACATTGAAGAGGCAAAGAAAAGGATATGTTGGCAGCATTCTGTTTTACACTTAACCCAGCAGCATCTCTGATTTATTCTGAAAACAGAAAGTTGCAGTTAAGTTTCTCAGCCACCTCAGGTCTCAATAGCCTGTATTAGACTAATTGGTTTGTGAGGATGTTGGCCAGTTATACAGACTGTCACAACAGATGAGCTAATTGGACTGCTGAAAAGATCTACTGCTTCATTAAGAGCCAAATTGCCTACCAAAAATGGTGTGTAATGCTGCAGTCGGGTTGTGGGTAGGCTCTGAGAGGCTCATATATGTGAGAGTCCTGCATTTGGGAGTCTTCCCACCAAAATATATATCCAGAACTGTCAGCAGTTATGATCCACCTGATCTGATACGATATGTCTGAGGCACAAGGGAGAGGGTAGAGTAGATCAAGCAAAAAAAAATGCAGAGCTTTCCAAGTTGCCTTCGCTGGGGAATTTAGCCTGTACTGTCTTGGCCTCTCAGATATGGTCAGTACCTCAATTTGCTACTGTAGTTCTGTGCTAAAATGGAATTTTCTAGGAGCTGTGTGCACACAGAGTAGTATCTGCTTAATTCTTCCTGGTTTGTTCATCAGAAAACTTTTTTCTTCTGGGACACAGTAAACGTCTTCCAGAAGAAATATGCATGGTGTTAAGTAGCTATGCAGCTTTTATGCAGCAGTTTAAAATAAGCCTTGGTTTTAATCCATGTTCAAATCTAAGCCCCTCTTTTGAAATAACAGAGGCAAGATTTTGGAGAAGAAGGGGCAGTGATTGTAGTTTCAGCAACCCAGGTATGTGTAAGGGGTACACCTGTAGTGGTTTCTGCTGTGCCCGCCCTGTTGCTGTGAGGAAGGTGAAAATTACTTGCTGTAGATCTTCTGTCCCTTTCCCAAGTAAACCAAGATCTGGATTGGTTGGTACCTGATACTTTAGAAAAAGGGAATTCAGTGGCAGATCCAAACACAAAAGCTCAGAACATTTCTGCCCAGAAAGAGAACAAAAAGAAATTCTGTGTCTGTATATAACATTTTAAAATTGGAAAATAAGTAATTGTTACTCACTAAAGGCTGGGTTATAATGGAACTGAGTAACCAGGACAAAGAAGAAAATGAATGCAGGTTCCTGTCTTCTTCAGGCTATCCATGCAAGGAGTGGGATCAGTGGGAAGCAGGTTCTGCCAGATCTTGTGGGGCAGTGCTTGGGGGTGCCCCAGCTGTGGCAGGTGGGCATGCACAGAGCTGCTGCCTGCTGTGGGCAGAGCTGGACCTTCTCTCCAGACAGGGCTCAGCACAGGCTGGCTGTTGTCATCTGTCATCACCTCTGCGCTGGGGCAGCCCCACGTTCCTCTGCCCCTTGTGCCAGTGTGCTCAGCACATCTGGCCAAGGCACTGTTGAGCTCCAAGTGTAGCTATTTCAACAACAAGAGTGTGTTTATTATCTCCACTTGTCTCCAAGCTTCAACTCTGGTATTTACACTCCATCTACTTAAACTTTATTGGTGTTTTCAGCTGAGAAATTGGTTTTCATTTCCACTCTTAAAACAGCCACAAAATAGGGTATATTCTGTCTCTGATTGCAAGCAGCTGTCGTGGTCCACTCTTAAAGCAGCTCCACTGTAGTAATAGAGAGTGACTGTAAAAGGTGGCATTTCAAACATGATGTTTGGAATCCTGATTAAATCAGATTATATAAATTACCCTGAGCTAAAATTAAAACACATACACACACACACATATTAGAGGTGTAAACATATGTGTGTATTTTGCTTTTTTACCTTCTGGATGGACTTGCTGAGACCTAGTAATCATGATCCATTTTCCTCAATCTAGGACATTTGTAAAGGC
Source organism: Scytalopus superciliaris (assembly GCA_013400415.1). Taxonomy (NCBI): domain Eukaryota; kingdom Metazoa; phylum Chordata; class Aves; order Passeriformes; family Rhinocryptidae; genus Scytalopus; species Scytalopus superciliaris. Next base: position 2,813,928 of record VXBX01008695.1, on the reverse strand, counting down.
CAGTGAGTTTTGGGGGTGAATTTCATTACTGCAAAAGTGATGTAGTGCTGGTATGAGGCCTTAGCCCATGGCATGTAGGCTGCCTATCCAAAATGGTCCCATAAAGCTATTGTACTTCAGCGACCCAAACTCTGGGTTTCTTGTCTTCTTTGCTCATACACTTTGGCAATGCATTAAGGAGTTTAACTTAAAAGATTAACCTAAGTCAGGTTTTTTAACATTATGTAATATTTGTGCATATCAGGGGTAAATTTGTCCTGACAGTTTTTCTTTCCCAGACCCAGCTGTTGGAAAGGGCCATCTCTCCAGCTGATAAATTTTGTCCTTCTGCCAGAAAGTAGTGTTCCCCCTGCCCTGCTGGCAGAGGACTTTGTGTGAACACTCCTAATTCAAAGAAGAGCCATAGTGTTAGGCTCGTGTCAGCTATTTAGGGGCAAAGCTTACAACAGTATAATCTGGCTCTGGGAAGTGCTGATGCACACAATTCCTCTGGCAGTAGGTTGGAATGGGAGCAGCCACAGGTGTAAACCAGACTGGTTTTACACTCTTACTTGAACTCATAGAAAACAGATATTTTCTACAGGGGTGTTACTGAGACAGTGATTCACACGTTGGTGGCTTAATCTGTAAGGCACCAGAATGAACAGCATGTGCTGAAATGCTTTATTACTCATATGCTGACAAACAACATAACGGTAAATGCAGGCTTTATCATACACCTCATAGTATTTATGGCATGGAAGACGACTGCAGTTGAAAGCATTTCATTATGACATTCTTAAACCTCTCAGCTTTTCAGTTGGAATATTTTTATTTTTTTTTTCCCAATTTGTTTAAGACAGCAAATGGACCATTACGGTTTTGGTAAAATGAAGCACTTCAGGCGTGTTGGTTTTGTTGATGTTTCTAATATGGCTCTTCTTGAGTTACAAAAAAATTCTGTTTCATAGAATCATAGAACGGTTTGGGTTGGAAGGGACCTTAAAGATCATCTAGTTCCACCCCCTGCCATTAGCAGGGACACTTTCCACTAAACCAAGTTGCTCAGAGCCCCATCCAGCCTGGCCTGATCGACCCTGGTTTTTTCCCCTGAATAAAGCTATTAAATATTTGCCCAAATCATATTGTTAGGAGGGCAGATAGAAGGTAGTAGGAGATTCCTATGGGAATATGCCACAAATACATTACAAAAAAGTTCTGATTTCCCATAGCTTTGGTTGTTTTGATGTTTCAAAGCAAAACTTTCCAAGAAACCTGCAAAACATACCTGAACAGAACTCCTGAAGCCTACTGCTGCTCTCTGTGATCACTATGCTGGTATATGACTTAAATCTCTTAGCCTCCATGATAAACAGTTCTAAATCATGGCCATCCTAAATATATGACCACAGCTTGCCTGTTCAGGTAGCCCTGTGTCAAGTATGTAATACACATTCTCTAGAGAAATCTTCATATTCCAGCCTGCAGTTCAGTGTTGGTGATTTCCACGTGCTTTCCTGCCTTTTCGTGTTTTCTCTTGGCTGTGCCACTGTGAAATTATCAATAAATTGAAAACTTCAGCCCTGGTTCTCTGTAGCCAGAAGATCGATTTCACTGCGTAAAGTTCCACTGTCTTTTTCTTAGTTTGCATACAAAAACAGCCAAAGGGATTCTTCTAGCTGCTTTCAGACTACACTGCTTCAGTTCTGGGAAAGTAATTCCAGGGTGGAAAGCTTTGCTGAAGTGTGGCAGCAGTCTGGACACATCAGGCAACTCCCAGTACACAGTGTGCAAGCCACACCTTTCCTGGTGGAATACTTGAAAGTCAGAAGAATCCCTTTTACCTTTGTGCCAAAATTTTCACAGCAACATCCCTCAAGTCTGCACTGCAGTTGGTCAGGTAGGGAATAGGTTGAACACTGTCACTGTCTGGCATGAGAGGAAAGGTAATTTTCATGGAACAGGAATGAGTTCTGAGAATCTGCGTTGAGGGAAGAGGGACATCTGCTGGTCATGGCACCGCTGGCTGAGGGTGAGTGCCAGGGAGTGCTGCCAGCCCGCGGCTGTCTTGGGAAGAGGTGGGAAACACGGTTCTATTCTCCGTGGGCTCCCTGAACCATCAAGCTATCAAGCCCTTGGCTTTGGCAGTCAGTCATCGGCACTGAATACCAAAATCAGAGGGCAGTGCTTCCTTGTCTCCCTGTTTTTCCTGATGTATGAAATAACTCTGGAGAGACTGCACTGAAAAAGTGAGGGTAAAATCTCAAGAGGTCTGGGTGATACTGACCTCATCAGTAAATAATCCAGGCATGACCTTGTCTAGAATTTCATGAGCTGTAGGTTACGGTGATTTTTAACCTTTTGTAATTTTTGTTCATTTTAAACCCCCCTTAAATGAAAGGTTGGTGGCTAAAAGAGAATTGAGAGGCCAAACTTCTTCGTGCACCCTGCCACTGCAGCCCACGTTTCATCGATGAACCTCAGCTAATGCAGGGTCACTAAGTGCCTCAGAAGCATTTGAGTACTACAACAAAAGCTGAGAGAGTGCTTCTTCAGTCAATTTTTCTTGCACCTTCTCCTTCTAGAGATGTTTGGCAGTGTTTGATCTTGTTAGAGAAAAACAACACAGGCTGCTTGTTGCAGTCTGCAGTATAGATTTTGGCCTCTTGTGTCAGCCTGACGGTCTGAACTTAAGGTGTACTTGTGTTTGTTTTTGTTTCTTTCCATGATTTTTTTTTTCCTAGGATTAGATAGCAGGGCCCAGATTCCTCTATGAATCTGGAATAATATTTGTATATAGTGAGCCACTCAGGAGTTACATTGACAGATTAAAGGTACTGAACCATATTTTGAAAATTGGAAAATACTCAAGCAGTAGCATTAGCAAGAACCCAACGTACTCCGATTTCTATCAAAAACGTTTTGTACTTTTTATAAGACTCGAAGTGAAGTGTTTCTTGTCCACCTCATTTTGGAATTCCATTTTGTTGTAGGATTTTCCCTCTTGCAGAGGTAGTGATTTGAAAATGCTGAGCATGAAAGAAGAGAACTGAGGATCTTTATCCTTGTTACTTACATAGATTTACAGATCTTTCAGCTTTGTCCGTAAAATACGGAGTGCTATCATAGCATATAAGCAGGGCTGCTGCTGAATTCTTCATAGTATGTTAGCTGAGAAAAATCTGAGCTCTTCTTTCATCCCTCCTGCAAGGTCATCAGACAAGTGTACATTAAGTCTGGGAATGGTTTATTGTCAGGAAAGCAGTATATTGCCAGCTTGACATTGAATTTCGTGACTACCCATGCACTGGATCGCAGTGCCTTAAAAGTGATTATGAAGACAGTTGTTATTTGGAGACTGTTCTGGTTCAAAAGGACAAAAAATCGGAATGTGTTTAATGTGGTGTTGAATTTGTTTGTAATTGTATTCCTAGTACATTTGGGGCCAGCTGATAACCATGGGCAATATCTGATGAAATGCTCCAGAACCTTCTTTAGCCCCAAACTGCAGGGCAGGCAGCCAGATGCTTCATTGTGGTGCAGCAGTGTGGTGTGGAACAGATGGGCAAACGTGTCTCGCCCAGGGGACATCACACCAATGCAGAGACAGTTCATGGATGGACTGAGGCTCTTAGTTTGCTCCCTTGCTTGGTGCCAGCAGAGATGTGATGCTTTCGTGGCTTATCAGTGTTTGGCTGTAGATTTGTGCTCTTTTGCTGTAAGGGAGTATAGTTCCTGATTTGGCATCTCTATCAGGAAAGGGCATTAACACTGAAGAAAAAAAAACTAGGGAGGCCTCCAAGTGGGAATCATAGGATAACTGCAAAAATACCACTTGGTAAATGGTCAGTGTATTGATTTCTCTCTCTACTTGTTTTTTTCTAACAGAGTTCCTTTTTGTCAGCTTCTCTTGATTACAGAAGTAACTTCAGAACTGAGTGCTGGGTAACCTTACTTTTAAATGTTAGGCTTTGTTATATCTGGCATAGTTGTAATTCATTGCCTTCAAATCAGAATGGATCTTGTAGGTGTTTCTTTCCAGCTGAAATGGTGATATTGTCAGTACTGCATCAGTAATGGGTTTTGGCAGAAAGAAGTGGGAGAAATACTGAACCTGATTCACAACATGCATTTAATTTTGCAAGTGTTGTTGTTTGTTTGTTTGTTTGTTTGTTTGTTTGCAGTGCATCTGCCATTGTACTGTATGGGTCAGTGTTGAGAGGTGGAGGGGTTTGGAAGGGACTACAGACTAATCCAGATCTTGCAAGAATAAATGTGACAGTGTTAATGCAGCAGGAATGTTACATTTTACTCATTTAAAAACAAAAAGCAAACAAAAACCCCAAACTCAAACCACAAAAAAGCCAAATAAAGGTAGTTAATGACAGTTGAATTTTGACAGTTCTAGGAAATGGAAATATATGTAAGGTTTGTTCAGGCATTTACCCTGAAATTATCACAAGCACTATTCCTTTATCCATCTGAGGTGAGAGAACATTTGTAGGAAAAGATAAGTGTTTCCTAAATCTGTCAGTGGTTTCTAGTTATATCAGCTCTAATAAATAATATTATCTCTCCCCATGGACCTTGCTTTCATTGCCTTCCTAGGCAGTACCCTCCTCCTCTGATTACTAAGTCGTCTTAGTCATGCAGTTGGAAAAATAGAGGTGGGAGGACAGACTGTTATTTGGGTTGTTTTCAAGCACAAAAACACACCTAAGATAACCCCAGATGCTAGCTTTTCTCATGAGGCAGACTTCTATTTTCAAATGATTCTCAGATGTGTAGTCTATTAGAATGCATGTTTTATGCAGTACTTAATTTAAAAATAATTTTAAAAAGAACAATTAAATATTAATAGAGGTCTTAATTGGCTACTTTTCCTAAAGCAAAATAGATCTAATGTGTTGTGAGTATAAGGGTCTGCTTAAGTGTGTTTATCTGTTGAATTGACACCTTAGGGTTACCTTAGACCTTGTTTTAGCCCACAAGGATTTGCTACCTGCAGTCTACAGTGTGCCACTTCCTGAAGACGTTAGTATTCCTCCAATATAAATCGTGATTTTTTTTTCATCTGTAGTGCAGATGTACAGCACTCATTCATGAAAAGAAAAATACACTCATCTGCATCTATTTATAAGTGTCAAATTCTGGATTGTGCCCAAGTCAGTTCAAGCTGCATGCACAGAATTTGGCCAGAAGCAAAAAGCTTCTTTATTCATAAGGTTAATGTTTAGCAGTGGACCAAATCCCGTCTCAGTTCCACCAGTGTAAATTATCTGTTGAGTAATCCTGGCATTACAATGGCATAATTGAGATCGAACTTGGCTTCGAGTGCTGTCATTTTTTTCTCTTCCTGTAGCTTTATCCTGCCAGGATTCTTGCTGAAATCAATCAGTGTTCGTGTTAGGGCCTAATCCTTAAGCTGCTTCTATGCAGTACTGCAAAGTCTAGGTGCAGGCTGTAGTAGAAAAATAGATCCATAAAAATGGAATTACATAAGTAAGAGCTGTAATGCTGCTGTTGGCTGAAAGCCATCCCAGTGATTATGGGAATGCTGTGCTTTTTAAGGATGAAAGCAAGAAAGCAGGCAGGACTGGAATATGTAACAGAGTGTTAGATGATGTCAGTGTCACAGAGCAATTCTTGTACTTTTAGCTTGTTACTATTTTGTTTCATTCCTTTTCTAAAACAGGACCAGTTGAATATCTCCTCACATATTGCATGATGTTGCTTAGTAATAGCTAATATTGCCCCCTGCCACCAAAAGGGAGCCAAAGGATTTATATAGGCTGTAAATAGAGGGCTTAATAAATCCATCCATGGACAGCTTGCCTTGCCTGGCAATAAACTGATATAATAGCACCACTGATGCTACATGTAGTGTTTGGGAGAATGGAAAACAAAATCAGTTTGTTTGGTGAAGGATGAAATAGTTGTGGCTGGATATCTCCATGGTATAGGCTGGCAAGTGGGCAGATTTTTTCCTCAGCACAGGCTATTAACCTTATCCATAGCTCCAAGGAAGAGTCTTCCTCTAGGAAAAGCTTTCCTACTTCTTCCCTCCTCCATTTTCCTAATTTGGTATTTCTGTATTTTCCTGTTTTTCAGCAATGGGTAGAAGGGCTTGGATCCATCATACACAACTTTAGAGCTAACAATGTCAGTCCAATGACATGTCTCAAGAAACAGTAAGTTACTTTCTTTCCTCCCCTTTCTCCTTTATTTGTCTGTATTTTCCTTCCTGGAATTGGAAAAAAAAAAAAGGTTTTCATACTTCCAACATTTAAAATCACAAAACAGTGTAATAAAGAAAATTGTTAAATTAGTTAAGAGTTTGTCTTTCATTGAGACCAAAGAGGCTGTATCAAGGCTGTATCTGGCACCTGCCCAGGAGAAATTATAGAAGAATTTATAACAGTTCATTTGATTTATTGTTTCGTATGTTTTAATTATTGTCTGGTTTGTTCTTTCCTTGATGCATCTGCAAGTGAAACCCCACGAGACTTTCTTGTCTTAACACTTGTGTTAATTGCTGTGCTGATTTTTTGGGGCTGCTTCTTGCCTTTACAGTTAATGACCTGCTCTGCCTCAAGCCCTAAAATGTTACAGAAAAATGTTCTTATTGCAGAACAACTATTTTTTTTGTACTCATTTCACAGACATGGCAATAATCTTAAGCTAAACAGAAGTATCTACACCCCAATTTTAATAAATAATGTTTTAAAAATGTTTCATTCTTAATTTCAGCTGGATGAAGTTGGCCTTCCTAACAAACACAAATGGGAAAATTCCAGTTCGGAGGTAAGCACAATTGGGAGTTCCAGATTTTTTCAGCCACTGATTGTATAATGTTAATAAAGTTCCGTGACTTAGTGATGGAATGTAATATCAATTATTACTAATGCATATGTAAGAATAAGTACAGAACTAGACATGCTTAGCTGACCTTCTCAGTAAATTAGGCAGGACTTCTTATCAGCCTAGTCATTTTTTTTTTGGTAGTCCATCGTAATGAAGATAAAAAAGTTCTTGTAATAGTTTTCAAAATCTCTTAGAGCTAAAAGCATCAGATTTTTCAGCTTAAAACTCTTCAAACTCTTGGATGGGTTTTTCAGTTGTAAAACTTGATAAAATACTTTAAAAAAGAACCATGAAAGCTTTCAGGCCAGCTAAGTAGAGGACAAAAAGGTACATATTAAAATGTAGTTCCTTGTAAAAGAGACATATATAGTCTTGCAGAAAATACTTCTGCTGTTACAGGAACTCCCCAGAAAATATTTGGTTTTCTATACATGGTAAAGGAATTGCTGGGTTAGTTGTCAGTAACAGCAAAGCCGGAACAGTGTATTTCTTTCTGTACAGCTATTAACTATTCCAAGTTACTGATTTTCTGTCTTCTTTGGCTAGAGAGCAGTTCTCCCCCCTCCTGCTCTAGAAATTAATTCTTGCTGATACATTGAGCTGCTTTTCTCTTTATGTAGTACATGAAAACCACATTTTTGGGGCATGCTGTTTTCTCATAAGTAGCAGCTCGCAAAAGGGAGCAAGAAGAAGGACTTTGTAAGATAAGCCTCACAGAACAAGTTGTTTTTTGAGGGAGGAAAAGAGGATTTTATATCTATAGAATCTGCAGAAAGACAAAGGGTCTGCCATGCTGCTTTCCAGTTTTCTTTAGTGTAAAGACACAGGTGACACCCTGGTGGTGTTCAGGCTGCTTCAGTGTATTAATCTTCCAGTTTTCACATGACCAAGTCCCTGCTTATTTCTCAAACTCAGCTGCCTTAAAGCACCTTCTGCGCTGATGTCCCATGAGGAATATCAACTGGAAGGTAACAATGAGGGTACAATACTACTGGGACAAATTAATTTTCAAGATTTTAGAGCTTTATGCCTGTGTTTGAACGTAGAGCTCTATTCCTCAGTGTGAATTTATAGTTTGCTAGCTTGTCTGAAACTGTTTCAGCCTTTAAATATTTTACATCACATTTAGTGAGGCATAAATTCTCTCCATTGTGCTACAGCACACTGATTTATGTATGCAGATAAGCCTGCCTGTTGCTGGAGACCAGTCCACTGGTTCTAGTGTAATAAATCTTTAAATTCAAATTTTCAGTATTTCCAGGCTGACATAAATCGGCCTCTGGCAGCTTAATTTATTGCAAAAGTAAGTTTTAATTTTGTAAGGGATCTACTATTCCATGAAGCTGAATCTCCTTTAAATCCGGATGCTCCAAGGAATGCATTGTCTTGGTGTGGGTCAAATGTGGCAACTTTTAGGGCTCATCTGGGAAGCACTTTACTGCCCACTGAAAGGGCTAGAGGAGGTGTCAGTGAGAGTGTGAATGAAGGAGAGACACAAACAGTCTGCTCTTCAGGAAAAGAGGGAGAATTAGAGCCCTGCTGCAGAATGGCGAGGCCTGATCCAGCAGTGCAGTGGGACACAGGCACCCAGGTGTCCCAGCACTGGGCAGCCTGGCATGTGGGGGAACTCACTGCTTCCCCCCTCAACCCACAAACACTTAGTGCAGGGAAGGAGTGTGGAGAGATGAAAAAGGGAATAGAAGCAAGTAAAGGGATAAGGAGAAGGATATATCTATGAGGAAGGCAAACTGGGGAGCACTGGGAAAGGAGAGGTGGCTCTGCACTAAGTTTCACAAGCTACCCAAGCCTTCCCCCTAGTAACTCCTTTCACTGGTTTAAACCACTGATGCTTCCCCTCCAACTGACCCTTCCCTTTTACCTGTTTTTAAATGCAGTGTTGTCTAGTCAGCCCGGCTTCCTCAGCCTCAACCTCGTCCTGCTGCACAGGGGACACATGTGGGAGGGTCACTCTGAAACAGAATACCCAGCAGGTCTGTTAAGCATTAGGAATGTGTATCACAAGATCCACCTGCACTTCATTTTTACCCAGAAGTGCAGTAAAACAACAAGGGAAAAAAAAAATCTCACTTGGAAAATCAGAGCTCTTTGCATTCCTTAAGTTGAAGACATTTTTGCAACTAGCGCGTGGCCATAGGGAATGATGAGCCTTGAGAGGGTGACACTCCTTGGGCTGTTGGTGGCAAATGGCATAAATATTTGTGCCTCCTCATTAGCGAAGTCACAAAGATTTTTCTCAAGTACTTTTGGATTTTAATGTACTCTGGGGTATGTATCTGTTGCTACCAACCTACTGTGTTTGGGAGAGAAGAAATTCTGGCAGTTAGCAGTGTGAAAACCTTAGGAGAGTAGCAGTTCTGCCTTTCGGGCTTTAATAAATTTTTGTAGTCTGAGCCTAGAATTACATTTACAGTTCCTACAAGGACAGAGCATTTATAAGATACTTTGTATTTTCAGATTTTAACACCACTGTAAGTGATGACTAAAAAGGTCAGTGTTTGTTTAAAAAAAAAAAAATCCACTTGGTTTCTGTAGCTTTCTGTGGGCAGAAAATGGATTTTCTACATGTGCAAGTTACACCTACACAGTAAGAACCTGTTTAGAAATTAGCTCTGCTCAATTTATGCTTATACCTTTATATAACTACATTTAAAAGGGTTTAAGCAAATTTAGCTTCTGGAAAAAAATATATATAAAAAAGAAGACAAAGCTATACTATAACAAATGTAGCTTAAATTTGTTTTGCAGTAGTTCAGTTAAGTTAATTTGAAGTAGAGTTGTTTGTAAGTATGCTTCCTAGCAATTACTCTAGTGTGCCTGGAAGAAATTTGTTTCAATACTTCCATGGTGGTTGGAAATCAAAGAGAGATAGTTCCTTGTACAGGGTAAGCAGGGGGACTTCCCGTTCAAGCCAAGCTGATAAATAAGGTGGAGCCGTGACAGAAGATTGATTTCAACTGTTTGTGTTGGCCTGACTGTTGAAGCAATGGTTTGGAAAGTGGTGAAGATCTGAAGTAACCAAGTCATTTAATCCATCAACAAGCATGATAGATTTGTACCCCTCAGTTCCAGAGTTGTGAAGAATTTTAAATATTTATGAGGAAGTACGCTGACCTGTTACCATAAGCCTCAAGCCCCTGTAAAACATGAGGAATAAACACCTGTAGATACACAAGGTGAATCTGCTTGGATGAAGTCTTTTCTGATTAGAGGGAAAAGCAGTTTTATTTCCAACAGCCTTAGCAAAATGGAAGTGTCATGCTGTATTTTCAGTCTTTTTTGATTCATGCAATCTTTTCTAGACTGCTGCTCTCATTGCAAATTATTGTTGTGTTTGCTGTCATCTTTTGTGAAATAAAGAAATAGTTTGGCATCAAAAATAAGTTCCTGCAGCCGTGGAATCTTGGCATACAGCTTCTGATTAATTACTTATGCCAATATTACATGTTTTACAGGACACTTATTGCAGTCAGATTCATTTGAACAGACAATTTTTTATAGGGCTGGAAATAGGTTGTAAATTTTAGAGCTAACTTTACTCTATTTTAGAATTAGCAGAAAAATAGATGCCTGAGATTTTTTTTTAAAAAAACAAGTGCCTAAAGTTAAACTCTGTCTACATTTTTGGTGGAAATATCTTGGTACTTAATCAGCTTTGGAAAATCAAATAACTAACTTGAATGCCTAAATAGGGACATAGAGATCTAACTGTTGTAAGAACCCAGTAAGAAAAAGAATTGGCTAGGATTTGTTAAAATACTATTTTATCAATTAGATCTTTCACTTCCTGGTCTTAATTTTTTTAGTGTGAAAATATTTGCATAGGCAGTTTTAAGAGTGTTTTGGAGGGTGAAACGACTGTGAATTGCTGTGGCAACAAATAAGAGCAACAGTTTGTTTCACGTCTCTCTCACCATGTGAAATTATTTCCTATGCATGAGATGAACTAAAAGTCTCAGCAAATGTTTGTCTCACTTGATGATAAAGAGCAGCATATTCTTATCAGGAGTCTTTCTCGGTGTACAGCTTTTGTTAGCATTAGAAATAGATATTGGATACAGACTTGAGGTTTTTTCCCTCCAGACTGAGACATCAAAACAAAGGGATTGTGGGACACGTCATTTTAGCTTAGACCCTAAACAGAAGCCAGGAGGGCTGTCAAGTTTGGATCTACATTTCCAAAGTCAGAGGTTATTCAAACTCATCTCAAATGGAAACAGAAATAGACCAAACGCTTCCACATTAGTCATACCAAACAGCTAAGCTCTTGTGGGATTTGTGTCATTCCAAGAGAAAGCAGTTTGTCAGTCGGATATGTGGTGAAGTCACCTCTGCTTTCAGGAAGGAATAAGATGCTAATCAGTTTGGTGGAAATATTTCAGTGGCAGCTGAGATCTGCCCAAAGAATTTGTGTGGAGAATGACTAGAACAGGATGTTCTCAATGGCTGTGAGGGAGCATCCAGAGGGAGGAGTGAGCACTGCAGCGGGTGAGGGAGCAGGGAATGGGATTTGGCATGCAGCTGGGAGTCTCAAGAAACTGCTTGAAAAGGAAAGAGGAAGGAAGCTGCCAGTGGGAACAGTCCACACCTATCCTTATGTGTGACCTGGAGGGCACAGGTCAGTGCTTGGAACGGAAGGGAAGTCACCACGACAAGCAGTGGCTGGAGACAGGAGTCTCCTCACTGGTAGAAGCTGCTACTTTTTAAGCACAGTCATTTGTCTAGGCACACAGTTTAAAAGAGCAAACAGAAGAATGCTTTGCATGGCTCTGTATCCCAGCACATCGGGGGAAAAAAAACCCTCTTTTGTTCTTTTTGCAGTTTATTATTTTGATACATTTTCTAATGGCCAGCTTGCAGGCAGAGCAGTGCTGTTCTGAAGCTTAGAGCCCTTCTTCCACTGCACCAGTCCTTGGAAGATACTTACATTCATTGGTTGAAGCCAGAGGAAAATGTTGGCAGTAAAAGCAAGAGAAAGAGAACTGATTGTTTGAAAAGTGACTAACATATCTTTTTTTTTTTTCCTCCTCCACTGTTTTTTTTTTTGTTTTAGCATTACCAGAACTTTCGCATCAGGTAAAACAGAAAAAGTGATCTTTCAGGCACTTAAGGAATTAGGTCTTCCCAGCGGAAAGGTATTTACTGGTTTTTAATAACTGTTTTTGTATACTGATAAACTGATGACTCATTCACATTTGTAGCTGTAATCTAAGTCATTTGCATGGCAAAAACCCATGCCTCTTGTTCATGAGTAACTTACTAATCACTGTAGCTTGTTTAGTAAAGCCAACATATAATGAAATCTGTATGACACAGTGGTCCTTAAAGCTCTTACATGAGGCTTCCCTTCTTTTCTGTCACAGACTTCCTTTTATTCATTGACACAAAGTGTATGAGCACAAGCTATGCATGTAATACCTCTTTTGTTGAATGTCTTGGACGACTCCTGCTCTCTGCTCCCCTACTTGGAGAGCTCCTGCTGGCTGGTTATGGTTGCAGATAGTTTTTTTTTTGGCTTTACACCCTGGCCAGTCCCCCTTCTTTCATTTGGAGATTGCAGCCCTCCTTGGCCTGACTGCAGCAAGCACTTGGTGAGGCCACAGTCTTGAGATGAAGCACAGGACATGAATCCCCAGCTGTAGCAATGCCAGAGATGAGATTTTTCCTCACTGCTACAGTTCATACATATCTTGTTCAGAGCAGGACATGATACTGAGTATGTTATCCATGTGCTCCATTCCACACGGAGGGTTCTACATGTCCCTGTATGAGAACTGCTCTGCTTTTTAAAACCATTGCACCAAACCTGGGACTTCTTCACAATGTTCCTTGGCTTCAGTATAAGTATCCAGAAGTTTGTGCACTATTTTGAAATGTTTGGAAGGGTTTTTTTCACTTCAAAAGAAAAATAGACTGTTTTCCATCGCTGTGTTTATGTAGAATTAATGTTACTGTGGGGCTAGAATACAAGCATATCAAATAGATTTATGATAAAGATGAATTAAGAACTGCTTTCAGAAAGTACAAAAGAAATTAAGTAAATCTATACCAGGTAAAGAGCTTAAAACAGTTCTCAGTTGCTTTTTCTGATACAAGATACTCTGTTGGGAAAAGAGCACATAAGCTCTCCTTTGTGGATAAATGTACCTTTGCATTTTGTTGCAGAATGATGAAATTGAGCCTGCAGCATTTACTTACGAGAAATTTTATGAGCTCACCCAAAAGATATGTCCCAGAACTGACATAGAGGACCTCTTCAAGAAGATGTAAGTTCAAATTTAATATAATCTTGCTTTAAAGACGTTTTGCTGTATTTTTAGTCCATATGTAATAGTGACAGAACACTATAAAATTTATGTCACCTTTCATTCTGGTAGCATCAACAGTACTTTAAGACAAGCTCAAGTCTCTGTTTTTTCCCCTTCCTTCCCTCTCAGGCTGTTAATGTAAAAGTTCACTCTGTATTTCGGAGCAACTTTTACATGAGTTAGAGGAAGCAAATGGAACTTTTTTTTTTTTTTTTTTTGCATTGGCTTTACTAACTACTGTAATTTTTAACTTGCTCCTTCAGGTGATTAACACAGTATGTGAACTAATTAAATACAAAATTTGAAGTTAAAAAAGTTTCTTCACTCAATTTATTCTCAGCTGGAGGACTTACATGTTGTTTTATGAAGTAATGTTTGTTAAGTTATGGGAATATATGTTATGGGACTTGTACTGTGCCAAGCATAGACAGTTAGCATGTTTTCTGTGACTGTTCATTTTGAGACTATAGAGCTTCTTCAAGTAGAAAAGTAGGTGGTTTTAAAAGTAGCAACAATGTCAACATGTAAATCATACCTACTGTAGCATCATGTATAAAAACTTACATTCTCTAATAAATTTCTTTGCAGCAATGGAGACAAAACTGATTATTTAACGGTAGACCAATTAGTGAGCTTTCTAAATGAAGTAAGCTTTTTCATACATTAACTACCATACAAGTCTGTCTGCAGTGGCTTGCTTCTTCCAATCTTCCCATTGCATGAATCATGCCATTATTTGCTGTGCTTTTGGTCTGCTGGTCTTTCCATTATGGTAACATCCAGGTGCAAAAATCAGCTCCAACCTTGTATGTCGTCATGCTTTCTCCATGTTGGCTTTGCAGATTGCATCTGTTGATTACTTGCTGGTGTGTTCTGTTGTGTTTTATGCATGTTTTATACATTTTATACTGTTACATTCAATGCAGTTTCAACTAAAATACACCCAGTATTTTGTTACAAGCAGTTATTTCACCTGTAGGCCCCCGGCTAAATATATCTGCTAATCTTTCTCAATAATAGAAAAAACTGAAGCAGGCTTTTATAAACAGTGGTTTGATTCTTCTCAACAGTAGTATTTCAATCTGTTACAAATCTAAGAGCTAAGAGGATATTTTAAGAGTTTGTATATGATTTTAAAATGCTATGTGTGCAGGATAAGAGGAAATATTTTTATTGCTGTATTTCCAGAATACAGTTGTTGGCAGAAGCATTTAGTATTTCTTAAAAGCATCATGAGTGTGTGGAGTGGTTTAGTAAACAGTGTGGGGTTGGTTTTTATTCTATTCCTAAAGCACACTAAGTTATAGAAGGCTGACTCATTCAGAATTGCAACAATAAATGCACTGTGTGGATTTGACAAGAACACACATGGGAAATAGGCACATTCTGTTTGGTTTTGTATCAGTAGGTTCTTGCCATCTGGAACATGGAAAGCTGCTGGCCTCACTACATGATATTTTTGTTTGCACTACCAAAACATTTCTCCATTTAAAATAATTTTACTACTTATAAATCAATTTTGTATATATTTATATATTGGATACTACTACATGAAGATTCAAGTAAGTTCCCCATATATCAAATTAGGAATATAATTTTATTTTTCTGTAGGGAACGTGTGCCTGACTCTTCAGTAACACTAAACCTGAATTAGTTGTAGGAAAAGCATTCAAAAGAAAGTACAGCAGTGAGAAGATTAACAGCTTCACCACTAATGGTTGCATATTTGGGGTTTTAGTTCATATTTATTAGCAAATTGGAGTACATGCTCAATCTTACTACTGTGAGACATTCTTTTGTCTCCAGTAACTGATTAAAAAATTAAAATTGAGTTGTGCTCTAATTTTGTGGGGTTTTAGCAGTTCTTTTTACAGAATTAGAAGCCCCTGTTTTATAGGTAGTATTGGAGAAAGGTGCATCTTGTTGGCTACGTTCTTATCGACATGATACGTTTTGCCATTGGAAATCTTGTTCTTGGCCCTTTAGTTGGTGACCAGAGCTGGAAAAAATTAGCCAAATATTTTTTAACAGAGCAGGACATTCATCCTGATGACTGAAAACAATGCCTTTGGTCTGTGCTGGAGGTCTCTTGGTCTCTAAATAGAGTTTAAAGTTTCGGTCATGATTTGAAAGGCACGAAATGACCCGGAATCTCCTTCCTGAAGTGGTTGTTTCTGTGCCCTTGACAGCTGGCCAACACTGCAATTAGCAGTGGTGTTTAATTCTGGAAAATACAAGAATATTATTATCATTGCTTAGGAGAGGGGAGTTGCTTGGTGGCATAGAGATTCTTCATGAGACTGTTTAATTTAAATTATTTTGAAGTAACCTCCAAGGCATGCTGGAAAAACCCTAAGTGTTATGAGTTTTTAAAGGACCATGAGGACATATTAACGGGTGTGAGAAGACAGTTGAATGGCTTTTCTGGATTTTTTCCAGACTCCTCTCTGTATTTGACTTCTAAATGTCTGACTGCTGATTTAATTGTGTTTCACTATTAAAACTTCTACGAAGTTTTTAGAAATGTAATTGTTGTCAGGCACTGATTATTTTTTCTAAGTCTTCTACTTTTAAAGTCAAATTTTGAAAAAGCAAAATATAGTAGAAAAGGGACTGAAATCACTGCTGTTGAGATTTGCTCCCTCCCTTCATTTGAAGCAGTAACTTAATAAGGCAAGTAACAGTCAAAATGGAAATTCAGTAGTCTGGCCAGGACTCATTCTTTTTTGTAGAAAAGACGTCCTTTCCTATCCTGTCTTTTCTACTTCCTTGCTCTTTCTCACTCCCTCTCTTCCACTTGCTTTCTCTTCCTCCCTCCTTCCCATTTGCTCTTTCCAGCTCCCTGATTTGCATCTCCACAGAGGGACGCCCTTCTCACCCCCCGCACAGGACAAACTCAGGAGGCAGAATTGGTTTTTGCACTTAATTAGCTGCTGTGTCAGTCAGTTTGTATCGGCTCCGAGGGGGGGCTGGAGGCCAGGCTGGGGAGGCTGCGGGATGTCTCTCTCTGCAGAACCGTACAGGAGTTCTCCCTCTCTCTGCTTTTAGTCAGTTCACCCTCAGATGGTTAAGAGGGTCTAGTGTAAGGGTGTCCTGTCTAGTATGGTAAGTAGAACAACCAAATACAATTTTGCTGAACACACACAGTTAGTTCTGGGGTGTGTTGTCTTTCTAGATGACCCTTCATGCCTTTAACTTCGGTCAGCTTTTGTGTTACAACTTTAGCTCATGACCAGTTTACAACCAAGCTCAGTGATGCAGAATGTTTCCCCAAGAGATGCTAGTAAGAATTCTTCCTTTTTTAAAGTAAATCTATATCAGTTTTCAATTGTACTTTATTTTTTTAACTAAGTGAACATAATAATATGCTTTTGTTCAAACGGAAAATTGATAATCATGGCTGCTAGATTTTGCTCTTAGCTCCTTCTAATAACTGGGATTCTTTCTTGAGAGGAGACTTTCTGCTTTACCTCATTTACTTTCTCCTGTTTGCTTATGACTAACTGTAGAATAGAGTGGGGAGGAGCCCTCTTCTTGAGTTAAGAACCTTCCCTACTAGTTCTTACAATTTTTTGAAGTGGTATATTGTCACTAATGGTATAAAGCCTGCCATTTTTCACAGTAGACTGAAGTGTTGCATGCCAGTGTTGTGTTGCTGTTGTGTGCTGCTTAGCAAGTTATGTCCTGCATCCATCTGCTCCCTTACCATATTTCATCTGAGTTTTCCTTAGTTATCCCAACAGCTGATCTGTACTGAACAAACCTGCTGTGTTTTAGATGCTGCAGGCTGCCAGTAGCATTTCTTGAAAGATCCCTCCTTGATTGCATGTTTAAATTGGCATTGGTTGTAATTTCTTGGAATTAACGAAGCGCTTGCACCAATGTGTTGGCTGTAAGACAAGACATGAGGTGCTTATTTTTAATTGGATATTTCTTTTCTCATGAAAAAAATTGTCCAAAAAGTTTACCTGTAAGGAATTACAGCAAATGCTGATAGTGCTGTGTAAGCCATATCGACACCATCCTGTCCACTCCAAATTATTGATCCACCAAGGGGGTGGTCTGTTACATTTCTGAACTCTGCTTCACCTAAAGCTTGAAAACCGTGCACCTATCGGGATAAAAGAGTGTTTTCACAGTCATATTTATTTATTGATTGTTTTATTGCATCTGCTTACATGCCACTACTCCGTTCAATTCTGGTTTTAATTTTCTTTTTATGGAGAATCAGGCACACAGTGTGCAGCTCTAATCCAGCATGGAGAGAAACCAAAGTTACATAGCACACTATTAAGTGAAAACATAAAAACTCTGAATTTTATTAGTGTATTGGGAATCACTGCTAAATTGTATCTGAATATTACATATATTATTAAATCCTAATATTTTAAATTACTGTGAATTAAAGAGATAATCCTGTGAAATTCTTGTGCTTATTTCCTCTGAGAACCTGTGCTGGTTTTTGAATAGTTAAAACCACAATGTTTTCACAGTTCACAAATAACCAACAGTACTTGCCTAATTCTAAACTCAGATTTCAAATTCTGCATTTGAAGTATTAGCTGTATTTTGCTTTTCCTTTTTGCTTTAGCTGTAGATACTGTGTAAGACACGCATTTTTTCAGAGGTGATTACAGTGCCAGCAGTCAAGTCTGTCAGCTTACAAGTCCTACAAAAAAGATTAGAGAGAGACTTTACAAAGAAGAGAGAGCTAATTATTTTCAGCATTTAATTTGCACATGTACCATGTGCAGTCATTGTTTTCATGCACACAGAAGAGTAAGGCCAGTTATATGATTGCACTGGATCGGTTTTTGGGGTTTTTTATAATATTTTTGTGATCCAACTGCCCAGGTTTCTTACGAAACATAAGGTTCGTTTTCTGCTTAAAACTGAAGCTGCTGTTAAATAGCCTGTAAGTTTTAGGGCTGCCTCTTTTTTTTTTTTATTTTTTTTTTATTTTTTTTATTTTTAAATGTCCACTTCTTTCTTTCTCATCTGCAGTAATGAAATGCTCTTGGATGATAGCCATGCACTATATTGTTTTGCTGAATTCCGTTGTTTTCTAACCTTAGCATCAACGAGATCCTCGGCTCAATGAAATTTTATTTCCCTTTTATGACACAAAAAGAGCAATGCAGATAATTGAGACATATGAGCCAGATGAAGACTTGAAGAGAAAAGGTAAATGGGGGTGGGAATTCAGTTTCACTGGGTTAAGGCATTTGGAGAATTTATTCTGGAGCATCCAGACTTTTAAAAGGGAGCTTACAGTCCTCATGGTCTGGGGGCAAAACACCCAGTGAACTAGATCAGGAAAGTGTCAGCTGAAAAAATATCCCTGCCTCAAAATCAGTGAATGTTTTGGGGGTTTTTTGGAAGGACTATTTCCCTGCTCCGGGTTACAGTGTGGCTGCAAAGGCAGCCATGCTGATACAAAATGTGAGAGACTGGGATTGAGTAAATACAGAACAACAGTGGAGATTCCTTCTAACAACAAGGCAACATGCATGTGGCTGTGGCCAAGGCCTCAGTCTTTTAAAGTTGTAGAGGTATTGTGTAAAAATAAAGAATTACCATGTGCACCATTGGATGTGCATGTACCTTCTTCTAATATAATCTCTATAGTGCTTGAGGGCAACAGCCTGGCTTAGAACAGGGTATTTTATGTGGGTGAGTTTAAAAATGTTTCCCTGAGGAAGATTTCAGGAAGTGTGTGCAAGCCATTCTTGGACTGCTCGTGGCCTGAGCTGCTGTGAATGTTGGAGGTGTCAGGAATTGAATTTAGTTCCCAGTTATTCCCCATTTTGCTGAAGTAGCTGTGTTGGGATCAGCTGCAGATATTAAAAATGTTGCTTTCCCCATCTGTCCTCCCTGCCCTTTTTGCTGGAAGTTGCTGTCATCATAGCAGGCAGAGAGGAGACTACAGCTTTATGTTGCTTCTTGATGGCAAGCCTTGACACCAGCCATGCCTTCTGCAGCAACACCTGCCCCTTTCACTTTCCTCTGGCCCAGTCGTTAGGATGAGTTTACAGCTGTGTGTAAACTTAAGGGATCCCTCTGTAGCTGAATGTGTGGCTTTCACCACTCCTTAAAGTCCTTTAGTCCTTTTGACCAAACTGCTAGAGGAAGAGTCACTGTGTTGTGGACTGGATTAATAAATTCCTCTTTTAGTTCTGTGGAAAGGTGGACTTTGCAGGGATCACACTGGACAGAGGAGATACTTCTCTTGCCTAGGAGTCATTTATAAATGCTATGGGGATTTTCCACTCACAAGCTTTCTCTCCCTCTCTACGTGAAGTAGAGTTCTCCAAATACTAATTACTTGATTTTAGTAAACTCTATGCTTTTTTTATTTACAATTTTGAAGGACACTCATCTTTTATTCTTCTTGATGCCAGCGTATTTTACACATTGTCCAAAATGAGGAAACATAGCTGCAAGCAGCTTGTTTAGGATGGAAGATATAAAGACCTATTTGATGAAGGTGAAAATTAATCTGAAACTAGAAAACAAAATAATTCAGTATTGGCTATTTATTTAGCTTCGTTCTTTGATTCGTATTTCTAATAGGTTTGCAATAAATGGGGTAGACCTCTTATTTTTTTAGGGTTATGGAGAGCAACAGGAGACCAGCAGCAGTGTCCACTCACAGTGTTCCTCCAGGGATCATATTCACTGCCTCAGATTTTATCCCAGAACAGAGACCTCTGTTAACCTGCTGAAATCTCAGCTATAGTTTGTCTGGAACACCTGTCCGGCTGTGACCTTTTTCCACAAGATGAGGCACTAGAAGTATATATCATCTGAGATATGTTGTGCTGCTGCTTTTAAGTTCTTGGTGATGATAAAATGAAACCATTCTTCAAGTTGAAAATTCCCTTTTGCTCCCCTCTTTCCTCCCTTGTTCCATACTCAGAATCAGCCAAGAGGATTTGAATAAGACATTCCACAACAATTCACCTCTGGCTGACACCAAGCACAGAAAATGTAAGCTCCAGAGGATTTTTTCAGAATGTTAGGAGTAGAATGAAAACTTGGATCACTCCATTTTTCTGTATAAAAGTAGTCTTTAAGAAAATAAAAATAGAGCTGCTGCAACCTGTGCCTTGATAGCAGAGTGTTCATAAATGGCTTCAGAGAAAGCAATCTCCAAATTAGTGCCAGATAACCATTCTCTGCAGCAGCTCTTTGTGAGTAATTCCTTCTTCCCTATTCCAGATAATTTTTCAGGCTGTTGGCCACTTTAAAAATGGTGCTGTCATGCTGATTATTCTCAATTTGATTTCATTAAACATTATCCCTTGATTTATATTTTTTATTCTTAATTGAAGCATAGAACATCAGAGAAAGAAGAGAAGGGTGTTACGAGTTGTGTCCTCTGAATTACTGTGTGTCCCATGTGCATTGTAGAAATGGATTGCTTTTCATTTATAAAGGTGTACGCCTATCTTTCAAACACTAAACCTGAAGGTATCTTAGATTTCCTGATTTTGCAGTTGCACCTGTGCAGACATTTTCAGGTACACATCCACAGGTTTTTGTCAGTGGAGAACAGTCTCTGCACATGCTGCAGGCTGGTTAATGGTGATGCAGCACAGTCAGGCCAGGACTAAATATGATAGAGGGGAGGAAGGTGCCACAGAAGGCTGGTACATGCAAGCTCAGTGATTTCTGATTCAGAAAGTCCCAGAGACCAAAACTGTTGGGAGTTCTGTGAGGAGATACCACTACTTACTGGCCTTCACATCCTCCTGTTGCCTTAGATCAGCTAATGGTGAATGCTGGACCTTGGGTTTTGAGCTGGTGGGCACCTGATTTTTTCTTTTGTTAGCTGGAAACATAATGGCACATTTTGCACCAGGGTCAGAGTTACTGGTCAGGAGTGGTGGGAGAGCTTCTGTTCGCTTGCAGAAACCTGTGTAAATACAGCTTTTGTGCTAGGATTCCTGCTCTGTGAGACAGTTTGATTCTTATCAACTGTAACTATCTGGGAGTAATTTACAGTGCCTTCTTCTTCCTTCCAGGTGTCATATCCAGTGATGGGTTTTGCAGATACTTGATGTCAGATGAAAATGCACCAGTTTTCTTAGACCGTTTGGAATTATATCAAGAAATGGACCATCCTTTGGCTCATTATTTCATCAGTTCCTCTCACAATACCTATTTAACAGGCAGGCAGTTTGGTGGCAAGTCTTCAGTGGAGATGTACAGACAAGTGCTTTTGGCTGGATGCAGGTTGGAAGCAGGAGATAACAGCCTTTAATTCTTGTGAATCTAATACTTTAAACCTACCTAATATGCCTTGGTGGTGGTATTGTGAAAGTGAATGTGTAAATATATTAATGTAATAAATGAAAACACACATATTTATTTAAGACTTGTTTTTCTCATGAAAAACCTTGAAAGGTGGTAGAATGTAGAAATTGGTATAAAGAGAGAGTTTGTGAGAAAGGTAACAGAAGTTTGATCTGAAAAGGACAACTGCAGAATTTCAGAGGGCTTTCCACTTTATAATTAAGTTTATTTGTAAATGAGAATCAGTTTATGATTTCCTGCTTAATTTTTTGACATACTAGTATGATAATTATGAGAGTGTTATAGTGCTAAAGACATTATTGTCCAGGTGTAAATACATTGACCCACACAAACTGTATTTAAGGTGCAATATCCCAAGTCACAGAAGCAGTGTGAAGTTACGTGTGTACAGCTCAGAAGGAGCTGTGTAATGCCCAGACCTGCATTGTAACTCACTGCTCTGACCATCAGTGTTCAGTATGTGTCCTGAGTAGCTCACCTGGAATGAAACACTGAGGAAGCTGACAGTTTTCTTGAATCTCTAGGTGTGTTGAGCTGGACTGTTGGGATGGCAAAGGTGAAGACCAAGAACCAATAATAACACATGGAAAAGCGATGTGTACAGATATCCTTTTCAAGGTAAGTGCCTGACCTCTGCAGCTGGCAGTGATCCCCAGAAGAACCCCTGCATGTGAATGCATGCAGGACACCCTCCTCTCCTCAGCACTGAGGTGTTGGTCCTGTGTGACAGACTGGCAGATTGCATGGGCACAGTTCTTGTGCCCAGATCTTAGGGCTCATTTCTAACTTGCATAATACATCCCTGTTCTAATTTGAATCCTATTATTGTGGTTTTTTAGGATGTAATTCAAGCCATTAAGGAAACAGCGTTTGTTACATCAGAGTACCCTGTCATTCTTTCATTTGAAAATCACTGCAGGTATGCAGTACCCATTTTTAATTTTTAAATTGTACAGTGTCTGAGAGAGATGATACAGTTTAAAATACTGTAATAGGAGTGTACTCGAAAACTCCTTAGAGTATGCAGGTATCCTGAATGTCACTTGCTAATATGCTAATCAATCTTCATATAGCTTAATAATGGCAATATTTTTATCTGTGATAGAGCTGTGAAATATATTTGGATGTTCCATTGGCTGTGTGAGATTTAGTTATTCTACTTTCTTGGTCATGTTAAATTCATCTATGTCAGATAACAGACTTTTATTGATAGTATAATTATACAGTAAAGTAATAGTGGAGACAAAGGGGGCAATATATAATTTGGTATGTCTACATTAGTCTAGTATTATCATATTGTGCTGAGTAATATGATTTCTTTTTTATATTTAAAAATTAATGAACAACAAAAAACAATCTTTTCCAGCAAATATCAGCAGTACAAGATGTCAAAATACTGTGAAGATCTTTTTGGAGATCTCCTGTTGAAGCAGCCTCTAGAAACACATCCAGTATGTTACATTCTGCTAGTCCGGGGTTTTTTTAGTATTGGCTGTATTTAAAAGGGAGGATAAACTGAGGTCATATCACTTATAGTGCTGTTCACTGCCAGTCCTGTGCTTTCAAAAACAACTAGTGATTTTGGTTGTCTGTGCGTTTTGGTGCAAACTTGTCTTTATCTGATTTGTTTAATCTCTTCTGTACAGGGCTCTGGCGAGCAGCCTGGGGAAATCCCTCCCCTTGATGTGTGGCGTAGCATCAGCACCTACATAAAATACACCACATACATTGTATTTGCAGGTCATACATAACTCTGAAATTGCCAGTCACTGTTGAAAAGCAATTAATTATAAATTGCATGGTCTCAGCTGAAGAAACCTCTTCTTTCAGCTGCACGTTGCATGTCTAATGCTCCAGATCAGGTTCTGCAGTCTAGGTGGCCCCCGCTACTGCAGTAAGAATTAAATTAAGCACCAAGAGTTTCCTGCAGTCTCATTTAGACTATCAAGTGCACTATAATCTGCATGCACTTCACCCTCCTGCATAGCAGGAGATAATAATGGATACTCCTTCACAAACACAGTATTTGGGACTTTAATAGCTTGCTACCCAGAGCTTGCAACTCCTGCCCCAGGTCTTCCTTACTCTCCTTACAATGAGTTCACTGTGTGCCAGCCATCACCCCAAACCTGCAGATGCTCTTTAGTGCCACAGCAAAGAGGACTCTGCTTTACCTTTTAGCTCCTGTCTGTGTGACCCTGGCAAAGGGAGCTCCTGGCATTAGCATAGCTAGAGCTGTGCTTTTCTTCTCCTTCCTTGCATGTGACAGGGGCAGCAACACCTGTAGCTTGGTGAATATCAGGTTGTTGCCCTGGAAAGTGCATCCCAGAGAGCTAAATCTGCAGTGTTCCCCTGCAATATGTTCCTCACAAACAACAGCTTCCAGCAGCTCTCAGGGAAGCCTAAAATAGAGCTGGCCAAAGGCTGCCCTGCTTCTACCTCAGGGCCCAGTATTTAACCTCAGCTGCCTGTGCTCTGTAGCACTGCTGAGCCTTCTGCATTGTGTGTCCTGTCCTCCTCATGGCTGAATTCAGTCCCCAGCTGCTCACAATGCAAATGTTACAGTGTTGACAGGAGGAGCTTGGAATATGTGCTTGGGCTCTGGTAACCTCAACTAGTTGGCCGAGGAGGGCAGACTGAAAAGAGACATGGCACAGGTTGAAGCAGATTTGATTTTAAGTAAAAGCAAATACTTGTCCAAGTGGGCATCCAAGCGTGCCCTTGCTTGGGGATGCAGAGTGGCATCCTGGAAGCCTGGGGATAAATGAGCTCTGCGGCACTGACATCTAGTGGAATTACAACCCCGGTGCTCTTGGGAACCAGCTGTTTTCATCCAGCATGCTGAAACTCCCATGCCTGAGCTTGTCCGGTCGGCATGGATAGTTGTTACCCTCCTGCAAGGAGGTTTGCACTCATTTTCCTGGGTTTAGGCTGATTTGAGGTTTTTTACTCGATTGTTATTTGTCACATTTGCTGCTTCTATTTGGTTTCAAGTTGTGGTGGTTTGCTCTTTTGCTTCTTCATCTAGAGTGCTGCTTCTGTGTAGCTCAGATTTAGATTTGCAGATAAAAATATCTGAATAATTCTTCTAAGAATTTTTACTAGCTCTGGTAATACCTTCTACTCCTGTATCACTTATGGTTCACCGAAAACCACAGTCCATTATACCAGCAACTCCTTGCATAATAATCCTAACAACCCTGAGGTGGAGAGGTTGCTAATTACCATACCCAACTCTCTGTTTCTTAACCTCAGTGTTGTGAATAGGGCTTAAATCAGAGAATTTTGTGCTTTTTCTCTTTTCTCACTAGTATTTTTATTTTCTTTCCCCAACTGTAACAAACCTTTTAGTAGTACTGCCTTGTGTATGTGAAACTTGCCCTTTACCTTTCACAAAGATGTGACCCTACTGGCAAAACTGATGCTCATTATGTGGCTAAGGACTGGGTAGTTTTCCATTCACCTGTGTCAGTCCTTTTCTACTCTGTAATTGTGTGTGGGCTCCTTCACTTGCATTATTACATCTTGAAGAGACCATAAAAAGTGACTTATTTAGAGATCAGATGATAACAGGCTAAACTGTGACTCAGACTGCGTGTGAACTGAGGGAGGGAGGGAAAGTAGTAAGGCCTCTGTTGAGGAGCTGCAGGTCACATCCATAGCCCTGCTAGGCAGGAGAAAGGGGAAAGTGTTTTGACCAGTGCAGCTGAGGGTGGCACAGGCTGCAGATCAGCAGCATTTACCTGAGCACAGCTTTCCCATGGGGTAGGGAAGAAGCAGAGGAGACTCTGTAACTGCAGTCACACTACTTTCTGGGGTTGTGCCTGAGGTGGCACTGCTTGTTCACTGCCCGTTACTATTGCTGTCCTAAAGTCAAAATCCCAAATACGGGTACAGAAAAGCTAAAGAATTGTCACTAAGCCTTTTCTTTACATTGTTTTACAGCTTGATCCAGGTAAAGCCTTACCATCTCCTAATGACCTCAAAAGAAAGATTCTCATAAAGAATAAAAGGCTGAAACCTGAAGTAGAAAAAAGTAAGTAAAGCTTGTCAGATATTAAATAAACAAATGTCCAGATTGCCACAAATAGACTTTGTTACTGACGTTTTCAAATTGTTTGTTATTTTAGTGTTGGAAGAATAGGAATTATATGTAAATGACATTTTGTTTGCCCTTCTGGGCCTTCATATCAGCATACAGCAAAGCAGAGATAGACCTAGGAATGTAATCCTGGGACTTTTATCAGACTGCTGGTTGAGCTAAAATATAACACAGATAGAATCTCTTGTAAATTCTGCCTACACTGGTATGTTTGCATTGCTGTGTTTTTCCAGGATAAGCATGAAGTTAAATGGAATTTCAAACTGCTCTTCTTGCCGTTGTTGCCAGTTCTGATATTTAACTTCTTTCAGTAATAATAATGCTGCTATATTAGTTCCCAGTATGGCTGTAATGATAAACCCTGGTCCCTCTCCATTCAAAGATATGCATGCAGACCTTGCACTGACTTCAGTCACACGTGGCTTTGTTTATCCTGTCTAACTGAAATGCACATGGGAATACAATGAAAATCCAAGCACTTTGCCTCCATTTGCATGGATCAAGCACCGAAGAGACAGCTGTCTATTTATTCTTTGAAGAAGTAACATGCTTGCTCCGAAGACCTTTGAAGTTTATGGAAATTGAAGAAGAATTTCTTCACAGAAAGGGTGACTAGACATTGGAATGCGCTGCCCAGGAAGGTTGTGGAGTCACTGTCCCTGGAGGTGTTTAAGGAAAGACTGGATATGGCACTTGTTGCCATGGTCTAGTTGTCATGGTGGTATTTGGTCACAGTTCGGATTCGATGATCTCAGAGGTCTTTTCCACCCTAATTGATTTGGTGAAATACTTTTTTCAACTTCAGTGAGCTTTGGATACAGCCCTTACTGACCACTTTTCAGACCTAACAACAGTGTATGCTTATTGATGCTCTTACCCTGTAACATTTTATTACCAACTGAAAACATAGAGAACTCATTAAGTAAAAGTAGCTCTCAGGATCAGAGAATCATTTATTACTGTTCTCCTCTATTTCTTTGTGCTACAAACTGTTCATGCCATGACTAATTTAATTTTATTTCTCATATTAACAGAACAGCTTGATGCTCTGAAAAAGATGATGGAGGCTGGGGAAACTGCTGCTCCTGTAAATATCCTAGAGGATGATAACGAAGAGGAAATAGAAAGTGGTGAGGACTTCATAGAGAAGGGCTCTAAACATTGCCTGTGGTGAATCAGTGGGGTGGCAGGAGCAGGTAGGCTGCACTCTACCCACATGCCTGTGGGCTGTGCCAGCAGCAGTAAGGCTGGGCTCAGTGCAGGACTATGTGTGCAGACCTGCAGCCTTTCCATCTCATCCCAAACACATTCCACAGCTGCTCCTGCTCTGTGGTAGGAACATGAGCTTACTTGGTGGGACTAGTGGTAATTTTAACTTCCATTTACTGCTCAGAAGATACATTGGAGCACCAATTAAGTCAGATTTTCATTCTGTGTGCATGAGAGACTGGGAAGCTGTGCTCTTTGCTTTGAAAACAGATTTTGGCACTCTGTTTAATACTTGTGTCAGCATCAGTTTGGATTATTGCATTATACTTTGTAAGGATAAAATTGAGGGATAGGATTTTTCTTGCCACACTACAGTTATCTTCAGTGTAAATATCTTGCTCTGAGCCAATGATATAGAATGTATTTATGGCCAGCACAGAAAAATAGACACAGTTAGGGTGTGATCCACCTTGTCCATTTAAATGTTCACCTTTAGAAGAAGTAAATTGTGCATTGCCTGCCAATGTCTGAGCTAAGGTACTTTGACCTATGTCATAATGAATGTCCCAGCTTTAGCCTACCCCCTTGGTCCTCTCAGATATTAGATATATTTCTTTTTGTTTTACCTTACGTTTTTAGCTTCTTTGAGTATTGTATATTCTAACGTTAAATCACTTTAAAAGCCAACTAAAATGATTCTGTGTAGTAGGGCCACACAAGGAGATTGTAACAAGGTACACAAGAATCCTGGGCACTACCATCTTCTTATATCTTTATTTAAAGAGCTCTGTCATTGTTTATTGTTATTTCCCCAAGGCCATTGGCTTTTTTTTTCTTTACACTTTGTAATTTGCTCAGCAAATTACTGATTACTTCAGAAGTACAGTAAATAAATTTTCTCTTACCGTGTGAAAGCTCTAAGGATCTTGGGCCTTAGCTGTAATTTCCTACTAGCACTTGGAATCTCATACCCTGCATTTTATTCCTGTTTTTAAATAAATGCCTAAACCAAACCTGATTTGTTGCATGTCTTGCACAAAACCAGCAGTTGCTGTGTTCTTTTCACTGATCCTTTTTATTTTCTGTGCAGCTGACCAGGAAGAAGAAGCTCATCCTGAGTACAAATTTGGAAGTGACCTTACTGTAGATGATTACAGTCAAAAAGAAGCTGTAGCCATCAGTGTGAAAAAGGTGGGATTGCTTCTTATATGTATTGTTAGAAAAAATTTCCATGGAAGCAGTTGTAAAAGGCACTCTGTTTTGTGGAAGCATCACAGCACTTGCTGTCAGAAGATTCACACCTGAGATCTTCAGCAGATGCTCTTAACCTTTAGGTTCATGAGAACACACAGTTTTGTAGCCAGAAATACTCTCTGCTTCTTCAGATGGAATATTCATTGAGGAAGCGGAGTCAGAAACGGTCTACAAGTGGGGGATTTGATCAAAAATATTAATTAAAGGTAGCAAGCAGTTTCCTACTCCTGCCTCTGACATCTTACTTCACATCTGAAGTGCAGAGCCCTAAGAAGAGGTGGAACATCAGATTCCTTGCTCAGCAGTGCTTTTGCAGGACTGCATTCTTTGTCTCATTGAAGGGCTTCCCAGTGTCATTTTTTATTGTTAACCTTTAGGGTAGATTCTCCCTTGCACCTTCAGCAGTGAAGGTAAAATAGGACAGTAATTGCCCAGTGGCGTGGTATGGCAGTGGGGCTTGTCAGGCAACTGACAGATGGTTCAGAGTTCTCTTCATTCCACGTATACCTGATTCAGTACAGTTTATCAGTCTGTGCTCAGTAACTTGAATATTACTTGATGGTAGTTAGAAGCAGAATATTGGAATTCACATCTCAGCCTGTTCTGACACTGGAGGTGTTACTGTTGCTTGCTGCAGAAAAAAGCCCACATGTGATTTGCTAAGGTGTCTTCTCAGCTGAGGCTCCTCTGTCACTCAAGTATTTTGGCCACTTCTCCCCTGCCTGGCTACCTTTGGATCTTACTCCAGATAGAAATACAGGTGTGGATATCTTTTCTAGCACAGACTGCCCTTGGCAATATGTCTCTAGGAGCATCAGAGACACCAGACCCACCTTCCATGTATCTCTTCAGGTCAACATCTTTGCTTCTTCAGGACTTCTATGAATCTTTCCACTGAAATATCATTTAACTTCTTTGCTTCATGGCAGTTCCACTTATTAAGTCAGCTGGTCCTTAACTAGCTGAGTGTTTTGGGGTTGGGGTTTTGGTTGGGGTTTTTTTTGTTGTTGTTTTGAGGATTGTTTCTTTGGTTCCAGATCAGTCACTCATCCTCAGCATGTCCTTGGGTAACCTCTGCTTCTTTGCTGACTGGGGACTTGATCTTTATTCTTTAGGAATGTTCATTCAGTGCCAAGACAACATTTATCTGTCTAAGTTTCTCAGAAGTGGTAGCTTTTAATTGAAGACAGACAGGCCTTTTCCAAATGTGGAGATTTCAAGCACAGTTTACAGCAGCCTTAACCCTTAAGTTTTCAGAGCCTTGCAGTTTGCATATCCAGGCTGGATGATCTTTTGTGGGTCTGGGTGTGTTACTCTTTCAATCTTCTCTGAAACTTCTGTCCCCAGCATCTAGTGGTTTGGGCTTAACTGACTGGCATCCTTCATCCTATTCCCCTTATTAGCCAGCTGTTGAATTTCATATCTTGTGTACCTGAATTTCAGAGAGACTACACATTTTTGCAAGTGTATGGGACAGATGATCCACACAGGAAGGTGGAGAATGGTATACTTTTTGCTAAATTCAATAACTTTTTGAGGATTTTTTTCCTTACTGTGTTTCCTATTACTTTTTCTTTGGGTAATGTATATATATTTTTTTTCCCCTAGGCTGTTGAAGATTCTGAGCAAGAAAACAATAAAAAGGTGACACATAGGATGTTATGTAGTTTATTTTATTGATTTATATATATATAACATGCATATTACTTACCATGCATTCTTAGTGGTTTAATAATTTTACACTCAATTTCACAGCACCTACTTAGTTTTTTTGAAAGTGACTCTACCTCCTTTTGTCCTCTAGGGTTTCTTCTGCTATACTTTTGTACTGGGGTTAGGGCTGTCAGAAAGTTTGGGAACAGACAGAGGTGCATGACTTTTGCCTGCTTAGAAGTGTCTGATCTCAGTCTCAAATGTCATGTATGAGGAAACCAGTTCTTTTTGAATAGTGTTGAGATGTTATCATCCCTGCTTCTTTTTTTCCTCTGCCCTTACCCTGACTGCACTTTGTTTTCCTCTCTCTTTTTCTTCCTTTTGCTTTCCCTGGGGACTTCTGCATTTATCTTCTCCCAGGAATCCCTTCTGTAAGACTCTTCCCTCCTCCTTCCACTGTCCTCTTTCTCTTCTCTCATTAAAGCTGCTCCTGTTCCTAATCACACTTTGTTTCAGTCTGTGTTGGTTTTTAAGTGGGTTCTACTTCTTTTCTTGAGGGGTGGTAAGGTGTAAATAACAAAGAGATCAACTTTTCCTCGTGGTTTTCTCTATCCCCTAAAAGGGTTGTGTGCTGTTGTAACCATTCCTTTGTTTCTGTAGACTATAAGAAACATTCCATCCTTACCCCTTTCTTAAGTCATAATTTTAAAGTTGTGAACACTGCAGAGTATAGCCCCTTTACTCTAAAAATTATGGGTCTGCAAGTAAATAAGATAAAATCAATGACCAGTAGATTAACTTGGAACATTGCCTTTGAGCTGGTGTGTCAGTCTAAATACATGACTAAATACACCTCTAAATGCATTCCTACACCTGCAGTCTGCAGGGTGCCACTGCCTGGGCACTAAGGCATCCTAATGCCTTTGACTTCCTTTTCCCCTGGAGTTCATTGAGCTGTAGGTGTTTATGGATCAAGGTAGTGAAATATGGTTAGTGGTTCTGAGTGGTCAGCAAGAGGCACATTGAAGAACCCTGGTTTTTACAAGGTGTCTGGTCAGTTCCTCCTGAGGTATTGACCTTTCAGGAATAAAGACACTGAAAAAGACTAGGTGCATTGAAAACATTTAGCCTGCATTTGACCTAAACTCTTAATAAATATTGATCTAGTAATAAAAAAATTACGTATATTTTCTACTAATAAAGGGATGTACCATTTGGCATAGTGAAGGAATAGATGTGTAAACCCTCAATGTGCACATTCCTGAAGAGCAGTGGGATTGAGCCCAAGTGATCAGCATTAAAATATGGTGTCAGTTTGATTTCGTGGGTCGCTGGAAGTTTAACTCAGTCTAAAATGCACATACAACAATGTGTACCTGGGCTCATTCTGCTAACTCAGTTATTCTATGCAGTCAGAAGATTATGTTCCTCATGGCTATAATTATCTTCTATCAAGGCATAAATGGTTCCACTTCACATGGTTTTCATTCTTTCACATTGTCTGCACCATATGACAGGTAGAGGTATAGACCCATAATATTGGGAAGTGGTTTAAAATGTCCTTTACCCCCCCATCTCCCTAAGTAAATGGGTTGCAGTAGTCTAGGTCTGTGAACTGCATTATTCTCCAATAAGAAAGGGCTTTGTAGTGCTTCATCTTAATGACTATTTCCTGATAAAATGGCAAAGCAGAACTTCCTGACAAACATGAGCTGCAGCCTGAAAATAAAAAACTGTACTGCAGAAATTTCTGAATATACCTAGTACTTGCTATCAGAAGGTCACTGTCAGCCTACAGTAGGTTAGATTTTATGGTAAATGGTTCATTGGTAGGACAACCAAAGCTGTATGTAGGAAACAGAGTTTGCTTGGATTGAAAGGGATCTTTCTTTTCCTTCATTTCAGTGAAAAGAATTTGTTTCAAACTGGTTTAGGGAAAGGAAAATGTTGGACAGGTAGATCCAAGTAAGAAATGCTTCCTGTTGTGGGTTTCTAGCAGATGAGATACTTGTAGAAAACTTTGGAAGTTCTGTTATAATTAAAGTGCATCTTTATGTGAATGACAGATTCAGATTTTTGTTAGTTGAAGTGAACAGGAATATGAACTTGGTACTGTGTCTCTTGTTGGTCTTCTGACATTCATTTGTCCAGTGAAGGTTGTGATGCCTACAGTTTGGTCTGCTTCTGTTGGTAAAGTTGAGTAATTGAACCTGTTTGTGTTTTGATATTGAGAAAGTTCTACAGAGTGCCAAGTATGCATTACAACATCATAGGTTCTATCAGCAAATGTGTATTTAGCCACAGCTTTGGGAATTTATTTGTCAATGATAGATCATTATCTCCCAGCTTTGTTCAGTCTGTTATAATATTTATTTTTTATCCCGATGTTACCCTACTAACCTCATGTAATACTTACCCACTGCTTAGGAGCTTTTCTATCATCAGTCCCCTTGCATGAGTCCTGTAACATTGAGAGTCTTTGGTGCAAATATCAGTAAGAAAATAAGCCTTAATTTGTGACGTGAAATTTTCTCTTCTCTTGTATTTGCACTTTCTTTAACTTCCTGAAGATAGGAGTATAATTTCATACCACATTTGAAAATTCCAACAGTAATGTTTGCACACAAATAGTGATTATTCTTTTTAATGTGTTTTCAGGGTTTAGTAACTGTTGAAGATGAACAAGCGTGGATGGCATCTTACAAATATGTAGGTGCCACAACCAATATACATCCATATTTATCAACAATGGTCAACTATGCTCAGCCTGTAAAATTTCAAGGTTTCGATGTAGCAGAAGGTAACATAAAAGGTTGAATGAAATAAAAGTATTTGCTTATCCTAGGTGGTTTTTAAATCTCTACTTTTCGTGAGTCTAGAAATCTAGGCATATTTTATAGTTTAATGACCATCATCAGTATGTTTGTGGATCTGTTGCCTGGAATGTAGAGTTAGCATGTTATTGCATTGGTCATCCACATGGAGTCACTAAATTACTGGGAGAACATGGAGCTGCTGAGGTTGATTCTATTCTATAGGCCTTTGCACCTAAAATGCTTTTTTCAGTTCATCTTTGTCTAAGGTGAGCATGATTGTCACAGTGGTCAGCAGTCAGCTGATGCTGCACACTAGACCATTTATCATGCTGTTTTGCCTTATCTAGGCACACAACACAGGCTCTGAATAGCAGTTGGGTCTAAACTAAAAAGGAAAGTTTTGTTGATTTCCCAGGAAGTGAATGAAAAAACCAAATCAGAAATACAATGAAATTTCTCATCAGTATAATTCGATTCTATAAGTGACAGATAATGGGAAAAGAGCTCAGAATTTGCTATATCCTGCTATTATTTATCGTGCGTGATTTTGAATTTTGATTCATCACTACAGAAGTGTTTTAAAATGTCTTGTTTTTCCTTCCTAGAACGTAATATTCATCATAATATGTCCTCTTTCAATGAATCAGTCGGACTAGGGTATTTGAAGACTCATGCCATTGAGTTTGTGAAGTATCCTTTCACCTCCTCACACTTCTCTACCAGTGCTGCCATAAACCAGTGTACCTTTCTAGATTTGGTGTTCCATGTCTGTAAAGCAGAAGGGGAATGAGTTCATGGAAGGAGAAATAGTAAGATTAATCTAAGAAGTCTTGAAGATACCAAGATAAGGCTGTATATTTCTATGATGTTTTTATTTCATTTTCCTTGATGAATTCTACAGTTATAATAAACGACAAATGAGTCGGATATACCCAAAGGGAGGCCGAGTGGATTCCAGTAATTACATGCCTCAAATTTTCTGGAACGCTGGCTGCCAGATGGTCTCACTGAACTATCAGACCCCAGGTAGGCAGCAACGACCAGTGAACCTCAATCCTAAAGAATGGCTTGGGCAGTAACTCTCAAACAGATGCCATGGATTTGCTTCTGGCATTTTTTGAGGAAACAGACATATGGCTAAATAATACAGCGGAGTGGAATTACAGAAGCATAAGACAAGGAGCTATAAAAAAAGCCATACACAGGAGGAAAATTCAGTCCCCTTTTATGGAAACATAATAGAGTACTGCAACTTCTCACAGAAATGGTTTTTATTAATAATAAGTATTAATTACAGAGAAATCAGTGCTTTCACAAAGCACAGCTTTGGCACAGTTGGGTGCATGTCTGAAAAGCAAAGATGGAGTGTGCAGATTAAGATGGTAAAAAGTAATGACTGTGTGACACAGGCATTTGTAGACAAGTCATTGTGAAGCATTCAGAGTCATCAGAGAATGGGGTCTGAGATCCCAGCTGAGAGAATGATGCCAGGGAATGGCAGTGCCTCTGCACAGAGTAAACTGAGCAGAGATGTATTGTTCCTGTGCAGTGAAGGTGTGAGTCTAACTAACAGGGTAGGATTTTTGTTGTGTTTTTAATTTCTTTAGGAGTGTTTTCAGTCATGCAGGTAACAGAGCAGGTCGTCCATTTCCTTTTTCTAGCTGTGGCACTGCTTTTATGCTTCCTTCCCCCCCTCCCAGAACAGTGTCTTTGGTACTGCAGACACTCCTAACCATCATACCCTGAGTTCTGCCCTGCAAAGCTGTGCCCTGATTCCACTAGCTGAGGAAGCACATGAAGGCTTTACTGGAATACACTGATTTTAGAGCCCTCCACTGGACATGAGAGGCAGGTTGGAGACTCACTCTGCTCCCAGCACTGCCTCTGCCCACTGCGTGTCATTCCCAACCCCTTTACACTGCAGATTTAGAGTACTAATTGTGTAAATGGTGAACAACTTTGCTGTGTTCATCTTCTATGATCCAGTTATGCTGCCAAGATAAACATCGTTGAGGAAACGAAAGTTACAGCTGCCCACTAAAGAGAGTAATAACTGATACTAGCATATGAGAGTCTTGTATTTTGTGTACTGGAGAACACACAGAAAAGGTTTTGTTCCCTTTTGAAGGTAGAGTCTGTTGGGCAAGAGAATTCCTGTGTTATGGCTAAGCAATGATTATTGTATTCCAGTGTAATCAGAAACCTGCAGGAAAACATTTTATTTCTTTACAAAGTTCCAGAGGGGGTTGGATGAGAAGGAGGTTATCACATGTTTACTGTATATTTTTATATACAGATGCCATCAGTGCATGGACCAGAACTCATAATTTAAATGTTGAAACTCAGCAGTGCTACTGTGATCTTTGTTGTTTCTTTTTGTGGGGTTTTATTCAGAGAGAGACTAAGCACAACACAGACATGGTGTGGTTGATAAAGCTGTTAATATTATGAAGAAATCTGAAGTTTTCCTATGGCTTCCTTTTATTTCTTAGATGCATGTTTTATATGCATTTAATTTAATTTTTATTTTGAACTCATTATTCTGGACACTCTTCTCTTCTAGAAAGGATTGTTCCTGATCTGCATTATTCAGCAGGAAAGATAGTAATTTCTTTCTCTCTTGACAGATTTAGCAATGCAGTTGAATCAAGGGAAATTTGAGTACAATGGATCGTGCGGGTGAGTGATAGGATTTAAACTGTTGTCACTGTGTATCAGAATCCTCTCCTAAGGTTTTAATAAAATTTTGTCACTATTAATTATGTGTTACAAAAGAAAAATGGGATGCTGGGTGAAGAGTAAAAATTAGCAGAATTCAGGGAGAACTATCCCCTGTAAGGAGGTATTCTCATGAATATGCGTTTTAATTATGCCCGGTTTTTAAAGATGAAACAGAAGAGGCTTTGTGTGCAAATTATGAAGGTCATGAATGCCGTACACAGTTATTTAAATACATCTCCAGCTTCTTTTCTCAGCCTTCTCCTCTCAGAATGGAGATTCACTGTACAGTTCACAGAATTGCCAAATTTACTTGGACAGGTTGAGTCTTAATACACGGGGAACATTTTTTTAATCTGTGTACTGTGCAGATTTCACAGAGAATGATAAATTGTGTCATCTCTCCAAGTTCTTGCTCATGACTTTTGCATGACAAAGGATGCTCACATGATGCTGATAGATTTTTTTTTAATTATTATTTTTTAAATGTTGAGTTTATAATTTAATAGGATAGACTGATAATTAACATCAGGAGAAAGGAGGGGTTTGATAAACTACAGGAAATTACCATTGAGAAGCACATTAAAAAACTCAGCCTGAGAAGAAACTGCTCTTTTTGCTCCTGCAAATCTTATTCAGGAAGAAAATCTGAGTAGATGAAGCTTGGTAAAATTCCTGATCTGCAGAAGAGAGACAAAGGGCTTGGCCACTCCACACCTCTAACGCTGTTGGGAGCTCTCCAGGATGAGGCTCTTGGGTTTGGCAAAGGTGCAGTCTCCAATCAGAATACCACAAACAGAAGAAAAACAAAGCTTTTTTTACTGCAGAGTATTTCTTTTTGGACCTACAAGCCTACTAAATGAGCACCTTTATTTTCACCAAATTCTCTGAAGGACAAGCAAAATTATCAAATAAATTCCTGGATTCTTACATCAGTATTACAATGTTACAGTGATAATGCATGGTAATATTTTAATATGAATGTGGTGGTGTTTCAGTCACAAAAAGGATGCAGGGCAATGAAAATGAAAACTTAACATTTCCTTGTGTCTGTATTCCTTTTTTCCTGGATTTATAGTTTTCGTGCTGGTGAAAACAAGATTGAGTCACTCTAGGTTCAGCCTTTTTTATTTCAGCAGGCCGGAAGCAGAGGCTAAGGATGTTTCTCCATAGTTCCCTACTTCAAATTAGTAAAATATTATGAAACCACTCACATTTGTAACATAAGAAAAATGAGGATTATTATTTTTCTAAACAGAAACCATGCTATGAAAAAATGGGAGAGAACACTGACATTATTTCCACTGGAATTTTTCCAGCATTTTTTAATTATTTCTGAGTTCTGTCTAGGCCTTTATAACATTGTGTACCACTGATTCACTAGAGAGACTAGAGGTGGATAGAAAAAATTAATCTTCTAGCAGCTTTGTCTTCAGGGTTGCAGAATTAGCAAGATTCCTCTAGTTACACGTTTTCTTCCACCACTGAAAGAACCTCTGTAATGTGCAGCACAGCACTTCTGTGATCAACTGCCATTTCATTTTGATGGCAGAATCCTTGGGTTTTGGTTCATCAGAGCACATACTGGCTTTGTAGAAATGTTGAACCAGTGCACAGTCCTCAGGGACTTATTTTAAGTGTTATTATGGTAATACCTTTCATGCCACTATAATTAACAATCTGTCAGCACTGACATTATCAGTTGTTTCCCCCAAGGTTTCATAACAATGATGAAAAAATTAGCTTCAAGCTGAAATTTATTGTATGAGTCTTGACTCTAAGGAACTGCTTCATTTAGAAAAATAAAATTGGAAAAGCCCTCTGTGTTTTTCAGAAGTTTAAGAATTAAAAGAAATGAGAGCATCTACATTTTATTGTAAGATAACTCGCTGTATTTTTAAAATGTATCATTCAGTTGTTTTGAAATGTCCTTACATCTATTTTTATCTTGAAATCCAGGGTTGCTCTCATCTCTCAGTAGCTGGTAATTCAGAATGAAGATTAACATTTATCTGTGTTCTAGACAGCTGTAATAGTTCCTTTTACTTCCTCACACTTGCAGCCGGAATGATAGTCTGTATTTTACAGTGCTGTAGGACAGTTCTTTGCTTAAACCTACAACATCCATTTCATTTGTATTTAATACAGTTGGAATTTCCACAGAAGAATAATGTTCTCCTTTTTTTTTTAACCTTGAAATAAGGTATCTCCTTAAACCAGATTTCATGCGGCGACCGGATCGAACCTTTGACCCGTTCTCTGAAACTCCTGTAGATGGTGTGATTGCTGCAACATGTTCTGTGCAGGTAAAACAGCAACACACAACTGTCATCACATCCAAATCACATTCAAATGTGTGTGGACTGGGAAGATTTCATCAAATAATTTCCTTTTTTTTTTTTTTTTAATTGCTGGCTAAGATGTCTTTGTTTACTTGATCCGAGTGGAACAGGATAGAATGAGAAATTATTTGTTATTACACATTACCATATTCTAACACCCTCCATGGTCTGTTTGAAATACATCAAATACATTGGCCCACACAAGTGAATAAATGAGTGAACTTCATTTCTGTGTACAGTATGAAATTACACAACACTACTTGTCACTATAGAGCAAGGAGAGGAATATGGGCACATGTGGACAGGGTGTTCTCAGAGTAAGTGGAGAAAAATGGTTCCTCTGATGAAGGTCCCTGCTTGGAACTTGCCTGTGAGTAACAAAGGCCATAAAACACCTGTTGTAGTTCCAAAGCATGGTTAGGTGTCATATTTTGGAAGGAGGCTTACAGTTGTCAAGCCTTTTTTTGTGACTTGACACTCTTTTCTCTTTGCTCAAGTACCCTTTGTGCTGCTGAGCATAAGACTTCAGTTTTCAGTTACCACTTTTCTTGCACTACATTTAAATTTCAAACTCTCTATGACCAAGCATTCCTTGTGCATTCTAGACATTAAATTTCCTTTACACCTCCGGAAGAACAAACATGTTTTATTAATGCTGCTTTTCTTTAATGGTAATGACAGTACAATCCCTCCAAGAATGAAGTGGGATCTGGTGGTGAGAACATAAATTCTAAGTATCACTAGAGAAAATTCTTATATCACATGTTTTGCCAGTTACTTCCCTTGTGTGACTAAAACCAGTATAAAATTCTGTGTAAATTCTGTCATTTAAGAGTTGAGTGGACCAAAAGCTAGTAATGATAACCCTCAGCTGTGTAACTTTTCATATTTATTATCCATAGTGTTCCCTGGAAGAATGTTAGATGATGAAAACAAAAGGACTTGTATGATCTTAGGTCTGTGAAATCGTATTTTGGGTGTTTCCATCCCTCCTTGACTGCAGTAATGAAAACATTAGCTGTGTTTTAAGTAATATATCATCTTGATGGAATCAAACTTTTCCCTGGGGTAATCACCTGCTGTGGCTGGATTAATCTCAGCTGGGAGGGAAATTGCAACAAATCTTCATATACATAACAATATAAAGGAGTCATCTGGGTTTTTTGTTAGTTTGCTTTTTCAGCACCCTGCACATTCCAGACACATAATACAGAGTCAGACTGACACGTGATTAGTTTAAAACCTTTGTCTATATGAAAGCAGAGCAATTGTTTTCCTGTCACCTCTTTCTAGTCAAGACATATAATAGAACAAAGTGCTTCCCAGCAGAAAGTTTAAGGTTGTGGAAAAGCAGGGCATGATCTGGTTGTTTCATCCCATGTTTTTCATTAATATAATAAATACATCTGTTAGACATCAGCTAATTGGGATGACTGACTTACAACTGGTACTACCATGGCACAATAATTTCAAATTAAGCTTATATTTAAGGTCTGGTCACAACAGTGCAATTTTACCACTAAATACGCCATTTTCCTGTAAGGAAATAAACACATCTGTTCTGCATAAAGCGTTTTTCAGACTGCTGTCAGTAAAAGAAACCTCAGTATTTCCAATATTCATGCTTTGTATTGCTTTCCCCTGCTGCCCTGTGATGATGTTGCAGGTGATCTCTGGTCAGTTCCTGTCAGACAAGAAGATCGGTACGTATGTGGAAGTGGACATGTATGGCTTGCCCACGGACACGATACGGAAGGAGTTCCGCACGCGCATGGTGATGA
Organism: Scytalopus superciliaris; assembly: GCA_013400415.1. Lineage (NCBI taxonomy): Eukaryota > Metazoa > Chordata > Aves > Passeriformes > Rhinocryptidae > Scytalopus > Scytalopus superciliaris. Next base: position 2,774,565 of record VXBX01008695.1, on the reverse strand, counting down.
ACAACGGCCTGAACCCTGTTTACAACGAGGAGTCCTTTGTGTTTCGAAAGGTAGGGGGTTTGGGGAAGCACACTTGGTGGTTGCCAGCGCTTTTGCACATGAGCTTCCTTGCTCTCTTGAGCACAGGAATGAGCACTGCTCCCATGAGAAAGGGGGTGTAGGGCCCCTGTTTACTGCAGTAAACAGCATAAAGCTGAAATAAGCTTTCAAGAGGTTGTTTGGGTTTGCTTCTCTTTTTTTTTTTCAGTTTTGCTTTGTTTTATTTTTCTAATGGATAACCTCTGTAGCTGTCACATGATTTTTTTTGTTGTTGTTTTTGTTTCCATTTGGCTTTTTTCTCCCCTTTGGTTCCTCCTCCCGCTTGGAGGTAGCCACCTCCTCTGTGACCATGCCTGTGTTCAAGGTATGCAGTGTGCTCAGAATGAGCCCCCGCTGGTGGACACCATCATTCCTTGGAGATTCCTTCTTCCCTGCCCTGGCAGTGGCTGCTATCTTGCACTGTTCCTTCAGCCCATAGGGCAGGTGAGATGCTGCATCCAAAGTTAAGGTCAATGTTATTACATGGAAAAGTTGGAAGGGTGCTGTGTTCCTCAGCCTGTTGCCAGCTCCCTCCTTCAGTAGTCCATGTGCATCATGTACCTTTTTCTTTATTTTTTTCCTTTTTTTCAGTAAAAAATTTAAAACAAACCTTTTTTTCTTGATGTAGGGGATTTAAAAGAGAGAGATCATTTGTCCATGTTCAGTTTTTATCTCTCAGTCTTTATGGTACCCACATATATATCTTTTTTTTGGTTTGTTTTTTTTTTTCTGTCGGCTGGAGTTTCACCCAGACTTCATGTGTTAACAGTGCTGTCTTTGATAACATCTGTTTTGCTTACACCTGTTTTGTTGTCATGGAGAACTGTTGCTCTTTTATTCCAAAGTTCATACTTTTATTCCAAAATTCAGGTTTTGCTGAGTGGTGATAACACTTCACACGTGGGTATATTACACACTTAATCTGCTTTCTTAACAGTGTAATCAGTTTTTAATAGAAATGTAGTTGATGCAAGGGTTTTTTCCGAGCTCAGATATATTCTGGAATGGATGTGACTTCATGTGCTTTTCCCAGTGGATGAGTAGGCACAGGGAAGATGCTTAGGCACAATGACAGGCAATCATGCTGCCCATGGCTTGCTGACCATATGGGCAGCATCTGCTGCTTTCTGATTTCTTACCTCAGAAGGGCCATAAATTACAGGGTACACACAGCTTCTCTCAGAAAGGGGGGTACCTGTGTGTGTGACACAGGTACAGTGGCTGAGGCCAACATTTTTCAGACTTTCTGCTCTGCAGTGAGCAATTACATGGTCACGTGTTCTCTTGAACTGTAAGTCAGCCAAGAGATTGTTTTTCTTCATCTGGGGCCTTTATCATATCTTAGCATGGTAATCAACACACACTGCTGACAGGTGAGTGGCATAAACACAGCAGGAACAATTCCCCTTGTTGGAGGCAATGAAGGTGTGTGGTGCACAGTGCTAAAATGTCATGAGTGGAAGTGCCCACCAGGCTACCAGAGAACAAATTCATGGAGAGGGAGTGATAAACTTAGTCGCCACTTCTGCCCCCTGTTAAATCTGTATCAGAGGCCACCGTGTAATGAAAGATGTGCTGATCTGTGCCTGTAGAGGAGAGATCTTACCTACCCTGTCTGGGTTACAGTGTTCTCCTCAGGCTGATGTTTAATCCTACACAGTTGTTCACAGGTACTGTTTGATTGTTCTTCTGTCATGTTTTCTTGTTTTTCTTGTAATTAAAATAAAGCTTCAGTCATTCTGACCTGGGTTCTGTGTTGTCCCTCTGTTGTGTAAGGGGAAGGATGGGGTGAGTGCTGGTGGTAGCCTGTGCTGAGAGAGCTAAGTTGTAATCAAATAGATCAGGATATCCATAAACTGCTCAGGTGGGTTCAGAGACCAAAAGCATATTTTGGGCACCCTAAGACTGACAGTGAGAGTGGCACGGGGAAAGTCTATGGGAGACAGTAGACACAGTTTACTTTTGTCCCATAAGTGTTGGTGAGGAACACCAGGTAGGGGAGGAGTGGGAAATCTTTCAAAATAGTTAGCTGGTGTAACTGTGAGCTGTAGAATTTACATATTCTGAAACCTACACATTATTTAGGGGAAAAAAAGTTTTTCTGGGAAAGATTCATTATGAAGTGTGGGGTTAGCAGGGAATGACCTGGTCTTACAGTGATGATTGTTTCTGGCATATGGAGTGAATGGTTCACATGTGGGAAGCGGGGAGGATTCAAATAATTAAATGTCTCCCTTTTGTGGCCTTCCAGGTTATCCTCCCTGATCTTGCTGTCCTGAGAATAGCAGTGTATGATGACAATAATAAGTTGATTGGTCAGAGGATCCTCCCTCTGGATGGGCTGCAAGCAGGTTACAGACACATTTCCCTTCGGAATGAGGGCAACAAGCCACTGTCTCTCCCAACAGTTTTCTGCAACATCGTGCTTAAAACATACGTGCCTGATGGTTTTGGAGGTGAGATAAACCTGTGTCTCATGTGCTGTAGCTCTGGAGTGTTGCTGTTGCAGTGTTGAACAATGCTGGAGCATTGGAAAGGCTTAGAATTCTAATTCCTTGGAAACTCGGCATATTGAGTTTAAAAAAATCAGCTTTCTGAGCAAGTGCCTGTCCCAGTGTTAATGACATGTATCTGCTAACTGACAAAATTATGTGGAAAATAAGCTAATACTAGTTAGCTCAATATGATTTTCTCTGTTGACAATTTAGGAAGGTGTTTTTTTGTTTTTGTTTTTTTAAATTATATGTCTGACATAAGTATCTGTAAGGTTAAAATGTATTCTACCTATATTGTTTGGCATATAGGTATAAAAAATTCCTGTAGAATCTAGATATGTTTTTTTCAAACAAAGACACTTCTATATTCTTAAGAATACTGGCCAATTGTTAAAAATGGTCAATGAAATAGTTTAGCATCCAGAACCTTTCTGCATTTTTCTGTCCCAGTTTTACATGTTTTTAGTGTGCTTTATTAGTTTTGGGGGTTTTAGGAAAGTTACTTTTAATGTGAGCCATTTCCACGATCACATTGGCAGGGCCATGGTCATTTATACTGAGCAGTGGCAAATTGCCATCTGTGTAGGAAAATACTGAGAATAATCATTACCCCAGCTAAATCAGTGTAATGGGTAAGTTCACCTTGAGAGTGTGCCTTGGGAAAGGGTTTTATTCACTCCACATGAAATGTGCTTGTACATTGGATAATATATAGACCATTTAAAACTGTAAAACAGGAATTGTGCTAAATGTTAGTGCTCTGAATCTGCAGCAAAATGAAGTTCACCTCAGAATTGATTGATTAAATATTATTGATGAAAACAATGTTTTACTCTTTGCAAAACCAGTTTCAAACGTGCTGTCTGTGTAAGGAGTGGCTGCCACTCCCCTGAGTTGTTCAGACGGGAAATCCTGTTTTTTGGCAAGTCAGCTGGAGTTTTGCCCCAGGTCTTGGAGCACTACCATGCCTTTATGCAGCATGTTTCATTGGCAGTATTTAACTTCGGGGACTTTGTCTCAAGAGAAATGGAAGTTTCTGCTTAAACTTGAGATTCTCAAGGGTAATTGAACCATCAGTCTACGGGACACATTTAAACGTACACTTTAATTCTTTCCTGAGCTGAAGGTTTTGACAGTAAATGACTCAGTTAAAATATTTTCTAAACTAAGGACATGCTTCTGATTTGGGACTGATGCTTTATGATACCACACTTTTTCTAATGTAGAATTGAAACTTAGCATCGAGTTTGATGTGGCTTAAGCTGCTGAATGTGCTGGTCACATAGGGAGAAAATACTTTTTAATTTTATTTTTTTAAACTGCATTCTAAAAATTCAGAAGGGAAAGCCTTGTTTTCCGAAGAGAATTTAAACACCAGTTTAGAATTTGCAAAGTGTGTGCAGTCAGTAGTTGCTGATCTGCCACACTGTCAGCATTTCTGTAGGTGGTTTATTTGGTGTAGGTGGAAAAGCCTTGCTACCCCAGGTAACAGTACTGCTATAGTAAAATGCTACTGGAATGAGAGAACTGGTTGTCATAGTTTACTGTCAGCAGTGGGAAAAACAGACTCCATATTAATGGAACAAAGTGAGTTCAATTATGAGTTTTCCTCTCCCTTCCCAGATACGTTTGATATGTCTCATGGAGTTTTCTCATTGATATAGAACAGCAGCATGATGAACAACTGGGAAATAACTTTTGACACTCAGGTGCAATCATTAGTATTCTGTTGGCATGCAGTTTTTAATTACTTACCATCTCCAGTGAACTTCTCATTGTTTCATGAGCTGTCATTAGAATCTCCATAGTTGTTTTAGCAAGCCTGTAGGAAGGTAGAGCTCAGTTCAGCAGCTGCCTACTTTCTTTTCCATTTGTTTTTTTTTTTTAACCTGTATGAGTAAGATTTAAACACGTGCCCCAAATAATAATTAGAATGGGTTATGCATTGTAGGTTTTAAAAGATGCATATTTTCTTACTTATTTTCATAGACTGTAGTAATTTCTTGTGGTTTATTTGCATCAGCCACTCTGCTCCCAATAAAACACTATAGTGACACAAATTGATGCAAATGAAGTAGCATTCTCCAAAGAGAAGCTTCTACAATAGAAATGTGTGCGTAAGTAAGCAGGGCTCCTTAGGTTGGTGGTTAGAGCCCTCTGTGATGTGCTCTTGCAGTGATTTTCAGAGTTTTATATTTAATTGCAATTCTTCTACAAAATGCTGTTCCCCACCTCCACCTTACCTCACTGGGGAGGAAGGAAGGCGTAAGCAGAGGACAAATGACAATGTGAGAGGCAGTGATGAGTCACATCCCCCTTGCAGAAGTGCTGAGCCTTTGGTGATGTGCTTGCATGGTTAGTAATACAATTTACAAAGGTCTCCTCTTCCAAACATGTTAGTCATTTTTACCTAGAAGCTCGTGATAATCGGGTTCAATTTTCCAGTGATACATCGTGCTGGCAGGGTAGTCCTGGATTTTCACTGAAGAATGCATGTCAAGGACAAAAAGACACTCATTTAATAAGTTAGGGAAAGGAGGAACAGTCAGTGCTGAGCTACAAGGCCTTTGTTGTGGCTAAAAATAAACTCTGCATGGGTTGTCTGTATATGAAATAAATTGCAGAAGACATCATTGGGTCACAACAGTTATTGGAGAGGACCTATTTGTGTAGGTAAACAGCTGTCAAGGGTATTACGACTTTTGTTGGAATGGGAGACCTGTCTGTGGTCTTTTGCATCCTGTGACTTTGGAGGAAGATTTCATAAAACAACTTAGGCTGGAAGGGAGATTATAGAGTCGAGCCCCTACTTTCCACAAGGATAGCAAGTTTCTTCCCAAAGGTTTTGACGGATTGGATATTTTCACTTTTTTTTTTTTTTGTTACTGTTGAAGTTAAGCATGGAAAGGGATTATTCAATAGGTGGGTAAAGATTCATGTGACTTTGTCATCCTGTAAACATGTGCTTGTAGATTCATCCCTGCATCTGGAAAACAGATGTAACAGTCTGTACAGTATCCAGAATAACCAAGGGACAAAGTTGCTAGTGCTTGTTGGCTCAGGTGATCCCATTCTGGTCTCAAATTGTACTGTTGTCAACTAGAAGGAAGTCAGGGTAACTTCAGACTGATGGAGTCAGTAAGGTACTGTGATCAGTACCACAGCCTTGGTGCATTATGAGCTGATCTGTGTTCCTTGTGTGTTTGGGTGCTGTGGAGATGAACACCAAATTTACCTCAGAAAGCCTGGACTCTTGTTTCAAGTCACAGATCATAACAGCAGGGGTTGAATAAGGCATTTGTAAAAGATTAGCTTCCAAATACCTCTGAAGATCCTAAAAAAATGATTACTCTTTTTTTCTTCCAGATATTGTGGATGCTTTATCAGATCCAAAGAAATTTTTGTCTATCACAGAAAAAAGAGCAGACCAAATGAGAGCTATGGGTATTGAAACTGTAAGTAGGACTCAGTGACAAACAGCCCATTTATGTTCATTAACATAATAAACTGGTCCTTCGCCAGTCAAGGCATGTTACCTTCTTTCTCATTTTCAAATACCAGCCACTTTGGCTTATGTTAATTATCATGTACTGAATTATTATGATTATAATTATCATGAACCATTCACTGACTGACTTTTCATGGTGCACACTAACACATCCCTTAGAAGCAGAAATTTTAAGGAATGAGAACAGAGCTGTATTTTAGTAGGTAGCTACTTCTAATAGGTTACCAATACTTTACTATAGTGTGATTTGAAAGTATGCTGCAACTTTATTATGTTTGAAGTAAACAAATTCAGAAATTTCCCAGGCCCCAACCTTTGTAATACAGGTAAAAGAGCAATTAATTTATTATGATGTGAATGTTCCTTTCAGAGTGATATAGCTGATGTACCAAATGACACTTCAAAGAATGATAGAAAAGGAAAAGCCAATAATCCCAAAGCCAACGTAACACCTCAGAGTAGCTCTGAACTCCGACCAAGTACCACTGCAGGCTTTGGATCTGGGACCGACACTAAGAAAGGTACACAAAAATCACACACTGCTCTCTCTATTCTGAAGTGACTCAGAAAGTCACAGAGAACTACTCCTTACTCAGTTTTAGCTTTGCAGTTCTATTCATTCTTGCAATTTGAGAAGGTCATTTCACTTGCACTGAGAGCTGTCTCTGTCTAATTGCACATAATTTTTGTGTATTGCTAGAATAACTGTACAAAGCCAATGCAGGTTTATTTTACTAAGTGACCTCTTTGTTTGGCTGTACACCTACAGTAGTAATGTGCATGACTCTGGGAGTAGTTTACTAAAGATCCACTGGAGGAGTGCCAGTAGGACTGACAATCATCTGGCATAGTCCACAGAAACTCTCTGTTTTTTTTCTCCTTTCACAAATCCCTTGGCAGAGTTGCACATTCAAGTAATTAAAGGTATTTAGAATTCACTGGATTCTGTAGAGATTTCCCAACAATTAGAAATGTTTTCACTGTGTGGTTTTACTCTGAATAGAAATGGCATGTTTATTGTAAAAAAAAAAAAAAAAATCCATATTAAATGTGCTCACTTATAACTGAATAAGTATTTTTTCCCCACTATTCACTCTACAAAGTCATTTTGTAGAGCCACATGGCATTATTTGTTTCTCCCATACCATCACAGGTAATGAAGATTAAGTGAGAAAACAAATTCATACAGCTGAATGAAACACAATAAATACTTCTGTTAATGGGCCACAAGAATTAGAACCTGATTCATTTGCTCCCATGCACCTTGGCCCAAGGTATTTGGTAGGAGTGAAAAGGAGCACTGATGGCTCTTGTTCTTAAACTGAAGCAGCCATGGCTGGGTGCACACCTGTGAGGGGATCTCCTGAGAAACAAGATGCCATTTCTCTGGAGTTGCTTTTGGCACCTGAACTCTTTCAAAGTTCTTCCCTGGTGCAAACCCCGGATTATTTTATGCAGTGAGGTGTTTTCATATTTCATGTATCATCACCAAGATGCATAAGTATTGGTTTTATTGTGCACTAATTAAGCGTGGAGTTTGCCGGGTTGACAACTGATTCGTGGTTGCCATGGAGTCAGACCCGGAGAACAAAGTAAATAAGTCTGTTCTAAAATAAAATCCTGAGGAGGGTTGTTTAGAACACACCAGTCTGATGCAGCCTGGGCCTTAAACTGAGATTTCAGTACTTAATGTGCCCCTGTCCGCAGTTTTTATCCATATTCTTGCATGTTAAAATAAAGCTGTTCATTTTTATATCCCATGTAATGATCCTTATTTTGTGTTGCTTATCTCTGTGATCTCTTAAAATCTGAGTAATTCTACCACTGTTGGAATACACAACTCACCTTGCTATTAGAAATTACTTATCCAGCAGGACAGGGTGTCTGGGGAAGGCTTTCAAATGCACAAGAATGTTGGGTTTTGTTTTGTTCCCTGACTGTCAGTAAGAGTTAAGTGATCTGTGGTTTTGAAAACTTCAGCCCCTGTGTGTGCCTAAATCTCTTCCAGTCTCATTTACTAGACTAATGTTGACACCATGTACTTGAGCAGGATCTTATGTTTCTAAGAAAAGAAAAAAAAACATACTCCCTAAGGAGATTGCCTCCCTCCCCCCTGCTTTATTTTTTTTATTTTTACAGCATCTGAATATTTTCCAGTTAAAAAGTCAAAAAATCCTTTTCAAGGCAGGGGAAATTTTATAGTCCACAGACACTCTTAAGAGCAATTAACTACACTTGTTTGCAGTGTATTTGTGTACAGGCAAACATTTTTGTGTAAAACATCAGAAAAAAATCAGAAATGACAACTCTCATGCCGTTGTATTGACATTTTTATTATTAATTACATGTAGGATGTGCTTAGTAGTTTTTAAAAATCATAATATGTCACAAAACATTCATTAAAGCATCAAAATGGAATGAGATTGGGTTTTGTTTGCATTGCAGTTGAAGTGATCAGAATATATTTTCCTTCATCTAAATAGTACAGTTAGTTTTGTGTGATTGATTAGCACATTGTATTGCATTTTCATTAGAATTTTCACTTCTTTTCTGTTTCTCCTCTATTTTTAACTCTCCCTTAGTCTTCGAGAGTACTGTTGCTCCTTTTCTCATAGACTGGTATTAACCAAAATGCAAATTTTACCTTCATTCACATACAGGCTGCAGGTAAATTTTCACTCCTGTGTTTTAAACTGGGAAGTATAGCCTCAGTTAATCCTTTATGTAGTCACGCAGAGCCTCCCCACTGAAAGATGGTGTTTCCAGAGCAGTCTCCAGCACCAAAGTTCTGAAGTTTGCATCTTTGGTTTTAATGTTTAGAAATGGTTTGCTGTGTTTTCTGAAAAGGAGCTTTTTTTAGGTCTTACACTGTTGTGTTTTGACACTTCAGTCCAGAACTGCAAGACATTAAAACACTCATTGATTCATTTATTTTTTCACAAGGCAATTGATTGAGTGGTGCATGGGAAAAGGAAATGAACTGTATCTTAGCTGTCTCTTGACCAATACTTTTATCATTAATCTGTGATTATTATTTTATGTGGTGAAAACAGTTAATTGCTAACTTAAATGTAAGTTTCTATGGTAAAAGTCTAATTTTAAATATGAGATGTACTAGCATGTATGAAGTTTCAGATAAACTGTATCAATACCTTCCTAGGCATAGACCTTATTCCTCAAGTGAAGATAGAAGATTTAAAACAAATGAAGGTAAGTATGGACAAAAGCTTTTCAAGATGTGTTCTGCATTTTTGTCCTAAGTAACTAAGATTTTATCTGGTTGAAATTAACATGACCACAGAAAAATTGATCCTATTTCTCTTTTTGTAGGCTTATATAAAGCATTTAAAGAAACAGCAGAAAGAGCTGAATGCCTTAAAGAAGAAACATGCAAAGGTATAATCATTAAGAGTTCTCTGAGCCACATACTCTAATTGAAAACAGTTGCAGTGCTCACTAACACAGGCAGCTCCTAATTAAATGGTAGGGAAGGACTAAGGAATAGTAGTTGGACCACCAAGAAAGGCACATGTGTTTTAAATGTACTGAAATGTGCTCCACTGAGCACGTTTTCCCTTCAGCAACCCGTTGTGTGTCTCCCTGAGATTCAGTGCGTGTTTGTTTGACCCATATAAGCATCCAAGCCTCACCTTTTTCAGGTAATGATTTTACCAGCTCCCTCTTGCATGACATATTGACAAGCAGCTTGGCAGAAGCAGGCAGTAATGATGTGAGATGGTGCTGCATCGAAGGCAGGCACTGGAGAAACTGCAAAATTGGCCAAAGAGAACTGGAATGTGTCACTGAAAAATGAAATGCCCCAGTCCTCCTCATTTATATCTGTGTTAACCACTTCATAGTCAGCTTTTTGCTTGGTGCTGTTGGCAATGATGTCCCAATTACATACAGCACCATCACAAATATACTTTATATTAGAAAATCACGGCCAATTTTCTCCTGCCCTTTATCATTAGAAAACCATTACTCTTGTTACAGAAAGAGGCATAAAAAGTGAAGAAAATATCTCCAGTTCTGGATTTTGGCAGTACATGAAAATTCATTCTGGCCTTTTGGGGCAGTTATTCCCCTATTACTCTTGACTGAGGATTTCGTTGCAAATCCGACATAAAGTAGTTGCCTAGGCATTTTTAATACTAGTCTTTATTTTCATTACTTGTTTGGGTCCACAATGTAATATGAAGAAATTGCTTTCAATAATTGGCACATTTATGGGGCTCTTAGTATTAAAAGCTGTATAAGAAAATGAAATGGTTACATTTCAGACTCCTTACTGACTCTGTGCAGAGGGGAAATGAGTGATTTTGTGTTGTGTGTAAAGCCTGTGCTCAAGGAGAAGTGTCTGTCACCCACATGGCTTGACATGAACAATTTCTAGACCTTCATAGGCTTAGTTTTTGGGGGGCTTCTCATTTTTAAACACTACTTTGTCATTCCATTGTCCAATATCCAGCTGTTTGTTATGGAAATGGTACTGTGGTTCTGTAGAAAACAGACATACTCAATGATGTATATGATATATATGACCCACAGTAGTGTAAGGATGTTTTAGCCAAGACTGTGCTTGCTAATATTAAAAAAAAAAAAAAAAAAATCCATCTGTTCAGGCTTGCACTTGCTTCCTCTAATCTGAGGAAAAAATTGGCAGCCACAGTCTGAAAATGCTGTGCACTCAGAAGGGCTTTCAGCATTAGCTCAAGCACAGCTATTTTATGTCTGAGCCAGCCTGTGTCCTGCTGGTCTTAAGTACAGAGTGCAAGTCTGTCCTAACAAGAAAGTGCCTACCTAGAGCATGCCTTGCTAAAGGGCAGCTTCTGAAATTTAGAGAGTCTGAGCAGGAAAGTGCAACCGTATCAGCTCAGAGATGATCTTAGGGCAGTGCTTGGTGTACTCATCGCTGTTCTTAATGCATTTCATCAGCTGGGGTGGAGCAGGGACCTGTGCAGTTAGTTATCCATGATCAGTTGAGAAACCCTGTGTATTAAGCAGACTGAACTTAAAGATTCCAGGAATAGGTTGGCTCTCATTTAACCTTAAACACTCTAGAGAGCTGGAGGACTAAGTAAACAGAAGGTTTACTGCTTGGTGTAGAGAAGCAGCAGCAGCTCCGCTGAAATCCTGGCTGGTGGAGGTTGGTTGCTCTCTATGAAAACACATCAGTTTGTTTTGTCAGGGTGTGGGACTGTTACAGATACCACATTTCCAGGTTAATACAAAAACTAAGTGGTGCCAGGCTTTCCAGAGAACAGCACTCTCTGTCAATGTATTTCTTTGATGCTATCTTTCATTTATTTACTTCTGTTGAGTATTTCAACCCTTTTGACTCCAGCAGCTACAATAACATTCTCCTAAAATCCCTCTGCATATTATCACTAATTGGTTTTTCATCATGGCATAGCTCCTTAAAGCTGTAATACCCAGTGTACACACACAGACACACATCACACACCATGACTTCACTTCATGATGGTTTTGCTGTTAATCCATTTTTTTTTTAAAGAAGGGTGTTTGGGCAGGTAGAGGTACAGTCTCCACTGTTTGTTTTTTCACTTTCGTGTAGGAAATATAAGATTTCTAGTCTAAGTAGGGTAGAGATCATTAGACTGGCAGAAAGGTCACTGTTCTTAGTGACCAAACTCTTTGTGGCCAGGCTATGAAGGAAGAAATAGTTGAAGGGGGCAGAGTGGATGTTCTCCAGGCTGGTTTTAGTCTCTAAAAGTTAAGTCTGCGTGTGTACCACTGAGGTAGCACCGTGCTGCTGTTGGGATTGCTGAAGAACAGATGATTGCTCTTGTGAGCAAAGAACATGATCCAAACCTCAGCCCATTTTGAAGCTATCAGCCTGTAATATTCCTTGTGTTGGACTTTGGAAAAATAGTGGCAAATTAATGCAATTGGCACAGTTTAAAAAAAAACAAAAACCCCTGTTAGGAATAATTTCTTTTGAATCTCAGCTCTGGTAACCTGTGCTTTTGGCAATTTAAAAATAATACATCCAGCCACTCCTGCATGTTGCAGAAATGCTTTTCTTTAAATAATGCATCCATGAAAACGCCTGCATTCAACTGCTTTTGAAGTGAAGTATTTCCTGCCTGCGTTCCCTGAAGTAGTTTTAATTTCCTAGTATGAATATGTGGTGGCATCACAGGCAGGCTGTAAAGGCAAGGAGATGGACACATAAAGAGTCTCAGTCACCAAGTTCATCTGTTAGCAGCCTGCTTTTATGGGCCCCTGCTGAATTTTAATATTTTACAGGAATGTCACATAGTTCCTGTGCTTCTTGAGTTAGACAGAAGAGAAAGATAGTGAGGGATTATCTTGCTGTGTTCTCTAACAGCCAGCAACACCACAGATGATTGTGGTATATAGGTCTAGCAGTTTCAGACATGACAGGGATAGTCACAAGGAGTTTAATGTCTCTAGACAGCAACCAGAATTGCATAATTACCACCCAAAAATATAAAGCCCAAAATTCATCTCCTGCACTTTCATACTGACACTGAATATATATGTACTGTTTGAATTAAAGCCTAGTAGAAAAGAATGTTAAAAAAAATCTCAATTTCATGATGGAAATGCAAGAGTACAAGCGTATGGGACTGTAGATTAATAAAGCGCTGCAAAATGGACTGTTGATTTGGAAGTGGTAATTCCTTCTTTTTATTTTCTCATTCTGGTATTGTGTAATGACAGTCCTCCAGATCTCAGTTTCCAGTTGTGCACAGTCCATGATTCTTTACTCTTTTCCCATGGATCCTCTTGCTGTGATATTAGTCTTTTTATGTCATTTAAGCAGCTTCTCAGAACCCTGACAGAACCGTGGCTTTGGTCTGTAATGAAGTGCAATTAGTGAATATATTCATGTAAAAGGTGTGTGAATTCAAACTGCAGATTCAGTGGACTTGAAACCATGATACACCTCACCCATTTTAAATAGTGTTTCAGGGCTGGAGGTCGTGTAATTCAAGGGGCTTCTGGCAGGGAGTTGCTCCCTCATGCTCTTTGTGCCTTGCATGTGGAGGTTGTTGGTAGCTCATCTTCCTCTTCCAGCTCTGTTTATATTGTGTACAAAAAAATCCATGTGCCATGAGCTGGATGAGGGGAGAGGACCTGGGAAGGAAATGGGGGGATAGATCTGTTTGGGATACAGGAGTTGTGTATGAGCAGTACACAGCAGCATAGGGGATCTGCGAAAGATTGCAGTGGGTTTGGGATAAAGTGAGAAGGCTTAAAGGATGGTTGTCCTGAGGGAAAAGCAGGAATTCCAGCTCTGTGTGACATGCCTTCTGAGATTATGGAGGAGTGTCACATGAGTGGGCAGATGTCTCACGCTTTGCAGTATTTGTGCTTAGTCTTACAGAGCAGGAATTGTATCGTTCTGCTAATTTAGGGGAGAGTGGGTAGTTGGAGAGATGTTCTCAGGCACTTCACCTGTGTCTGGTGCTGTCAAGTTTATGTCATTCTTGTCACTGTCCATACTTTTTCCTGCCTCGTTAGGCACTGTAAATACTCCCTGGTGAAGCTGGCATGTTTTAATCTTGATAGAGTCTATTTGTTTGCCTTTAAATCCTCTGCAGAACAGGAAATTCAGTTCCCCACTCTAAATACAAAATTTGGAAGCTATTTGTGTTCCCCAGGGAAGTGCTTGGCAGATGTTGGACTGCAGGGGCACAGCCCAGGACTAGATTTTTTAGAAGCATTGCAGCATTTTTATTAATGTTTTAGTAAAAGCGAGTGTAAAAGTATTAATTAGTGTTTTTAGAGGAAGAAACGGTGATAAGGCAAAGGTGTATAGGAAATAATAAAGAGCAGTAGAATAGCAAGCACAGAATAGATGCCAAATGAGCTATAAAACAAAATAAAGTCCTGGAAGAGGCCATATTAATTAATGCAATTCTTTTTGTCACAATTAGATAAAATGTGGAGCAGTTGGAAATTAATAAAATAACGTGAATTAATGAACAGTATTTCCTATTGTAGTGTAAATTCAGTATTTAGTGCTTTCCATGCTAGTTAAATATTTTCATCATTATGAGCAGCTGGTCTGATAAACGAGAATATGCAGTCAAGTTCAATTATAAAGTGTAAATGTAAGCACTAAGTGAAGTGATCTGTTTCTGGTAGAGTCTTGTAATGGAAAGGAACTGTCTCTATACACACCCCAGTGTATAGTGTGTGTTAGTGAGTCGGTTTTCTATCACAGGAAAAGTTTTTTCTCCCCCCTCCATAAATAACTAGCTATTTTTGCAGTGGGCAAGGGGCTGGCATTGTATTTGGTATGAGATACATAGAGGAAAAGGGGGGGGAATGGGTTTGAAGTTTGTTCTCCTTTACATTCAGAAACTTGGAATGATGTGATCTAAGCTTGTAAATTGGATTTTTTACATTGCGTTTAAATGGATATTTATTCAAAATACTAAATTTTTTCCCATTGTTACTTTGTTTCAAGGTATACCATATTTTTACAGTTCACTGCAGGTCTTAATTTTTCAAACAGAGAAGAAATGTTTTAGTGCATACGGTGGAATATCTGGGATGTTTAATACCAGATGGCTAAACCAGATTAAATTCCATTCTGTTAATACACTGATATTTTTTACACTGTAATAAAATGAAATATTAAAAATCCAGCAACCTAATTGTAAGGTCCTACTGTTTTCCAGGAGCACAGCGCTATGCAGAAGTTGCACTGCACACAAATTGACAAAATAGTGGCCCAGTATGATAAAGAAAAGGTATCATATGAGAAAATGTTAGAGAAGGCAGTCAAGAAGAAGGGGTAAGATATTACTTAAAATACTTTGTTTTAGACTTAAAATAAATGTTATGTTTTTGTGGTCTGGAATAAATAATTCATGAAAAGGTCATCCAAATGAATGAATTGCAGCTTGAACCAACATCATACATCAAACTGAGAATGAGCTGCTTGAAGATTTAGCAATAGGCCATAAATGTTGTACTCACTTCGCCTTTTTCTAGTCTTCTGCTATGAAAGTCTTAAAAGCAAAAATGAAGCAGTTGCCTCAAACTTCTCTGTCTGTGGTTTGGTCTGATCTCACTGCACTCCCCAGGGAATGTCGCTGTTGTGTTCAGTGAGAACAGCCTAAGGTCCTCAATAGCCCTAACGACCAGAAAGTAGCAATGATTTGACTTGGGGAGAAAAGCTGGCTTCCAAATCCGGAATGTATTAGAATAATAGAGTTTTACTGTGCTGTTGAGTCAAAATATTTTTCTAACAAAAAAATCCTTCAGGTCCTCAGCTAAGATAAATCTGTATTACTCCTTTGACTTGATATTTTGATTTGCAATAGCTGATGGGCTGGGTTATTATATGTGAATTTCCTACATTTCCCAGAAAGGTTCCTGGAAGATACTGGGGACTTAATAAAATGTCTAATTCTCATCTGGAATGCAGCAGCAGGACCTGCTGCTGCCCTGCTGCTCTGGTGTAATGTGGCAGCAGTTCCTCCTCTCCACCTTTCGCCCTGTGACCAGCATTTCATGGAGACAGCAGGAATTACTGCAGTTAAATATCCAGCTATCCTAATAGTTAGTCTTAATTTCATATTGTTGTCATCTGGCAACAACAACTGGCAGTGAACTCACTCACTGAACACTGAACATAGATGCCTGTTTGGCACTGGATTCTTCCCATGAATGCTTTTGATATAAATCATTTGGAATAGTGCTGGGTTTTTGAGTGTGCATGTTGTAAACTTGCAGAGGAACAGAAATAGAACTGTCCAAAGGAAATAAGGTAAGAAGAACTCTCCTCACTGAATTACTGAAAGCTCAGAAACTCTTTCAAAAGTCATGTACTTTTTTGTCCAAGATATATAGAACTGTAAGCACCCAAATACTTCCAATCCAAGTAGTTTCTTCCAGAAAATTACTACTTCTCCAAACAGAGAAGGGACAGCTACAGGAGTGATTAATTTAGTGTGGCTTTCATTCAACCTCATTGAATGTAACACAGCAGAAGGTTATTGATATAGGTGTATTTTTAATTACAGCCAAGTTATTTACTACAGTGGCAGTGAACTAATGCACAGACATTGTAACATAATTATGATGGGGGAAGAAAGGCTTCCCTGTGCTCTGGAGTTTAAGAATCTCAGTGTTCCTGTTAGACTGAGAAGAAGCCAGTGCCCCTGCCTGTCTAGACAAAACAGCAGAGGAAGGTGTGTCAGAAAGTTAAAGGTGGAAATGGCTGTCTCTGTGCAGTCAAAAGTAAATTAGAAGCTCTGGATAACAATGCTTTCCAGAGTAACCCCAAATGATAACGTGGCTGATACTTTGATTCCCTGTTTGATATCACTTCACTGGCTACTTGCAGCGTCTTTTCTTAATTTTGTAACACTTCTTCCATGGACATCAAAGCCTTTATGATAGTTTTAAATTGTCAGTGAGTTTTTAAAAAAAACCCAAAGTTGGAAATGACTGCTCCAGAAGCAGAAGCAGATCCAATACAAAGGCAAATACTGTTCCTTACCATGACTCTGTACTTTCCCTGGACTCCAGAGCTCTCAGTCATCTGAAGGCTCTTTGAAGTTTTACAAGAATAACTGTTGGTATCTAATTAACAACCGAATCAAAATCAATATCAGCACAGACCTTCTGTGAAAACACTTTTTAATTCTGTATCCAAATATTTTGGCTTCCTTCAGGCTCTTTGTGTAGGCAGCCCTGAAAGCTCATTCAGCAAGGTACTTATGCACACCCCAACTGTGCAGTGTATTAAAGGACATGGTTAAAAGGGAACGCTTCAGTTCAGACTTAAAAAATGTATTGAACTTAAATGATCTGATGAATCCAGAGTCCTGGGTTCGGTGAGTGCAGGACATGCTCCAGTTCCTTGGCTATCATCCTGGAATTTGTGCAAGCTATGAAAGTTGTAAAAGAACATGTAAAACATGTTTTCAGGGCTTTCATTATGAAATGGGCAGTTACTTCCTGACAGAAAGGCTTTGGATAGGTGCATAGAGGACTTTCTCTTCTGATCTTGTTGTGCGGATTTTTGTGGTCCATTTCTGCCACATGGTGTGACAAATGTCAACTGCATATTGTTCAGCAAAGTAGAATTTTTTAATCACACACTAATTCACCGACAGATGGACAGGGTTTTGCTCCCTGTGCTATTTCTGTCATACACTTCAAATGCCTGAAAATCTCAGAGAGGCTTGTGGGGATCGGTATGTTTGTGTTCCCACTCTGAAACAGCGTGAGGGCACATAAAGATCCTTCTGTCCAGAAATTAAACTGTCTTGTGTGTGAGCATGGATTTGTGACACTGGGCTGGGCTGTCCCTGGGTATTTATTCCCAGCTGGTCTTCTGCAGAGAATCCAGAGGATTCTTCCTCTGCAGTTGAGGAAAATTCCCATTATGTCCAGTGTCCAAACTGGCTGGAAGTTGCCTTGAGATGCCATGAAAGCTTTCTCTTTCCAAAGAAGGGATCAGCTGCTGGGGTTTGATGCCTGGGATTTTGAAAGTCCAGTGATTGAACCAATTAGATTAATTTGGGATAAAATATGTTTCATTTACCTAGGAATCAATCTCTTTCACAGTGTATGACAAATCATGTATCCATCACAGCCAGACTCTGATCAAAGCTACCCACATGCATAATCACAGACACTTCACTTCCAGCTGTTAGTTTTTTTCAGGCAGAGGTAACGGTGGTCACAACCTCTACCTGTGACTTTAGATAATTTCTAAAGTGTCAAGACTGTTAGAAATATGTAAAAAATTTCCCTTGCTATGGCTAGAAAATAAAAGGTTAGTCCTTCTGGTGGCCTTTGGGAACACAAGACACACTGCACTGCTATTTCCAGTAAGGGCTTTCCTGGTACTGTTTGATGATAAAATTTTTGGCTAATTTCCATATGTCTAGCAGTACTTTAATACTAAAATAGGATTTAAAGTTGTTAAGAGTTTTGTAAATCTCCTCTTCTAGAGCAAACATGTATTAATGTTTGTGCAGCCAAGCAGTGATCATTGTTATCAGTGCCAGCTGCAGGTGATAAATGAATGTGGGTCCATCCACTCAGTGGAGTTGCACCACTTTACATCAGTGGATAATCCGACACAGAAATATTAGTGATGCTAAACAAGACTCCTCTCAATACACTGTGTTATTCCAGACAAAATAACAGAGAGGTACACCATGTGAATTTGTATTCTGTTATAAAAACCCTTCACTGGAAAGAGATTGGTATTGATGGAGCTTGTCCGCCTTCACAAATATTGACATTGGTGAGACAGGAATTGTAGCTGCAATAGAATAGCTTTTCATCCCACCCAGTGCACAGCTCAAGTAATTTGGCTTAGTGAAGGCAGTTCTGTGGGTGAGAGGTAGAAGTCAGCCATTTCCTCACCCACAGGCACCTCAGGGTGCCTCAGCATGGCCTTCTGCAGCCTGTTCCTTGGAATCACGCACTCCTCCTGCATTAAACAAGCTTGCAGCTGGCATTAAACCCCATTAACTTTACCCAAACACAAAGGCTTATTGCAGGAGTGAGGGCTCTCTTCAAGATTTGCTGCTTTCTGAGTCATAGAAGGGATCCAATGGCTTGGATTCATCACATGGATTGGTGTGGTGTGCAAGGGTAATGAGGCCTCTTCTTTGCAACCGGTTCGCTTCTCTTTTCTCACAGAGGGACACCTACATTTTCAGTAGGTGTTCAAATTTAGTATACCCAAATTGCCTTGTGAGGTAATTATTCCAATTACTTCTTTTTTTTTCTGCCTTAAACTAAATAAAAGTAGCAAAATTACTTTTAAAACAGGGGATGATAAAACCATGGCAAGGCAATGAATACTCCTGTAAGTTTTCAGGCAGAAACTGCTTTCTCTTGGCAAGGTATTTTAAGCCTGGAAAAGGAACCAAGGATCATAAATGGAGATGCCTGACACATCCTCAGCAACAGAATAATTGCAGGGCCAATCTAGAATTAATCATGTGGTGTTTGAATTGAATGATCATTAATCCAACAATATTTTGTAAGTTGTGAATAAATTGCCAGAAGAAATAATTTGATTCCAATACACTGCAGCACTTCAACTTTGATTAACATTTTAATTAGTAAGAGCTGACTGAATGGGGAGATGTTTAACTTGTGGCACACATTTGCAATTTTCCTTTTTTTAGAGGAAGTAATTGTGTTGAATTGAAGAAAGAAACGGAAATTAAAATTCAGACACTAACATCAGATCACAAATCTAAGGTAAGCAAACAGCCAATTTGAACACATGCAACATCTGAAAGGGAGATTTTGAAACCCAAGTGGTAGTTAATTTGCTTGGAAGCATATGAATGATTTTCAGCAATAATGACATGTTGAAAAGAATGGGAGTAATTGAGTGTCTAAAAGTGTTTCTTAAAAGAATTTTTAAAAGCAGCATCAATTTCCTGCTGTTTTGAAATTTTTGAAGAAAGTGCCATATTCATTCCTCATGAAGCAAAACTGGTCATTTGTGTTGGTTTTAGCTAAACAAAGAGAATGTGTGTTATATGAAATTTGGATGCTAAATACTTTCCCAAAATACGTACATAAAGAAGTTTCTCTTTCATTTCCCATCACTGTCTCCATGGACATCTTCTGGTCTGTCTCTTAGGGGAGGAGGAGTCCAAGCTGCTCGAGCCAAGTGCCTTCTTACTTCTAGTGATCTTTTTTTCCCATTGCTTAGTTGTTTTGTTTTCTCCAAGGTGCTGGAGAATAAACGTGCTCTGGGACTCACCCTCCATTCATTTGGAAAGTCTGTTCTCAAGCTCCTGGCTCACATTGAGTTGCTTAGAGCTGCTACTTCTGTACCACTGCTGTGTTCTCCAACTTCCTAGTTCCTTTGGAAGTTTTACCCGTGGCTTGTTGACATGCCTTCAAGTGTCAGAAAGTTATCCAGACTAGGGGGTGGCAGGGACACCAGAAGACTCATCCGTGTACAAAATGATCTGGAGGGAGAAGAGTACTGGAGACTGACTCCAGTAAAAGCTGAGACCTGTGAAAAGAATCAGACAAGTATAGAAAATACAAACACAGACACACATTTGAGGCTAAAAAATGTTATTTTTCATCTTGCCTTCTTTTAACTTTATGCTTAGATTTTATTATGTCATGTGGAGAAGATCTTTGTTTTCTAAACAAGATTGCTTTCCTGCTGTTGCCCTCGCAGCTGAACATGCAGCAAACCCCCAGGAATAAAATCTAATGTACTCTCTTAGCTCCCTATCTTCTACCCCTAGAAAAAGTCTAGAACTGTTTCCTTAAATAACAGAAAATTTGTTGACAGCCTAAAAAATACAAAGATTCATTAATCACTTGGTGAAATAAACTCTCAGAGGAGTACTGGCTCTCAGTCACCCAGACATAAGCTCCAAAACTCATTTGAAGTCATATTATATAGAAAATTCTTTGCTGTGATCTTTGCTTCTCACCTGTGTCACTCACAGTCTGGAGTTAAGAGATGCCATTTATACACAAGGGACATCCAAATGTTCATTAATCTTCCAAACCCAATAAATGTGACTCATGTTCTTCCTTTCCACAAATATATGCAGTTTCTGAGCTCCATTCCTTTTAAAATCCTGCTTTCAAACTGGTTCCCTTCAATGTAATCCATACCTGGAAAAAAAAACACGATTGATTTTGGTCCACTCCTGTGTCAGGTTTTAGGATGACATTTTGAAAGGAGACTTAAATGTAAGACTTGAAATGCCAGGCTTCTGTGTTTTGGATAATTCCCAAAGAACTCCTCTGTAAGTCATCGACCTCTCTGGTTTTCTCTAGTGATTTTAAATACGTGCTCACTGTGGTTCCATCAAAATTATCCAGATTATTTACCGACTTCTTTTGTTTCAATTTCCGTGTGTGGGCCCTTGAATTACGCCTGGAGATCATTCAGAGGTTTGCAAGCAACAGGTTGGAAAATAGTGCTCAAGACCATAGGGAAATTAACTTTTATCTTAGATGAATGTAGGTGCAATTAAATTAGATTAAATTCTGAGATGCTGAATGCATTACACTGATATAGCAGGAGTTTGATTAATTAACAGTTGTTCAGCATTTCACAGCATTTGGCCCACTAATTTTGATATCAGATTGGAACATGATTCAGCTTTAATTACAGCTCACGTGTTCCAGTACAGCTCTGTGCCACAATGTGCATGTACACCTTTAGCACCAGACACCTTTTTGTCTACAAAACTCCTCCTGTCATGAGGAAACATCCAGCCCAAGTTTGACATAAAATACTGAAATTAGATCTGAATGTCCCAACGTGTACTTCACACACAATTAACTGAGCAAATGCAAATTACTCCCCTGCATTAGGAAAGTAGGTCCCAATATCAAGCAGGCAGAGGATGAAATGGAAAAAGGGAAAGATTTCTTCAAAGATCATTCCTGCTTGAACTTAGTGACTAAACAAACATCGTGCATATATGCTGTGCAAAAGAAAATTCCTTATCAAGATTTTAATTAGTCTCTTAGGCCCAGTGAAGGAACAGATGAAAGGACAGGCTTGCAAACACAGTCTGTAGAACAGGAAAGAGAGAAGTTATAGCTAATGGTTATTTTTCTTATCCTTTAGGACAAGCAATGCTGCCTTAATACTGGAAAGTAGGACAAGAGCACAGCCCAGTGAAAATGAAATAGTAATTTTAACTGTGATGCTAATAAACTGGAGAAAAGCCGGGATTCACTCTGAATTTACTGCATCTGAACTTTGAAGTGTAACACAGATCTGCAGCAAAATTGGATTTCAGATGTTTTAATGGCCATGAGTTCTAAGTTCTGAGCCAAATTTAAAGTCTTATAACTGGTGTTTGGCACATCCGTCATATCCTTCCCATCAGGTTCTATCTTACTGTACCTGAAATGAGACTTCTGGCTTGGTGGATATGTAGTTTAAAGCCAACTTTCTCTCACATCCCTAGAGAAAAACTTGGTTAACAAGTTTTGTTTCTTAGACTTCATGCTGATTCTGGAATTAGCAGCACATCTGTGCATGAACAGAGGGAGGTTTTTTTGTGATTCTTACTTCCTTCTCAGGTTAACTACTGAAGGTACTGCCACGCTGCAGTCTCCTTGCAGGGTTCTTTGAGAGTTGGAATCCACGATCCTTATGGTTGCCTTCCAACTTGAGATATTATATGATTCTTTGGTATTAGTGTACCCGAGACACAGAATTCCTGCCTTTACATTCCTCTGTAGTTTATAACATTAACCATTTAAAAACAATTATCATGTTATTCATTTGCAACAAGCCCTCGAGTCTTTGTTTCTCTGCATTTGCTTGGGCTTTGTAAAGAGTCTTTGCAGTTAAGTCACAAAATACTTGCTTTCACCAAGGCTTCCACTATTTATACATCTATTTGTTTCACTGNGTGTCACTCACAGTCTGGAGTTAAGAGATGCCATTTATACACAAGGGACATCCAAATGTTCATTAATCTTCCAAACCCAATAAATGTGACTCATGTTCTTCCTTTCCACAAATATATGCAGTTTCTGAGCTCCATTCCTTTTAAAATCCTGCTTTCAAACTGGTTCCCTTCAATGTAATCCATACCTGGAAAAAAAAACACGATTGATTTTGGTCCACTCCTGTGTCAGGTTTTAGGATGACATTTTGAAAGGAGACTTAAATGTAAGACTTGAAATGCCAGGCTTCTGTGTTTTGGATAATTCCCAAAGAACTCCTCTGTAAGTCATCGACCTCTCTGGTTTTCTCTAGTGATTTTAAATACGTGCTCACTGTGGTTCCATCAAAATTATCCAGATTATTTACCGACTTCTTTTGTTTCAATTTCCGTGTGTGGGCCCTTGAATTACGCCTGGAGATCATTCAGAGGTTTGCAAGCAACAGGTTGGAAAATAGTGCTCAAGACCATAGGGAAATTAACTTTTATCTTAGATGAATGTAGGTGCAATTAAATTAGATTAAATTCTGAGATGCTGAATGCATTACACTGATATAGCAGGAGTTTGATTAATTAACAGTTGTTCAGCATTTCACAGCATTTGGCCCACTAATTTTGATATCAGATTGGAACATGATTCAGCTTTAATTACAGCTCACGTGTTCCAGTACAGCTCTGTGCCACAATGTGCATGTACACCTTTAGCACCAGACATCTTTTTGTCTACAAAACTCCTCCTGTCATGAGGAAACATCCAGCCCAAGTTTGACATAAAATACTGAAATTAGATCTGAATGTCCCAACGTGTACTTCACACACAATTAACTGAGCAAATGCAAATTACTCCCCTGCATTAGGAAAGTAGGTCCCAATATCAAGCAGGCAGAGGATGAAATGGAAAAAGGGAAAGATTTCTTCAAAGATCATTCCTGCTTGAACTTAGTGACTAAACAAACATCGTGCATATATGCTGTGCAAAAGAAAATTCCTTATCAAGATTTTAATTAGTCTCTTAGGCCCAGTGAAGGAACAGATGAAAGGACAGGCTTGCAAACACAGTCTGTAGAACGGGAAAGAGAGAAGTTATAGCTAATGGTTATTTTTCTTATCCTTTAGGACAAGCAATGCTGCCTTAATACTGGAAAGTAGGACAAGAGCACAGCCCAGTGAAAATGAAATAGTAATTTTAACTGTGATGCTAATAAACTGGAGAAAAGCCGGGATTCACTCTGAATTTACTGCATCTGAACTTTGAAGTGTAACACAGATCTGCAGCAAAATTGGATTTCAGATGTTTTAATGGCCATGAGTTCTAAGTTCTGAGCCAAATTTAAAGTCTTATAACTGGTGTTTGGCACATCCCTCATATCCTTCCCATCAGGTTCTATCTTACTGTACCTGAAATGAGACTTCTGGCTTGGTGGATATGTAGTTTAAAGCCAACTTTCTCTCACATCCCTAGAGAAAAACTTGGTTAACAAGTTTTGTTTCTTAGACTTCATGCTGATTCTGGAATTAGCAGCACATCTGTGCATGAACAGAGGGAGGTTTTTTTGTGATTCTTACTTCCTTCTCAGGTTAACTACTGAAGGTACTGCCACGCTGCAGTCTCCTTGCAGGGTTCTTTGAGAGTTGGAATCCACGATCCTTATGGTTGCCTTCCAACTTGAGATATTATATGATTCTTTGGTATTAGTGTACCCGAGACACAGAATTCCTGCCTTTACATTCCTCTGTAGTTTATAACATTAACCATTTAAAAACAATTATCATGTTATTCATTTGCAACAAGCCCTCGAGTCTTTGTTTCTCTGCATTTGCTTGGGCTTTGTAAAGAGTCTTTGCAGTTAAGTCACAAAATACTTGCTTTCACCAAGGCTTCCACTATTTATACATCTATTTGTTTCACTGTTTTATTAAGTCATGCTTTTTTATTTTTAATGCGAAGTTTGTTCTGCATTTTCTCTACAGCATAAGGAGGCTTTAAGTAAAAGAGCACACTTTTTTTGTTTATTGGAATGTCTGCCTGTCATTTTTAGGGCGATGTAAAAGTGTGCCTAGGAATCAGAACTCCTATATTACTATTTCCTGCACTTTCCAATATTTAAAATGGGTCTGAAATACAGTCCTAAGTGGCAGACTGTTTGGGAGAGTCAGCAGCAAGCAGCGGACGAAGATACTTGGTCTGCTCCCTGTGTCATATAATAGTACTTGTCTTTTTAAAATAGTAATAGTTCCAGACATTCTCACTTTCTGAGAGTGTGGTCCCAGTTACACCCAGGACTTTGGATTGATCTACCTCTACTTTTTGTTCTTTAAATGGAGCTGACTCCATTGGGGAACTTTGCATTGAAAATAAATAAGGAATAATTTTCCTAGCAACTTCAGCCATGACTTACTTTTAACTCCCCTAAATCCACTCTAGATCTCCCTGGGGGTTGAGAAGCCAAGTGAGGAGATTCTGTTGAGAGAAAATTCATGCAGCCTAAATGAAGTGTCTTGTTACTTGATGCTCTGTAGAGATGAGAGGCATCTCCAGACAGTGTTTAGGTGAGATAAGTCCTGCTTTGAAACTGCTCACTTTTTCACATCAGCAATACAAGGAGTTTGGACTAAACTTGGTCCTAACTTAACTGCTCTAGGTGGGTGTCAGAGGAGAGCTGAAGTGCCTGCCCCTCAACCTTTCAGAAATTCCATCTGAAAAATTAGTCCCTCTTCCTTACCGAAATCCAAGCATTTATGTTGACTCATTTTAGATTGAACCCTCATGTTTTTCTGGCTCTGAAGTCAGTACTGCCTCATGAACATCTTATTGAAAACACTACTCCCACCAACTGCTCCACATCCTTCATATCATTTCATAGTTGATAGATAGGTTCTGGCTTAATAGTACATTTACCCACATGCACGAAAATAAGTGTAGCTCATTGTGCTGGAGGTACACTCACTCTTGAACACCCTGATGATTTAGACCTGCATTAGTCGTACCAACTTCTGCCTCAAAATGCTTTTGAACTGTTTTCTGACAACTGCAGAAAACTCCAGGTTGTTCCCCATCAGCTGCTTCTGCCTCCAGCCCCACCTGTTCTGACATGGGACTATTTAGCTGTAGTGAAATGCAAATCTGGCTTTCAGGTAGTGGTGACCCTGATCTATTCCAATATTTCTTTGCTTTCTCTTTTTCATTAGGAGTCCAGCTTTATTAGGCAACATGAGCTTTGTGCCTTCAGAGGGGCATCTCCAGGGCTGGTCCCCCCCCTTCCTTCATCTTCATCACTGTGTGCAGGGAAGTCTGTTCTGCATTCTGCAGACCCCATACATGGCCCACCGCTGAAAGACTGGCATCAGTCTCTCACTTTCTGAGCAATACAGTGGCAATTTTTTATATGAAGGATTAAGTTTACTTTAGCAGAAGATGACCCAGATGTTATTAGTTATTATATAGTAGCAGTTGAAATTATTACCTCAAAATAGGTTTATTGGAAAGCATGTTTTATACAGCATCTGTGGAAAAGTAGGATAGCATGTCAAGATACTCAAAGACAATTATGAAAGGATAATAAAACATATCTTTCTATTAGCCTCTTTTCAAAATCATTGAGTGTGATATGTTGTTATAATAACAACTCTGGTGATTTAGACTTCTTAATATTGTCTCTTGGGAACATTCCAAAACTTTAATCTCATTATTCTTGTGAGTCTTGGGAGATAAGCAAGAGAAGAATCCTTGTCAGTTTCCCTCCTGACTTAATGAATATAAGACAAAGATACGTAGCCCATCTTCAGTTTCAGATTGTATTTAATACAGGATTTCTCTGTAAACTGACTGTGTGTGTAAAACTGCCTCCACAAAATGAAAGACTCTCTTTAAGCCCTCAAAGAAATCCTGCTCACTAGGTTTTTCCATTGTTAAGTTCAGTACTTTTAATATTTGCTTTTTTCTTGGCAACCAGAAACGTTGAAACCATTTTATGATGAACTCAGCATTAGAGGTGGTTTTAAAATAATGGTAGTACAGTCAAGAGCATATCTGTTTAGGACACTTTAGATAACAGTGTCCTAATCGTAGGGATTGGTTTACATCTGTTTTTATGATTGGTGTCTTTGTTACTCAGTGACCAGCTTCCTTAGCGTAACTTCATTTTTCACACTTTAGCTGCATTCTTTAGAACCTGTTCTCTGATTGTCTTTTACATCACCTTCAGCAGCAGGAATGGTTGATCTCCCAGCCTACCTGAGAACCTCTAACAAAGCTGCTGTTACCTCCCTGCAGGTCAAAGAGATTGTGGCTCAGCACACTAAGGAGTGGTCCGAGATGATCAACACGCACAGCGCTGAAGAGCAAGAAATCCGTGATTTACACTTGAACCAACAGTGTGAACTACTGAAAAAACTGCTGATTAATGCTCATGAACAACAAACTCAGCAGCTCAAATTTTCCCATGACAGGTGAGCAGGGCAGTACTCCCTGATAACTTGGTTTACATCTGCTTTGGGTGGTGGTTTACTTTTTGTGTTGACAGCTCTGTACTGTCAAAGACACTGGGCTCCATGCATGGCAGAGGTAAAAGAGGTGATCAGACAAGGGTTAGGTAGAGTTCCAGCTTTACCCTGGAACTTCAATTCAGACAAGTACTTCAACTGAGAAGTATCAAATATGGAGATATCCATTGGAGTTGCTGCCAGTTACGGGCTCGTGTTTATAGCACTGGTGATTATAAGAAAGATCCATGACAAGTGAGATATAAAAACAAGGAGTTGCAGGATAAGCTACATTAGACTGATGTATTATCTTCCTCAAATAACCTGCTGTAAGCACTGGAAATACAGAGGATGCTGTATGACACTGCTGCTTTTGTAATTAACCATGCTGCCCATTTGAAATTAAATAAAATTAAATACACATCATATTCACAGTGCTAAAAATGGCAGAAATCAGGGAATACTTTTTTATGCTATGATCTATTATGCAAACCAGCCTAAAAGCATATGAACATATACACATACATATGCATACATAGTTTCATACGTGATTGGCTTCAGCATCTTTCACATGAAAAGCACATGGAAAAAGGAATAAATAAAATCCCATTTGAAGAAGGAATTGAAATTTTGTTTTTAAACTCCTGAATGAAAAAACGGCTTATCTTTGCATCAGAGAGAACACATGCTGAGACCTGCAAGCTTTCCATCCAACAGAGAACTGTCCCAGGAAAAGGCTGGTAGTGAGCTCGTCTTGATGTTACTCTCTGTGTTAACCCATCTATCCAAGGTGTCCTGCAAAACATACCCAGTCAAATATGAAGTCCAAAAATTATTAAATTACAATACAAATTCATCATTCCAAAGTTATTAGCCAGAGGAAGGGGCAGTCCATGGTGCTGTATCTCCAAATTATACCTGGCCCAGGAAATCACATCACTTTTTGGAGTTTTTCTGAGTCTTTTTTTTCATCATATTTGACATTCACCACAGTGCTTAAAAGATAATTTACTAATGTGTACCCTGTGAAAGTAAGTTTTTTGTTTTCTTTTTCATACATATTTCCATATTCTTTTAACTTTGCTAGAAGCTGTCATTCCAGACAGCTATTATATATACACTAAGGCAAGGTTTAAATTTTTTAAAGCTTTTTGTCTCATAATTTTGGTCTTTGGGTTTAGAATTTCTGTATCTCTGTGTTGTTTAAACAGCCCTCTATCATTTCTTGTACATGATTTTCGTATTCTTAGCAAATGGATCTTGTCTGTGTTCAGTCCTTGTATTGCTCTATTTTCAGAGCTCCTAAGAACTAGATCCGAAAATCTACATCCTGATAAATCCTGAGAACTTTCTCTTCTCAGCTGTACCAGGAGTAACAACCTTCAGTATTCTTTCTGCCTTATTCAATGCAATTTCATGTGTTGCTGCTTATTTGGGAATTTGTGTGCAAGTCCTAAATGTGCAGAGTAGGGGATTCCCTGTTTAAAACAAATCTAAGACTGTGTCTGAACTTATGAATATTTCAGAAGACTTCACACTAAATAATTGGTAAGCTTTTTAATGTAATATATTGTGTGTAGGAAGACACATGCATTTATCTGTAGAGGTGGATGTAATAGCCAGGAGGCAGCTCTGGTATGCACCGGGGAAAAGGATCCATCTGAGAGTGGTGTGGGAGGTGGACTGTGCTCTCAGCATGATGTTCTCTCTGCTTCCTCTCTGTGAGCTGGGGTAATGAGGTGGATATCACAACAGAGGGCACAGGGTGAGTGGGAGAGATCAATAATCTAAAATGATGTAGTTATCTGCTCTGGGGTAGACACTTGACTTCCAAGTGCAGTACAAAAACCAATTACTGTCTGTGCTTGGAGCTCATTTAAAAACAAAGCAGGAGGCAGCAGACACTCCTGAAAACCTGAAGCTTATTGAACTCTGGGGGTGCTGTGCCCCCCACTTGCTCAGACTGAGTTGCCTTTACTCACTTGGATGCAGTGATCTTACAGCATTTCAGAAACTGGGGACATGAAGTTGCTATTCACAAACATTATGTACTCCACAAAATAACATGAAAGAGAGAAAAATTATGTGGTGGCTTTTTTTTTTAAATAGATTTCTAGTCATTCAAACAATATTGGTGGCATAAAATAACATGTTAATGCACTTTAGTGTCATCTAAATTTATATATATATAAATACCAAGGATAGACTTTCATGCATGCAGCTAAGAATCCCTTTAAAGACACATTTGTATAAATTTCAGAGTTGCAGTTGGTGTGACACAATAGGAAATCAGCAGTTAAATCTTGCCATGCCACATTTTTTAGAATCCTTTTTTTTACCATCCTGGCTTATCAACTTCTTCCAGTCACCCCTGTCATCACTACTGCATGTGAGAGGGAGGCTGCTTTTACTGGGGGGCACCTCTGCTGAACTGGAGACTTGACATGAAGCCACGAGGCTGAGATGACACTGGAACTTTGGCCACTGCAGCTTCTTTTGCTTACTTTGAGAAGCACTACTGTAGAATCAAGCAGTGGTCCCTACAAGTGCTTCTAGATGATTTTAAAGGGGAGATAAAATTTTTAATTTCTTGTGTTAGTAATATCTTCTATTTCTTGCAGGTGAAAACCTGACACCCCCCCAAAAGAGCCATCGGCAGTGCAGCTCAGAGCTAGATTACAGCTGGCAGAATAAACAGTTGCATAGAGATGTGTTGGCTCTTTCAGCATCTCCATGGCCAAAGCCTCATTTTGCAGTCATCAGTGATGCACAGTCATCCTCTAATCCTCTTAACTTCTTTCACTCAAAAATTATATCTGATGCAAACAGGCTAACTGAATTTGAACACCTGCAGTAACTTTTTTCATATCCTTGGGCACAGTAATAAAAATAAATTATTTCAGTACTCCTCTTAAGACAGGGTGCTGGAAAATGACTTCAAATTCAGTATAGAAAATAAAAGTCCTTATTTGGAGAAAGGACTGTTGGAATGAAATGTGCTCTCAACATGACATATTTTAGAACCCAGTCTAATTTTTGCTGTGATAGCACTGCTTTTAAATCTGTGTCCAGGAAACGTTTCACCTTATGAACTCTTGGAGATTAGAGGGAAAAAAAAAAGGCACCAAACTTCTTTAATAAAAATTTTAAACTGTCCAAAATATAAGTCAAAGCATCCTCATGCTACGTAATGATTAATGTCTTTTTGAGATGAAAGACAGCTAAAAAAGATTAAAAGATTCAGTGACAATATTGCATTAAATTAACCACTCTGTTCTGTGCCACATTCTTGTTTATGCAAAATACTTAGAATTTTGGGTTAATTAGTACAGTAACTGTTTAGCTCTCTACTAAAGATCACATCCAGAAAAAGAGACTCATGTCCTGCCTGGACTTGCAATGGGTCACTTTTAATTGCTGATGCACCACTGGGGAATTTCCAATTTGTTGTTCTCTAATTTCTGTAATAATTCCTATTTAAATACAGGCCTAAGATCAGGAGCTGAGTGCTGGAATGCTAAGCAGGCAGAAAGCAAGACTTGGCCTTCAGGGAAGGCCTTTTTGGAGCTTGGCTGACTTACCTGGGGTGATGGAAAGCCTTCTGCTCACTCACACTTCACCAGCCCTTTCTGAAAGTCAGCATCTGTGCTGCTCCTCCCAACAGAGAATCCCAAACTCTGAACCTTTTTTAAAACAACAATTTACTAGTTTTCTGCTTTTCTACTATGCTGGCTGGAACACTGAAGAGGTTTTCCACCTGCCAAGCCAAACCACATCACTCAGGACATTACTCCTGGAAGGGGGTTGCCTTGTTAAAGCTCTCTCATTTCACAGGAAAGGCTGAAAGGTTCACTAAGCCAGAAGGAGAAAAAACAAAAGCCTGACCGT
Source organism: Scytalopus superciliaris (assembly GCA_013400415.1). Lineage (NCBI taxonomy): Eukaryota > Metazoa > Chordata > Aves > Passeriformes > Rhinocryptidae > Scytalopus > Scytalopus superciliaris. The sequence goes on along the minus strand of VXBX01008695.1, from coordinate 2,743,678 downwards.
GAGCTCTAAACCACTCTTTTCAAGCCCAAAGGGCTCTTTTCAGTCCCAAAGTAAAATCTTAAAAGGAAGCCTCTCAGCTCACACCACAAGCAAATATTACTACTATTGATATTGCTGTTATGTTCTGAGTGCAGGATTTGTAAATTTTTTACAGTTTCAAAAGCCAAATTGCATTTTCTAAATGGCTGATAGTAACTCATACTAAGACAACTCAGGTACTAGGGAGAAAAGAGAGTTATTTTACACCTTTTTACAACATTCAAAGTGTAAAAATGCTTTAAACTGATCTTTCAGATTATATTCTCTGGAACAAACGGAGATTTCTGGATGCTTGCTCAAATTGTGCAAAGTCTACCCAAAGAAGGGCAATTTTCATGTGATTTGTTCTTTGCTCCTCCTTAATTCTTCAAGGACAAAATTAAGAAGAGTGTAGAGGAAACCAACCTCTGCAATTGCATCTTGGGCATTAATGACTTTGTTTGGTTTTCCCCAGGGAAAGCAAGGAGATGCGTGCCAACCAGGCTAAAATATCTATGGAGAACAGCAAAGCCATAAGCCAAGACAAATCTATCAAAAATAAAGCTGAAAGAGAGAGGTAAGGATCAGATCTCCCTTCCTGAGAAATGCTGACAGGTGACCTCAGGGATTAATTCTATTAAAACCATGCTTTTATGTATGGAAACAAGGTCTAATCATTATCCTAAGTACATTTTTAGATGACTAGTTTAGAAAAAAATGTTGATTTTCTCATATTTATCCTTTTAATAAATGTAATGCCTTGATCATCTGTGACTGACTAGAGTAAGTCTAATCACAATTACACTGAAACATCTGTAAGGGTTTTAATGATTTCACTTCAAGTGCATTATCCTCTTTTGCTTTTTAAGTGAAATGAGGGCCTTACTGAAAAGGGAGCAAAAGCAGAGTCTGCATGATGTTGTCTCATGAGCCTCCAGGGTTTCCCCTTCACTTTGGGCTTGCCATCTGGCTCAATCTTTCCTCTTCTACATTCCCTCCTTGGCACTGGGCTATTTTGGTCAATCAGCTTGAACCTGTTCCTGCTGAACTCAGTCCCTGGAGCGTTGCACACTCCCAGCTCATCAGGAAGATGAGTTGTCAGAGCTCTTGGTAATGTCAGACCTCACTAATGACTCTGAGATAAATCTGTTCCCAGAGCTGAAAACAGGCTGAATGCAGCTCTGGTTTTCAGGCTTTGTCATTATTCTGATTCACCCCTTTGAACTATTTTCGTTCTCTTTCATGACAGAAATCTTAGGAAGAGACACTGTACATTTAGGTACTTCATGTAAATATTAATTGTATATTTATCTTTTTGCTTAAATAACAGCTCTAAGAACTTTACACCATTGATAAGCTGTAACTACTTATGATCATCAGATGACTTGCCCATTACCACTGTTAAGGTGCAGCACTTTTTATATACCACAATTAATTGAAGGCAGAGTGCAGCAAGGGATGCACAAATGAATTAAATGCTCTTTAAAGTTTTGTCTACCTCTCTTGAGTGAGGCAAAAAGCAAACTTCATTCACAGCAGCCAAGTTAACGTCAGTGTAAAGGTGTGTGGCCAGAGGAATGTGCAATTTGCCATTAGTGCCCCATGGTACAGATAATCCAAAACCAAAATACACCTGAAGAGTTTGTGATTCTAGTCTGGTGAAGCTTTTGGATTTCTTTTTTGCCAAAGAGTCTTCATGGATAACATTTGCATTTTTTTTAGGCGAGTCAGAGAACTGAACAGCAGCAACACAAAAAAATTCCTGGAAGAGAGAAAAAGGGTAACTATAACCTTGACCAAATCATTGGGCACTATTTCTGGATATTCTTTTTCATTTCTCTGTGTTGATAATCCAGTTCTAGTGGATTTTGACTTTGCTTTATTCTACATACATGTAGCATAAGAGATCTAACGTCTATCTAAAATGAATCTCTGTTAAATTAACAGAATTACTCTTCATTCTTGTGTGTTTGCTAATTCTATGTATTATATGCAATATGTATAATATATCTCTATTAATGTATTAATAACTTTCCTTAGGATTGGGTGATGTAATAGCCCTCCTGAGATGTTTTGTGCCATCTAACTGAGGCAAGACAGTATATATGTGTATATGCTTCAATTAAGTTTATATTGTACTTGTTGATAATGTGTTATACCCCAAACACTCCTCTCCCCCCCCTTATTTTCTATTACAGCTGGCAATGAAGCAGTCAAAGGAAATGGATCAATTGAAAAAAGTTCAACTTGAGCATTTAGAAGTCTTGGAGAAGCAGAATGAGCAGGTATCTTGTTTAAAGGCTTAAAAGAAAGGCAGGGTAGTGAAAACAGTAACCAGAGTCAGGCTGAGCAGAATGCTCCTAAATGTAAGTCTTTACCAAAGTGGGGACAATGACCTTGTTCATGGTCACTCACCTACTTGGAGAGTCAAAGTGAAGATGTGAGGTGACTTAAATATTGATACAGAACCAGATTTATTTCAGATAAGCACGTGGAAGCTGAAGTGCTTAGCCAGAGACTGTCCTTAGAGCTGTTCAGCCACTCGTTCAGATACTCGTTAGTGAGATATGACAGTCATAAAAGACCCAGCATATATCCATTTTAATTCCTTCCAAGAAAGTACCTCAAGCAAATCGGTTTCCTTCGTTTTGGAACTTAACATTTCCAGTGCTGATTGGAACATTAGAAGTGAAACATGTGCACAGAACTCTTAAGAGACAGTGAGTTTGGACGGAATTCTAGAGATGTATAGTAGCATGGGGAGTTTTATCTGTACTAGTACACTCTTTCCTAATTAAAATACCTTATTATTTTCTGCTGGTTTATAAGCACCCCCCTTTTTTTAAATTGAAAAACTACTTGGCAAGGAAAGGAAAATTCTAATCTTATTTCTGGTGGAAGCAACACTATGTTCTCAGCAGTTCCCTTGCTGAAAGGTTGAGCCAGAAGAGCTGTAATAATTGCATGGACTTGCAGTACTGCACTTAAAAATGTAAACTGGAAGGGGAATATACCCAGCAGTTCAGTGAGGTGAGAGAGAAGGAGAGCATTTAATACCCATTACTTTCAAGGGTTATGTACTTATTTCTTTATTAAATGTTCAGAACTTGAACTCTCTGGAAAAAATAATATGAATTAAAGCCATCTTGCAGGGAAGAGTACATGCAAAGCAAGTATTTCCACTTCCAGGAGAGAGTCCTACAGCCCCAAAAGCCACAGCCTGGATAACTTCTAGGGGGTGACAGCATGCAGGATCTCAGGTGGCCACTACCATCAAGCCCCAGCCACCAGGCCTCTGCCTTCTGATCACTCCACCTCCCTGTGGAACAACAGCCACAAGTTGTGTTCCCTCACGGGGCTTCTGTAGGTGCTGTCTGTAACATCCAGCATGAAGGGATCTGTCAGCCTGCTCCTGAGCAGTATCAAGAGTGAGGGAGGCAGGACCCAGAGGAGCCAGGCCCTGGGGGAGGAAATGGGGCTACAGCAATCTGTAGTGTCACTGCAGCATGATAGTTGGCAAAAAAACAATGGGCTTGATCCAGAGATAGGTGTTATCAGTTGTTCCATTGGCTTCAGAGAGCTGTGGATTCATTTTTTAAAAAAAGGACTGGAGAGAATGATCCCAGTTGTGCTTTTAACGATAATGTGATAACCACCTTGTGTATGAGGGAGGGAGGCAGCTGGCAATAAGTGTTGAGTCATTAAAGGGATCACCTCTTTGAGCAATTAGATACTTCCCTCACCTGGGGTTACAGCTTCTGCTGCTGAGTGATGGTAACAGCCCACCTGGGCTTGCTCATACACCATTTCAATGCAGAGATGAAGTCAGCTTGAATCATCAATGATGAAATGAAGTAAGCTCATCCATGTGCTGATTATCACTTCTGTGTGGGCATGTGGTGGCCTCTGCCACACAGGGAGTCCTCAACAGCTTTGTAACTCACTCTGATTTGATCCATCAGGGCATATGTTTTCATACACGCTGTTTTGACCATTTCCTTTTAGCCCCAAAAAGGCACCAGTGCAAATCCCCAGCTGGCTCTGGTTTCATTGTTACACACATTGATGTATGAAAGCTAGTTGGATCCAGATAAAGGTGGTATTTGTTTAATGACAATTTCAAGACAAGTTTCTCCTGATCAAACAAGGCAAGAAAATTTTCATACAGTGTAGAAAAGTAGAATTATATGTGGAAACAGCCTTCAATACAAACTGTTATGAATTTAAATTTGTTTTGTTTTATGTATGTTTTTCTTGCATTAATTTTTCAATCTCACTTCAGTTTTCATTCATTTAATTTGTTTCTTGTTGTATTACTCGATTTTGACATTATTATTTTTGTACAAACAGCTTTTGAAATCCTGTCATGCAGTGTCTCAAACACAAGGTAGGATGGACGTATAATAAGCAAACTATTATTTCAGTGTGCTTTCCTTCTAAATTAAATCATTATCATTGGAGCCCTCCTTGTAAATGCAATCATTGGGAAGTGCCATTGACATAGTGAACAGAATGCTAATCTTGTTTGCACACAGATATTTGAGCCTGACAATAGTAACAGTATTTTGTGCTTTAGCATCTCAAATGCAGATACACAGGAAGAGGGATGTACAGAGGAAATAGAGATTAACTTGTACAATAGCTGCTGTTACTGAAAGATCAGCTTAGGCTTCTAAACTCTGTCTGTGAGACTGTCTATTGATCTAAGAAAACTATTTTAGTGTTAACATAGGTATGATTAACTGCTAATGCTGATAGTCAGACAAAGGGTACCCACATGTATTAGTATGGTAATAAAATAAGTAATTCCATGGTAAGACTAGAAAAATACAGAATAAATGGCTAGAAACAGCTTCATAGTGCCTGAGGAAGAGCAGCTTCCAGCACTTAAAAAATCACTTCAAATTCCAACACGTTACAAGGTATGGCAGTTAACACTTACCATGTGGCTGTGCTCCTAAGCCATGTCTGTTAAGCCCTGTCTTGCCAAGGGACAAAGCTGCTCTTGAGTATCCCGAGGTACAGTTTTGCTTGATCAGAATTAATCTCTTGAATTGATAACATCTTGCACCACTGACAGCACCCACTTTAACAACATTTATTTATAGACACGTAATGACGAAAAAAAACATTCATTAGGCTAGGAAAAAAAATATTTTTATTCTTCTTTTACTGTGTATGGTTCCTAGCCTGTCTGAGATCTCACTAGAGAGCATCTTGAAAGCAGAGTCCATTGGCTGCCCCTCCCTTCATGGATTCACTGTAGGTTCAACGCTGCCTTCTAGAAGGCTCATCTTCCAGTGTTGTGCTCGAGTGTTCATGTCAGAATGTGCTGTCTGAACCAGGCTCAGACTTGCAAAACCAGGCACCCCGGTCCTGTGCTGTATGCTAATGTGTTCTTTGAAGCCAAGTTCTCTCTACAACAATTCTGTACACAACACATTGGCAGAGTATTTATAGGACACTGCGTGCCAGTAGTTAAGTCACAAGCCTAAAACGTGCAATGTGTGAGTCACTAAGAAACAACCACAAGGTTTTGTTGCATTTGGAGTTTCATTTCACACACAGACAAAGTCCAACCAACATTTCAGAAGCAGCTGTCCATATTGATTTATTTATTATGTTTCCATATTTTCATGTTAAAATTATTTCTTCATTACTTTCAAGCTTTTAAGTCATTTAAATGGAGAGTGTTGATTAATTTTTAATCATATTTATGACAGTTGCTTTGCTATTATCATAATTACTTTTTTCCCTAAGATGATGATGATGATGATTAAGAAAGGACAGGGCTAGATTTTGCAAGAAGGCAGGTATGTCACATCTGCATAAATCCTCACCTTGCAAAAGGAATAGCAGTGCATCTCATTACTTCAGATTGGCATCTGCCCATTTTCACGTATGCAAAGATATGTTTGCACATACAGAACAGGTGACTCCTTAAGTAGCAGCTTCTGTAGCAAAGTTCCCTGTCTAAGCAACATTTACAACTTTTTTTGGAACATAGCTTATCTAGCTCAAGTCCCCTAACCATTATTACCTGCATGACAGATACGGAGCATTTACACCAAAGGAAGTATTAGCTTGGTTTGTCTCTTCCTAAACTTGTCCTCATGCTCAGGAGTTTGATTGTAAAGATAGATGGGTTAGATTGCCCTCTGGGTCAGTTTATTCAAGGTCCTTGGAGTTACAGGTTTAAATAACTTTCCAGATTGAGAGATCTCAGGCAGGAAATGGAGACGCTGACTCCCAGTTCCTTTAAACTGTAGGAGGAGAAATTGTACCTCTGTGTTTGTTTGAGAGAGAGAGAGAGGGATAGGAAGGAAATTAAAGGCCCTCCAACAGGGGATTCCCTGGCCAGTTACCATTTATACACAGAGCTTTAACTCTGCCTGCAAAGCCCTAGGCACACAGTTTATAGCGAGATCTGGCATATATTCATTGCTGTATTTTGCATAATGCATTTGGATACAGTTTCAGGTGGATTCAGTGTGTGTAATCCCATGGAACATACAGCAGGAGGCTAATACTGATGTGAAAAACACTCCCTCTGTAATCATAAGGATCTCCAGGCCAGATGGAGATTATTTTTTTAAAAATTACAAATTAAAAAATCTTCCCTCCTGCAAGGAGGATGTTACTCTGATGGATTTTACTCATTCCTTGTGTTTATAAGTAAGTTCAGATCATAGATGAATTCTCTAAGCATTTAGGGATTAACACATCAGAGTACTCACAGAAACAGCAGTGAAGAATGCGTTCCCAGAGACATTTCCTATCAGGAGAAACAGCCAAATTGGCATCTGCCTAGCTTTCTTCCCCAAAACTGGGGCTTCTGCATTTTACCACAAACTTCAGAAAGTCAGCCCACCAGTCCTGGCATAGGGTCAAAAATATTTTCCATGAGTTTGTAGATATGAGGATTACCTCTGATTTTGAAAACAGAATGACACGGGGGAGGCTGAGGGGCGCAAAAATAATGTTATTACATATATCCTCAGTGTGTTTTGCCTGTGTTTCACTCAGACACTGTCATGTAAAACATGTGCTTCATTTTGAACAAAAGGTCTAATGCGACGCTTCATGCAGTTCTTTTGGATTGCAGGCAAAGGAGATGCAGCAGATGGTGAAGCTGGAAGCAGAGATGGATCGCAGGCCAGCAACAGTGGTCTAAAGCCTCAGCAAGCAAATTGAAGTTGGAGAGCACAGCATCTTTTTAAAATGAGAGCAAAATTCAAAATAACACTGCTGGGGTTGAAAAGCGGGGCTGTTTTCTTTTTTTGTTGTTGTTGTTTTGGGTTGATTTTTTTTTTGTTTGGTTGGTTGGTTTTTAGCAGGGGTTTGGTTTGGGTTTTTGTTTCTAATATGTAAAGTGTAGCTACGGACCACCAAGTCTTAAGGTTTGCATTATTTCTTTTTTAACACTGGGCACTGAATTTCCTTTGTTGGATTTCCGTAAGAATCACCCTTGTTCAGAAAAACCCTAATCTGAAGATGAAGACATTTTTTTAAACCCCGTCCTGTATTCCTTTCTGTGTCTCAACAGGCAGCTTGCCTGCATCAGAATTACAGTCAGAGCCTCAAAACACAACAGATACTTTTAACATCATCTCAAATGGCAACAAAGCTGTAGTCGAGTCATGTCATTTACCATTCCTGTTCTCCTGTGTGATATGTTGTGTAGAAACCCCCTGCTGCCAGATCCCGACAAGCAACAACTCGTCAGATGCTCAGCACCTCCTGCCACCAAGCCACGTCACCATAATAATCAGGATAGTAAGGAGCTGAGTTGGGGTGATTTTAAACTATTACAAGGGATTTTTCAGGCAGCAGGCAGGTGAAAGGTAAATGCGTTTATTCAGAAGTACAATATGTACAAAGTCATCGGCCAAATTCATCAGCTGCAACAGTAACTTGACAGGATATTTCTGCAGCCTAATGATGTCATTCACAAGTGCCATATCAACTCTATCATAATGTCTGAAAGGAGCTGACATCCTGTAAAAGTTACTGCAGTGGATAACCTGAGGGAAATACAGTGCATTTGTGCCAAAACTGATCAGTGCTCTAAGGAATTACGTATTAGGCACTTTAAGAAAAGTTTACATCCTACATTGCTTGTATAGAAATTGCATTTTGATCCTATTGCTGCAGATCCCAGATATTACAGTTCATTGTAACTTAAAGATTGTTTAAATGGCTTTTGGCAAAAAGTTTGTAACTGTGAAAATGTAAAAAGTATTTATACACTTGGGAATCACAACATTGTAGAAAATCACATACATGTTGCCACGTGATAAAAATTAGTAAGCAGAAATGCTAAGAGTATGTTTGCATGTGATACAAATGCTACTAAGACTGTAATGCCTACTATATGACCACAGTCATGCTACTAGCTGGTAAATACTGAGTAAATGTATGGCACAGAATATTGTTTGATTAATTACAAAGACTTTTAGCATTACAAGGTCTCTATATATATATGTGTGTATATTAATTACGTGGGCATTCTTGATACTTGTAGTAAAAGAAAAGTACATAACTAATTTAATTTTACACAGAAGTATTTATGCAGATTTTCAGAATTTCATATCAGGAATAACCTTTTTATGTCCATTAGATATAAAACCAATTTGCTAATGTGTTAATTTGCATGTTTCCAGAGCTTGCTGTAGTTATATTGCAAAACAATGCATGTAGGCATTCCGCTTGGAATTTGTCCATGCTGCCAATTCAAAGATGACTGCATGGAAAACTGGTAGTTTAGAACGAATCAGATTCCTGATTTCAATGTACTAAGCACCAATTACTTTGTTGTATATGCTTGTACAAACAAATTCTACATATTCCTATAAACAAAATAAATGAAAAGAGATAATTATGTTATTGTCAGTCCTGAGATGAAACTTTCAGCTTCTCTAATAAAAACCTTAAAAGTTCAAATCCTTTAGTTTTGCCTGTAGTGAATTGCAGGGCGGTGGTATTATTAATTGCAAATGTTTAGCAAGTTGTATTTCCTGTAAAAATGTGCATAGTGTAAATACATTTCTATCACAGCTTATTTAGTCAAAGGAGTCTTTTTTTTTTCTTTAATTTTATTTAAGTGATAGAAGCATTGTGCAGCATTGGTCCTGGCAGCACTAGAGGTTTACCCCAGTACAGAGTAGCAGCACTGCCTGGAGATGGAGCAGCCTGAGTCCAGTGTAGCACTGCTTTGAGAATGCAACTGAGACAGAGGTTAGTGAGTCTTCAGGTGTTTAAAGCAGGGTTTAAACAAAACTGTGATGCATATTCAGAATTCCCATTTTGGTGCCACAACCTATGGAGGCATCTCCTGTTGCTTATGACCCATAATGTCTTAAAAGACAAGTTGCATAGTGGGAGCAGCTCTCCCTGCTTCCTAAGCCGGGCTTGAGTCCTGGATGGAGCTGGGAGCAGCAGAGTATGCTGGACAGGATCTGGCATCTCAAACAAGGCTTTTTTTATTATTATGATTTTTCTTTTAATTAAATTAGTCTTTAAAACACAGCTGGTGGAGACAGTGCTGAGAGCTGGAATTTTATACTGTTGCCTGCCTCAGTGGTTTCTAGCCAGTAAGGAGAAGCAAATGACAGACCAGGTACGGAGGGAACCATATGGTAAAGCATCTTAGGCTCACTTGGAACCTGGCTGGAAAGCACTGCTCTACCTGGTGAGTATCTTATCCATCAGGGGAAAACACAGGTTTTGTAAAGCTACAGAATACTGTACACAGCCCCTGTTTGAGTCTGTGCTCACTGCTCAGCCAGGAGTGAGACATTTATCAAGTCAGAGGGGAAAATGGGCTTCTGTGAAACCACAGAGCAGGAAGCCTCAGCTTCCAGGCTCAGCTCCCAACACTGATACGTATTTCATCCATTGACAATTTAGCATAAAATGCAGGCAGTAATTTGAAATTAAGTGATGAATTTTGTCAGCTAAGTATTTTGAAATACTGTTTAAGTAGTATTTGATTCAAAAATTATTTGAAGTTTGGCCGCTAATGTAATGAGGTGAGAATTTCCATTGAGATGAAATAGGCTAATCAATTTGAACATTGATACTGAGTTAAAGCAGTTTAAAATGTCATTCCCTGCCGGGGTGATGGATTCCACTTCAGCGAAATTTCATCGAGGGAAGCAGCAGATTCTCCCTCTCTGAATCTCTTCAGATAAATTCAGCTCAGCTGTGATGGGGAGGGTCATGACACCCCGGCCTCACAGACAGCCTGATATTCTTTCATGTCCAGTAATTTGGGGGTTGTCATTAACTTAACTGTTTCCAGGTGGGCATCTTTAACACCTGCACCACCTGAGTGCAGTTAAACTGGTCACTAAAGGCCCAAAATACCCTTCAGAGGCTCATTTCCTTGTAGACTGCACGTGCTGTTCCCCACGGGCTGCCTGTGAAACCAGCTGCAAGTGGCAGAGACATCCCAGAGCCAGTCGGCCAGAAAACCCTGTCCCTGCTCGATGTGCCAGCAGTGGTCCCAGCACTGCAGCCCTGCTGTCACTGCACTGCATGCTCCCTCTATGGAGGCTGGTAAGAGTTACTGCTGTTATTGTGGGGGAGTAACAAGGGAAATCTAGCTTTCAGAGACACCCCTAGCTCTGGAAGGGCAGGTTGCAGGTCTGGTTCCAGGTGATCCGGTCTGTGATCATACATGGACCCTGGTTACAGCATTTCAGGTCAGGTAACGCTGCACCAACTCCCTCAGATGAGATCTTTCTGCTCTGTCAGTGTTTTGGGGCTTACTTGTTTTTAGGAAATCTTAGGCCATGGAGAGCAGGGTAAATGTGGTTCTGCAGGCTGGAAGTGACGATTGTCCCTGGAGCTGAAGGGCTTTTTGTTGTGCTGTGCAGCTGATGGGTGCCATGAGAGCCACGGTGCTGTGCCCGTGTCTCCAATACAGCTGCTCCCCTCCAGCTGCTCCCTGTGGTACCCTCACATACAGGCTGGATGCAGGGGCAGCTGCTCAGGATCAGGCATTTGGAGTCTTAGAAACTCCCTAGAAACCTAAAAAAGCCTGGAAATTAAATAGAGGACTAGGGGAGAAAATAGAGGGTAGTTAAAATACTGTGCAGTACTGTGCTCATCAGTGAAGGACCTGAGAAAGCCAGGCACTAAATTGCCACAGAAATGTAACTTGTTACAATCAACGAGGCTCATATAGAAGATTCTTTTTTTTCTTTTATATAGTCCCTTTTAATTATTATCCCCAGGTTAATCCTGTATTATAACCAACACAGGTCTGACTTTGTGGGGTGGGGAAGGGGCCAAGGGGACAGGATTTCTTTATCATGAAACGGCAAAGCAAATGGTCGGAATATATTTAATATGTAGAGCAGGCAGAAAAGGAATTTCAACATTATAGTTACAAAAGTCAGTATTTTCCTTCAGTATTCGCTTTTATTTAAAAGAGCTATTTCCCAGCAAGAAAGCCTCTCTGTGCAAGTGTGTGCCCTGGCAGAGGAAGGGCAGCTGCCCCCGCCATCGAAACTCACCTTGCAATACCTTGCTTCGCAAAACCCTGGGCCATTTCCTCCACATGCTTTTTCCTTGAACTAGAAATGGAAATTGGTGAATCCGCCACACATTCCAAATAGCTGCTGTCCTTTGGCTTTTAACCAAAAGAAAAAAAACGTCTTCGGCATAGGGTTCCTGATCCCCGCTGCTCCTGGGACCGGTAGCGCTGTACCCTGTAAATAGTCGGATGTGCTCCTGGTCCCGGGACGAGGGTGGCACCGCGTTTGAGCTCCAGAAAAGCTCCCGATGAGAGAGCGGAGAAAAAAATTTCACCGTCGCATCACCCGGCGAGGGGGAACGGGGCATCTCCGGAGCGGCAGGAGCCACGGGGGGTGTCTGCCGTGCCCCCCGGCTCTGGGCACCGGCAGCTCACCCGGGCTGGNCCCTCCGTGCCCGGGGAGGGGGTGCTCTGTCCCACCCCGAGCCCCGGGCAGCGGCAAAACCCCGTGAGCGCCCCGGCACAGACGGCGCTGTCCCACCCTCCGCCCTGCTCCGCTCCCCAAAACGCCCCGCACAGGCACGGCCGGTGTTGTGTTTGTTCCAATGCACCTTCTCGGGGCTGTCGGGACCTGCGTGATGGTATGGTTTATGTTACACTATGTGTTACGGTTTGTAATCTTAGAGCTCAGGTGTGTCGGTGGCCGTTCACAAAAGGCTGCGGGTTTGCTTCTGACCTTGCCATACAAAAATAGCTGCACGTTTATTCCTAAATTAACACGCGAAGCAGCTGTTCGCCTTCGCCGAAATTAGTGACGCTCCGTGAGCAGCCTGCTCTGG
>VXBX01008695.1:2707950-2731317 GCA_013400415.1 Scytalopus superciliaris | reverse complement strand
AGCCTGCTCTGGACTAGCTAACCCCTCCTCCATCGCCCCTGGCCCGCCGGCCTCTCCGGCAGGACCCTGGGGCGAGGGGGCCCGGCCCCGCTCCGTCGGGGCGGCCCGAGTTCCCCGCGGGGATCCCCGGCACCCCCGGCGGGGTCCCCACCGCCTCAAGGGGGGAATCCCTCCTCCCCGCCCGGCTGCGCGTACGCCCCGTCCCTCGGCGTGGGCGCCTCCATCCGCTCCGCCGGCATCTCCCCTCCTCCTTCTCCTCCCCGCACACCCACACACTTTCCCCGTCCCTCCTCCCCGCCACTCCGCAGCACAGTGCTTTTGCAGCCTGTGCGGCTCCTGAGAAAGAAGGTGTGCAGGTTTTCTTTTTCTTTTTTTTTTTTTTTTCCTTCTCTCTTTTATTTTTAATTCTTTATTTTTCTTTCCTCCGGAGCGGACCCTTTGGGAAGAGCAGCTGCAGCAGCCGCGGCCGCGCCGGGACCGAGCAGGAAGGATGGCCGGGGGGCGCCTCCCGGGGCTGCTTTTCCTCTTGCGTGAGTACCGCGGCGGCGAGTCGCGACACGGAGCCCTGTCGCGATGGGGCAGCCTCTGGCGCTGAGACAGACCCGGCGCTTTTAAAGCACCGCATCACCGCCACCGGCTGCCCTGTCTCCGCTACCTGCTCTGTCGCGACAGGGGCGCCCCGTCGCGATAGAGAGGCTTACTCCAGCGGGCGCAGGGGTGAAGGAGGGTGTCCGGGTGGGCCGGCAGAGGCTTGGGGCGAAAGGCCCGTCGGTGCCGGACTCAGCCCCTCTGTGCCCGCAGACGCCGCGGCTCGCCTGGCCGCCGAGCAAGAAGTTGAGAACCTCTCCGGGCTCTCCCCTAACCCCGAGAAGGACATCTTCGTGGTGCGGGAAAACCGGACGACGTGTCTCATGGCCGAATTCGCCGCCAAGTTCATCGTCCCCTACGACGTGTGGGCCAGCAACTACGTGGATGTGAGTNTTTATCCCCTCCGAGGATTTTTGATCGGGCGGCCGGGGGGGGCCCGGGGCCGCCTCGCTGAGCCCCCGCTCCGCGTTTCCAGCTGATCACGGAGCAAGCCGATATCCCGCTGTCACGGGGCGCCGAGATGAAGGGCAAGTGTGGCACTAACGAGTCGGAGCTGGAGCTCTCCTGGCTGGACCAAGCGTACACCCTCAAACTCTTCTTCCTGAAGGTACGGGCTCTGCCGCACGCCCGGGAGCTGGGGAGGGGGCGCGGGGCATTGCGGCGTCCTGACCGGCCCCTGTCTCGGCAGGAGGGGCACAACACGTCCCGGGGGCCGGAGGCGTTCTGGAGGCTCAGCCGGATCCAGTTCACCTACGACACCTCCGAGCGCACCTACTTCAAGGACGCCGTCAGCCGTAAGCACCCCGGGGATGTGCTTAAGGCGGATCCCGGGCTTTGGCGAGCACCCCGCGGGCTACTCCCCTGAGCACAGTTTAGCGGGGGAAAAGGAAACCCTAAGCTCGCACGACAAAGCTGGGACCGGCTGCCGGGTTTAAACCGCGTGCGATTTTTTTTTGCCCTCCCCCCTTTTTATTGTTTTTAATCACCGCGGTTGCCGTGGGAGGGAGAGCCCAGCTCTGCTCGTGTGCTGTGCTACCCCGGGCTCTCCGGTGGGACCCAGGGCCCGAGGGGGTGGGCAGATGGCCACCTGGGCTGGAAAAGCTTGTCTCCTTCTTCTGGGAGTTGGTTTTTAAGGTTAATTATTTTTTTGCTCCTGATGATGGTTGAATAGGTGGGAAAGCAGCGGTTTCCCAAGATAACTATGAGATTGACATCAGTATCATACCCCTACACGCCTCCGCATCCAGCAGCCTCCTCTTTTCCCAGTGGGTTTCTATTCTTTTGGCTTTCATTTGGTTTTTATTTCGTTTCTGCTCAGAAGTGAGTTGTCTTGTATTGAAAAATTGTCATCTGCAAATAATTCTTCCTTAGGATTTCCAAACTCCAGCAAACAGCGCATTAAGAGTGTGTGCTGTAAGATACAGTAGATGTGGGGGTATTTTCCCCACTGGTGTTTCTAGTGTTTGAGTCCCCAAAACACAGTAGTGGCCATGCCTCATCAGCCTCTGCCAATGTGAAACACTGATTGCTTTTCTGTGCTGCTGGAGGGGAACAAAGGGCTGCAGAAGAGCTCGAGAGGTGGAAGGCATCCCTCATTCCACCTTGCTGAGCCGCATTTGGCCTTCATTTGTAAAACAAGCTTGATGGGGAAAATATTTTATTGTAATTTATGCTTGGGTGGAATGGTCACGTATTTTCATGAAAGGCATTATGGCTTGTTTTGCTTTGTAGTGTGGACCCTGAATTGCATGGCTCCTTCCCACCTGAATTCTGAGCTCTAGTGTGGCCGCAGGAGTTGTAGTTTCCCCAAACATGGGGAGCCCAGTCCCAGGCTAAACCTTGCGTAGGTATCAATAGAAACCATTCCTCTGACTTCATGGGCTCCAGGTCCTGCGACACGAGCAGAGCCAGCAGCAGCAGAGCCAGCTGTCCCCTCTGTGCTGGCAGGACCATGTGCTGCAGGGGGGCAGCCCCAGTGTGGGAACCCCCCTGGTCGTGTGGGGGTGTCCTGCCAAAGGGCAGGGTCCCACCCCAGGAGACCGCGGTGCTCGAGGAGCGGCGGAGCGCGCGGCCGCCGCATTGCGCACAGGCTGCGTGCCCGCGTGTTCAGTCCATTACCGCTGTCAGAGCAGGCACGTCGGGCCCCTGTAGACGGGACCTGACCTCTGTTTGTGTCCCTTGGCCAGCCGGGAAGCACACGGCCAGCTCGCACCGGCTCTCGGCCCTGGTCACCCCGGCTGGCAAGTCCTACGAGTGCCAGGCACAGCAGACCATCTCCCTCATCTCCAGCGACCACCAGAAGTCCGTGCAGCTCTTGCTGTCAGAAGTGCGGCTCCAGCCCTTCGACATCACTGCAGATTTTGTCTTCAGTGAAGGTAAGGTGCAGGGCAAAGGCAAGTCCTGCATCCCCAAAATGCCGCTGTGGCCTTTGGGGACGATGTTGCAATGTGCTGAAGGAATTTGAGTCCAACCTTTATCAGAGCACTTTTCTCCCACTCGTTATCAGTGCTCCCTGAAATTCTCCTAACCTGTTCTCTGCCTCTGTGGCCCTCCAGAAACCTTTACAAATTCATGGGCTATCATTGCATGTCCATTGGCTTCTGTAAGGACTTGTAGCAAGCCCCAACTGCAGAGTCCCTAGGGAGCCCTGCAAGGCTTAGTTGTCTCCTCTGCAGCACAGAAGCTGCTTCAGCACAGCTCCAGGGGCTTTTTACAGCTGCTGCACACTGAGGAGAACTTGGGGCTGTGGTGGTAGGAGACCCTGGGGATGCACGTTGCTGGCTTTGATTCATGCTTGTTATGAGGGTGAAGGAGATATAACAGGGACTTCAGTGAGGCCTGTCATGTGCCAAACATGGGGGATTGCTGTCCCTCTTCTTGGGTTTCTCTGATGGTACCAGTGGATCAAAGGAAATGTAAGTTAGGGCATGCTGTTTGTATCAAAGGGTTGTACTGGAGTCAGCAGCAGTGCTGCTATGGGGCAGAATTGCTGCAGTTTTGCATTCCTTTATCATGAGGAACCCATGGTGGTGTTCCTCCCTGACTTCCCCTTGGGTTTCCCTTCAGGTTGAATGAGGGAATGTAAACATGCTTATCTGACTTAGGTGAGACTAGTCCCTGTTTTATAGCATTACCTTATCAAATTAGCTAAGTCCATTATTATAACAAGATGCAAATAAAATATGTAATAGTCAAATCTTTTAATAGTGAGCTAGAAAATGGTGGTGTTATTTTCAAACCCAGCATTAAAAGTGCGGGACTTCATTATGTTGCATGTGGGAAATACTTTAGAACACAATAAACCCCCAGCAGTGACTGCAGAGCTGAGCACTTGCACTCATGACTGGCATCCTCTCACCAATGGAGTAAATTGGTGCTGTTACGTGTGCTGACTCTGGCAGGGCTCTGCGTGGCTGAGTTACTCCTGGCAGGGTCAGTGTAGTGCAGGGTGGGTTTTATCTGTGGGCAGATTTAATTTTTTGTATCAAAGTAGTACCACTGTAATTTTTGTTGTTAGTGTGTGGATCCAGGCTTTCTATAGCCAGGGTTTGGCTGGGCAGATGTTGGAGGCTGGGAAAAGCATATTTAAAATATGCAAGTTTGGACTCTGAGCTGCTGTGTCTCTGTGATACCAAACTAATGAAGTCTGAGAGCTCCCAGCTCAAACAACCAAACTCGGTGCTCATTGCCAAAGGAATATACCTGCCACTTTCATGATATGCTCTTTCCTGTCACGCAGTAAATTTGTTTCTTTTCCTTTTTTTTCCTTTGTTGCTGTAGTTTGGTTTTTTCCTCCGGGACACAAAGAGCCCCCTGGTTGGTTTAGCAGTCTTTAAATGTATGGGGGATTCCTCCTCCAGCGAAAAGCTGGATTCTCTTTTTGTCAAGCTTTGTTTCTTTTTGTTGTTGCTCTTGTTATTCAATTACCTTTTTTTTCCTTGTTGAATTCCACTAGAAGTTAAATAGCAAGGAGCACCTGGAGAGGGTGGTCAGAAGTGCCTGAGAGGTCATTTGTCAATGATGCTTCACACAGGGCTGTGCTGCTTCTCCCAGCGGCACGTCCCCACCAGCCACGCAGATGAGCTTGTCCTCAGCACATGCATGGCAAAACATGATCCTTTGTGGGGTCTGAGAGCCACTGCCAATCTTAAATTACAGTAATTAGCCTTCTCCTTTTTGGTTCATTAATTTCCCATTAGGTAAAATTCCTATTAATTATGAACAAGCTACAGAACATTTTAAAATATTTTAGAATAGAGAAAGAGACCCGCTAGAGCAGAAGAATTGCTGGGATGCGTGAGGGTCAGGGCCTTTTACCACAAAGAAGTGGGGAAAAGGTTTTTTCATTAGTCCTGACACTGTTCTGCCAGGGATGGATTAAAAAGCTTGTAGGGAGTGAGTGGATTGCTTTTATTTTTTTGAATGCTTAAACTCATGTGCGAGAGTATTGTTTTTCTTTTACAGACACTGCTTCCAACCTTCATAAATCCACATATATGTGGATATATATTTATATATACTGTTTTTCAGTACAGAAGTAGCAGAAAATTTTTGTTTCCTTCAGAGCTTGGCAATCTATTTTTTAGTGGGGAAAATGTTTATGTATTTTTCAGCTTTAAAGATGAGTCAAATGAGAGTTGGATCCAAGAGGGTGTGAGGAGAACATTTAAACTGACAAAAGAACCTTAGAAAAATTGTTAGGCTCGATTTTATTTATATAAATGCAAATATAATGCAATATGGTCCAAGATACAAAGGCTGAGAACTAGGGACTGGGATCCTGGGAGGACTCAACTCCCTCTGAGCTGCCCCAGTCAAGGGACACATTTTCTCAAGGGTCCTTGGCACCAAGGTATGCAGCCACGTTTTTAAAAAGCACCCGATCTTTTATTTATATAAGCTAATAATTTACAAATACCCATCTCAAAAATCCATCTTGCCATGTCAGACACAACTGGCCTGTTTTTTCCATGCCTTTGGACAACCCCTGGGCCGATGCTCAGGCTCGTGGTCGTGACTGCAGAAGGCGCAGTGTTTTTTGCCGTGCTGCTGTTTGCTCTGCAGAAGGATCTGAAACAAGGAAATGGGCCTGTTGGGTGGCTTGGTAGCCGAGTACAGAGATGGGACGAGCACTCACCATAGAAACCGAGGCAGCGCGTGAGCCGGCGCTGCGCGGCGTCCAGGAGGCGCAGCACAGAACAGTGAGCACCGTACCTGGTCGCCTCCTTTGCATCCATCTGCAGCCCGGGGTCTGTGGGGCAGGGCCGAGGGAGCGGGGCTGGCACCTCTCTGGCAAAGGGGGGACCCCGCTGTGCTCGGGATGCTGCAGAACTCCAGTGTTACCTGAACTTTATCGGAGTTAAAATCCGCCAGGGACCGTTTTGCTTTCCTGGAGCGAGGGGAAATCCCAGCGATTTGGGAAATGCTGAGAGCCCTGTGATCTGGAGCACATTATGGGTGAAAATTTACCAGAAAGGGCTGTTCTGCTGCAGGATCATTGATTTTTAAAATAAATAGCAGTTCCCAGTGTGATGGTGGTGGTGTGCATCAACGAGCCCACCTGCCCACGTTGTGCTTGATGGGGCTGAATGTCTGAATTTGTGTCTGCCATGGCCTTTGTGCAAACCCACCTCCCCCCTGCTCCCCCCTTTGCCTTTTTGCTGTGCTGATGGGCCAGGAATTATACCTCTGCGTGCCTTCCCGCAGTGTTGTGGACTTCAGTGCCTGCTTTGAACTCTTGGGGCAAAAAATACTGTGTAAGTGTTGAAGTATGTTGTTACAAATATGAAAATAATTTTTATTTGTTGTAAAATTATGTGTTTTAACACTATATTCATGTTAAAAGACAAAACTCATCCAGCAGTCACCTAGAGAGCCTTGGTTCTGCTGCAGATGTGTTTGTGCTCAGCACTTGCCAGTGTCTCTGTGCTGGGTCCCTCCCAGTGCCATGCTCATTCTCCCTACAGTCCCCACAGAGCCCAGACTTGGGTGATCTGCTCCAAAAGGAGAAAATGGATGCGTACAGGGAAGAGAAGGTGCTGGGAAGGCGGGAGGCAGCTCTGCTGTGCAAGGCTGCCTGTTCTGCCCGGGGTGGTGCAGCGGGTCCAGCTGGGGAGCAGCATGTGTTGGGGTGAGCTGCTGGAGACTGCCAGCCTTGCTTTTCCTTTTTTTTTTTTTTTCCCTTTTTTAAATCCTCTTAAAGTGTCAGGGTAAAGAACTATCTTCCTTGGCTGCTTCCAAGAGTTGACACCTTTTTGAGTTGTGACTCAGACACTTAAATGCAGCCATGGCTTTCTGTGGACACCAGAGCTCTGGCCACGTCCTCTGGCATATTCTTTGCTCTGCAGCCAGTTTGCTTTGGCAAAAGCTGGAGGAATTAAAATATTACAAGCAGGTGCTTAGAGTTGGCTCCATCCTCTGCATCACAGCATTGGTGCTTTTAGCTTTGCCTTCTTCACTGGCTGCAGACCCCCCCATTCACGCCATTCTCCTGCAAATGAAACACCATTCTTGTTTAGGGAAAGGTGCCTGGGCACACCTAGTGTGTTTGAGCACAGGGGAATGCCCTCAGCTGGGTTTACAGCAGGCTGCTTTCTATTTTTTGTAGGGTTTAAGCTAAGGCACTTTCAAAGCAGAAATCAGAGTCCAGCTGCTGTGATCTGCTCCTGCTAATTGGCACCTCAGCACACCCTGGCCTGTTCAGGCTGGCTGCAGCCATGTGGTGTGTGCATGGGAGCTGCTCTAGCATGGATCCTTCCCATGGGAGAGGGGTTGCTTTGTATCCACGTGTGAGGTTGGAGCACCCCTGGCCCTGCAGCTCTGCCCCATGTGTGGCTTTTGCTGCAGTCAGGTCAGCTTGGTGTTGTGTCTCTGTAAATTTGGTCAAGCCTTAGCATCCTAAACTGGGAAGCATTTCATAAAGCTCTATACACCAACCTTTGGGAGCTAAATAATAATAATCAGGATTTTTTTTTCCCCATTCTTACTACAAACAAACAAAACCCCTGCATTGCAGCAATTGCTGAATCGCCTGTACCACAGTCCTGGTGATTAATCACTCCTCTGGTGAAACAGTGAGCAACTGGAACCGAAAGGGACATTTTTTTGTTAGGCTACATTTTGCTTTTTCTTTTTTGTTTCACTTCATTTACAGCTTGAAATGTTTCCTGATGGCACCGCAGTGAGCCTGGTGCTGGGAGGAGGCTCCCCTCAGGATGTACCGGAGCTCCTGGAGGTGCCGGCACCGCTGGGGACATATCCCTGCTGTCACCTCCTGCCTGGGCCTGGGGGGTCTCAGGGTCTTTCCTGCTCTTTGCCACATGCCATTAGGTTTGTGGAGCGTTTGCCCTTCGTGGTTATTGCAGATCTCTGTGCCTTGCAATCAGCTGCCTGGGGGGCCCATCTGGACGGTCTTTTAGCAAGGGGAGGAATTTGTGGTGCCCTTTGTGTCCACTCATCTAATGCATAGCCTTTCCTTTTTTCCATCTTTTTTTCTTCCTTAAAGTTTGGATTGTTTTCCACACATTTCTAGTACTATGCAGAAGATGATCCAGGGGCCAGAGAACTGTCCCTTCTGGAGCTGGTGTCTTTATTCTTTCTTGGCCTGGCAGCCCCAGTTCAGCAGCATGGGCTCTGCCTCAACATCAGCATGGAGAAGCAGCAGTCCTGTGGGGAAGAAAGTACGTTGTGATCCTGTCATTCAGGCCTGCAGCAGACTCTGGAAGTGGAAGGGAACTGAACTGGGATTACCAGTGTAATGTGTTTCCTGACCTTGGTGGCCTTTACAAGCACACTAGAAAAGTGTTTTCCCATTGTAGCTGTGGTTATTAGTATTCTCTAGTGGTTTACCAGAGTATGACAGAGACACTCATCAGCCACAGAGAAGATTGCTATGGGGGGCTGGTGTTGCTTCTGCTTGTCCTTTGCCATATTGGATGAACAGCATGGGGTGCTGGGATACTGTTTGACCATAGACACATATGTGCTCTGCCAGGGCTCATGAACTCCCTGTGGGATAGCAATGCTGTTAAACCTCTGCCAACTTTTGAGAGGGGGGTGGAGATCTCTGAACGATGTGCAGGGTGTAAGTCTGATATAGCATTAAAAATGTAGTGATGTTGAGGCCTCACAATACCGTATTTAGAGATGCTCTAACTAAAAGCACATCTTCAGCTGCAGTCAGTAAACTTGCACTTCCACTGTCCCATTCCCACCAAGGCCATTGATGTGTGGCAGAGAGCCTGAAGAGGAGTTTATGGGCACGAAAGTGTTCTTTCCACTGTGTGGGCTGGTTTGATAGATGTTACCTGTGCCTCCCTCCCTGCATTGACTGTGATTTTCACTTTCCTCCAAAGCAATTGATTTTCTCCCCGGGGCTCTGGTGAGGGTTCTGCCACTGTCTCTCCTTGCTGCTGCAGCTGGTTTTGCTGTGCAGGGACCCTGTCCTGGAGCTGTGACTACGAGGAGGTCAATTGACCACCACAGTTCAGATTTGCAGTGTCATGTTCACGTCTCCCTTTCCTTGCAGAACACAAGTGCCCAGTGGACCAGAGGGAGCAGCTGGAAGAAACCCTGCCTCTGATTTTGGGCCTGATCCTGGGCTTGGTGATCGTGATCACCCTGGGCATTTACCACATCCACCACAAGATGACAGCCAGCCAAGTGCAGATTCCTCGGGACAGATCTCAGTACAAGCACATGGGATAGGGAGCAGGATCGAGCAACTCCAGTATTTATCAGGTAGAAAAAGCAAAAGCACTTTTTTCCTGTGGGTGAGGAAAGGTTATGGAGGGGCAAGAGATGGTATTCACAACACCTCATTGTGACTATTTCATGGAGACATGCAGGCTGAGCCTGGGCTTTCACACAGTGCAGAGTCTGTGAGAAGACTCGGTGTCTGATGTGAGGTGTTTGTGGCCGTAGGTGGTTTGAATACCTTCTTAAGCAGCTGGGCTGATCATCTGGAAACAAGAAATGCTTCACATGTCAAAGTTTAACACTGGGAACAAAATTAGCTTTTTATTTTTTTTTCTTTTTTTTTTAGCTTTTTCCCTTCTCAAGAGATTCTTTATCTCCCTCTGCAGTGCTCCTGGCAGTGCTGAGCCCTCTCTGTCCCTGTCTGTGTAGGGAGCAGGGCTGGGGGACAGAGTTCCTTCATTCAGGCCTTTTAATGAAGGGACTCAAACCACATTCCTAAGTTTGTATTCATGTTAAGGAAAGCATGGAGGCAAATACAGGTGTGTTTTAAAAACCCCAAACATTAAAGGTCAGAACCTGGAGTGTTGACTGGAGTAACTCCAGTGGAGCAGATCAGAGTCAGCTGTGGCGCTGATCACACACTTGAGATTGAGTGAAGAAAGTTTGTTTTTGCTTCTTGAGCCACATCTGAGCTAAAATTAAAAAAAAAAAAAGGTTAAAAAAAAAAAGTATTGATACACAAATTATAAAGTGCTGTGCTACTGCAAGTCAATTGAGAAATGCTTCTGGCTGGACATCTGCACGTATTGTGATTGTTGTTGAGATGTTACATTGCTACCTGCAACCAATAATTTCACAACAAACAAAGAGAAGAAAACAGTAATGTTCAAGTTACTATGCAGATTATTCAGGTATAATCTAATGTAACAGAAAAAATATAAGGGAGTCCTTGAAATCTATCCTTAAATGTAGAGCATTTTTAAAATTAAAACATCTACATATATAATACTTGATTTGCCTTCTTATTTTGAAGTGATGTAATGCTTTGTCCTAACTCCATGACACCTGATTGAATTAGTGCAAAGATACATCTTGCTGAGCGGATGTTAAATGTAGGATTTATTCAAGCAGTAGTTCTGGTACAAATGGTTTGGTGAAGACATGGTGGTGGTTCACCATTCTGTGATTTGTTGGTTATTGTTAATATTCTTCTAACCTCTTGGTTGTTTTTCTTACATGGTATGTGGGCAGTGGTGTTTCACTCTGGTACTGTCCAGTTTGCACTGAAACCTTTGACTTCCCTTGGCTCTGGTGTTACCTCAGCAGGAGTTGGTCCAGGCCTTGTGTTAACTTAGGGTATGCAAAATACTTTCTTGTTTCTAAACTGATTTGATCCCAGCAGTGACTCATCCTGTTCTTTCAGCTTAAAACCCAGTAATAATCAAAGAAAAACAGTAATTTCAATGTTGTGAAATGCCAAAGGAGAAACTTAACTGCTTTTAAATGCTGTAGCCTCCTCCAAAATTTACTTTTTTTGTTTTGTTTTGATGAAGGTGGACGCAGCACAAGCCTTCCTTTAGACTTGTCTTACTCCTGCTCTCATTTCTATATTATGCTTGGCTTTTTCTTTCCCTATTTGAATGTAAAAAGCAAAATTATGGCACTGTTGGTACTTGTGGCTTTGCCCTTTTCTTTTAAAACTCTAGTGAAAGTGTTCTGGGCAGGCTTTGGACTGACCAAGTGCCACTGCCTGCAATGAGCTGATTATTAAAAACAGGTTGTTTTAGAGGCAGTTAAAAAAGGCCAGAGGTGGCAGAAGGGTGAATAAAAGGATTTAAAGGGTCATCCTTAATAGAGAGGAGCCACAGTTATCAGCTTTGTCCTGCCTCACCCTTGTCTGCCCTCCAGCCAGAAAGGCTCTCTCAGCCAGCTCCCATCAGCCTGGCACATCTGCTCCTGTATGTCATCCAAAAGAATAATAAAATAAAGAAGGGAAGCAAACAGCTGACCTGCAGATGCCAGAGGAGCCCCTCTATTGTTGTTGGTCTCCCGAAGAGCACATTCCGGCAGGGTGGCTGCAGGAATGGGACACTGGGATGGCCCTGGGTTTGAAGGCAGCCAAACGTGGGGCTCAGCTGAGCTGGCCAGTGTCCCTGCAGGAGAGGCAGTGGCTGGGGGATGGAGCTGCTGGCTGGGCATGGTTGCCACGCTGCTTTGGGGGTTTGTTGTGCCTTGCTCAGCTAAAGCTGCTGCTGGGTTTGAGCCTTTAGCCCTTGTACCCTCATGTTGTTGCTTCTCCCACTGCAGAAAGAGAGCAAGACCCGCCTGGTGGAACTGGGAGATGCTCTCAAACACCTGCCTGTACTTAAGATGGAAAAAGTGCTAATTTATGGTTGACTCTGCAAACTAATTTTAATTCACCCTGCAATGACCGTGTGGGCTGCTGTAGCTGGGCAGCTCACAGGGAACTGTCCTTGCCCTGACCCCACAGCTCGAGCACTGGCCAGTACATTGAACTGGTGGCACTGGCCAGTGGGTGACCCCCCCCAAAAGCTGATGCAGCTCCTGTGACCCTGTGCCCACAAACCTTAAGAATTTTTGTTGCTTTTCATGTCAGAGGATGGAGGTTTCCCTTTAGGAAGCACTTGGCATTGCTTTCTGGTGGCGTGTGTCTGTAGGTTATTAGAAACAGAGTTGCATGAATGCAGTAATTATTTTTGTCTTGGTTTCCTTAATTGATAGTTTTTGTTGGACGGAAATATTTTCCTTCTCTTTTTGGGGAAGAAAGGAAACAGAAACACTAACTTCAGCTCAGTGACAGTTTGTGCCCCAGACTGATGTATCTTGTATAGAGTTACTTAAGATGTTGGGTGAAACCCCTTTGAATATTTTAATTCTTTCCATTGTTTTGGTAATACTTACTGAATTTTATCTGAATTTTCCACTGCTTAAAGCTTTTCAAGCCTATTCATGAAAATTTTTTTGAGGTTTAAAAAGCTGTCTAGCTTTCCTCCTACCTATCAAGCCACAGGCAGCATCTTGAGGATGGCAGCACTTTATTGTGATTTAATTTGATACATGGGTTTCATTTATCGATGGCTTATTATGGGCTAGCTGCAAATTGAATGCTTTGCCTTATGTAGATGTTTATGAACACACCAGTAGAAGGTGGATAAATATAAGAAACTTTTATCACCCTACTGAGCTCTTTAAGGACCTGTAATAATTAGACACTTACTAAAGCAGCTGCTAATGATTTACAAAGTACTTCTGATTAAAACGTTAATTATAAATTATTGATATATTGCTGAGGAGACTTACATAGCCAGGGAATGTCCTGGCCTCTGCTACTGAAATGGTGAGTATTTGTGAATGCTTTTAGAACTGTGACCTCAGGAAAAGCCCTCATTCCTTAGCCATGGGCAGGAATAAGTACATGGGAGTACCTGGACATACACGGAGCTCAGCAGCAGATCAAGACGTGTCCTGAGTGGATGGATGCCCTGAACTTCTGGTGTCTAAAAAACTAAAGGTAAACAGTGTGTTTTCTTTGCTGAGATGCCCAGCAAGGGCAAGACTGTGCCACCCACAAGGTGAGAGTGATGGAGGCAACAGCTCCTGCAGCACAGACACTGCAGGGACCGGGATAAGGTCTTGAGAGCAGCAGGATGCAGGAGGTGAGACCTGGGAAGAGCCTACAGAGGATTTTCCTCAGGCAACAAACTTTGAGAGGGAGATGAACATGGATCAGTCAAGAGTGTAGCCCCAAGGTAACAGGCCATGGTTATTTCCCTGCATTTTTGCCTGCCTCTGGCTTTATTTGAAGTGCTGAGGGTGAAACAGCCAAAATTAAAACTTTTGAGTGATGGCTAGTGTATCTTCAAATATTTACTGATGCCACAACCAAAAGGAATGTAACCCCCTCATTTTATAAGCCGTGAAGGTAACAAGTAACACTGTAGATTCATCAGCTGACTGGTGCTACTGGGGAAACTGGGAGGAATGGTGTCAGTAGGCATGAGAGCTGAATAGTTGTAACCGAAAAAGTAAGGCTGTTTAAGGCAAAACAAGAAAGGGATTATTTAGGAGGCAGGGAAGGGAAGGTGGCAGTGTTCCAACAGGGACAGTCCTCCTGGAGAACTTCATCTGCAGAGCTGTGTGGGTGTGCTCATCACTTCTCAAAATGCTCTGTACTGTCTGACCACAGTGGGATGTCTGGGTGTTGTATTCAAGTGCTGGCGTTGCCAACTTGTGTTGAGCCCTGGGAGTGTTTTTTTTTCCCTTTTTCTATGCTTAGAGGAGAATTTGTGTATTTTTCTACCCTAAGTGTGTGTGTGTGTGTATGTGGCTATATTTGGGGGGGGAGGGGGAGAGGTGCCCTCTTGGAATGGCTAAATCATGGTATCTTGGGTTGCAATGGCTGTTTCTCTGGCATTCTGCTAAGTTCAGGCCTGATGTGCTTGGGACAACTGTTAAGTCTTTTTTGTCTTCATTTTGGGTGAAGGCACAGTCAGACTCTCAAGCTCCTTAAGTCCCTTGGTCATAGGTGTTTATGCAGTGATTGTGGCAGGGAGCTGGAGAAAAATCCACTGATCCAGATATTCTTTGAGACCTTTTTAATTTGGAAAATTAAGACTGGGCAGCAGCACTGACTCTTCAAATAGCTGAAATTAATGAATACAGTCAAAGAGTACAAAACAGCCTGTTCTGCCATGTCACTGTCACAAGTACCACAGGACCAGGGGTGAGCAGCTACTTTTTAATGCAGACACTGCCACTGCCACTTAAAAATCACTTGGGACAGCTCTAGAAATCACTATTTTTTTAAATTACATGTATTTATAAATATGTGTATGTATATATATTGTACATACATACAAGGATGCTTTATTTTCCTTGTTATTTGCTTGGTTCAGTACGGTGGCACTGAGTCAAATTTATAAAACTGAAAAAAGGCACAGGAAAAAAAACCACACTGAAACTTGAATTGTTTATTAATTAATTTATTTAACTTGCATGTGCATTTGTCTCACCAGTAGCTGGTGTTCACAAAAAAAACCTTTGAAATCGACAAAACTTTCAGTAAACTTGATGAACACTGTTTAAAGTATCTAATGATAAGAAAGTTGCAGAAAATTCTTCACTTGCACAGCCTAAAATGTGCTGAATATTGAAGAAAACCCCCCCACCAACCCTTTTTTTTTTTTGTTTTTATTCAAAGATGGTTAAAAAAGTTACCTTTTGTGGCTAGTACTACAGTTGTGCCTGTATGCCATTGCCTGGACTGGTGCAGCCGGTTTTCCTGAGTTGGCAAGACTACAAAAGAGAGCCCCTGGAAGGCTGAGGGTGCTGCCCCGGCCGGGGCACCGGGGGCGTGTCTGTGGTGGGGCGGCGGAGCCAAACACGGTTTCCTCAGTGTCTTCTTAAAATGTGCAAACAGGGTTAGGAAGAGAAAGCAGTGGGGAGTAAGACACGCAGATGTAAGAACATCTATTCAATGTTCCGTTTCATATTTATCTCCCTTTTTTTAAAAAAAATTGCTTCTCTCCCCTCAAATACTCTTTTTAAGGGCAGAACGAAAGGAGCTTCTTGGTTATTGGCAACTCTTTTCTCCCAGAGGAAGATCTTTAAGCAACAGCTCCTGCCAGGTTTAGATGTTTGGTTATAATTTACTACAATAAATAACAATTAATTTATCAACTATGAAACTCCATAATAAGAAAGAAACTGTGTTTTCACAAAGTTGGCTTTGTGGTTCTTAAAGGTATCATAAAATGAGGTCAGTAAGCAAAAAAACCAAACTTGAAAAACATGGCTTTTGTATTATACATAATTAAAAAGAACTAATCATTAATAAATAAAAAGCATTTATAGCTGAAATAATTATGAAGCACTTCTAAAAATTTTAAAGGCAAATCTATTTAGGCCTACAGTTAACATGCAGAGTCATCCAACAAATAACACAAATTTGTACCGTAGTAGTCAACTGTTGCATCCACATTCAGAAAGGTCTAGACAGCAGCACGACTTCTTCTCCATGGCAAACATCAGGCAGCACATGCCAGGGCTCTGCCGGAGCTCCCGCTGGGTGAGCGGGACGGGCTCCTGCCCTCCTTCCCACTGCCAGAGCACGACACTCCTATTTAACAGAGGCTTCTGTGGTGGCAGAACTGGCCTTGCGGTGGCATAATAAAAGGGCTGGCCGTGGGCTGGGCTGGCCCTTGAGCAAAGGCAGCCCCGAGGGGTTGGCTCCCACCGCGGCAATCGGGGAGGGAGCCCCGGGTGGCCACTCACATTCAGCCGCAGCTCTGCCACTGCACCGGGGCAGGGCCCGTGCCCAAAGCCCGGCTGCCAGAGCTCCCACAGGCATCGCTTACCCTTGGCTCTTCAGGCTGCCGTGAGGGTGGGATGAGTGCTCTGCTCCCCCCGGGGGGAAATCTGCAAAACCTTACAATTCCTAAAGGTGGGTGTGGTTTGTTTTTGTTTTTTTTCCTGTTTTCAAAAGGGTTAAAAAAGTAGGAAACTTCATCTCCTCAAATTCTTGCTAAGTTAACACTTATTACTTCAACTAACACAACAGTTACATGACAAAGTACTGCAAATTATCAAAATGTACTGTACAGAAAATTACAAACTTGTTGCAAAATACATTGCGCTGCTATGGCCGAGATAAAAAGTGCTTTATTTTGTCAGAAAAGTGTTCTTCTGAAACAGAAGTGCTGTAGCCTGCAGTAGAATTCTGGTGTTTCGCTCTGGCTGTGCTCTCCTCTGCTCCTTACCTTTCCAACCTTTGTGTTTGGTGCTTTCTCCCTGGATGGCCGGGAAGACAACAGCGCTGGGGAGTGACGGGCCAGTGGCCTCCCAGCTGGGACCAGGGTCACTCCCCTGCCCCTCACACAGAGAGCATTTCCTTGGTTGCTTTATACACTGCATTATCTCTGCAGGGCTGGTTTTCCTTCACAAGGTTTTACTTCTCCCTGCCTGCAGTTCCCACACAGCTGCTGGCATTCCCACGTGGCTGTTTATCCAGACTCTGCACTGACCTCTTCCCAAAGAGTCGCTGGCTTCAGCGATGCCTGTGTTGCCTCATGAGGGGCACAATGCAAGAAGGGGGCCCAGCCAGTTTGAGAAAGGGGTGTCTCAACAGTTCCTGTGCTGTGGCTCTCTGCGAGGGCTCGCGCACCAGCATCGAGTCCAGGAAGCCCCGGAGGACTGAGGAGACCTGCAAGATCACGCTGGCATTAGGGTGGGCAAAACCATTCCTTTGCAGCCCATGCTGGCTCTGTGCACATGGCTTTTCTTGGGAACACAAGGGGCACAGTGATCCTTCCTATGGTAATGGCTGTATTGAGTTGTACTGTGTGTTTTCTACGTGCTGCTCGTGCTGAACAGTACCCACTGCACAACTCTGCATGTGGTGGGTGAGAAAAGCATTAATATGGGCTGAGGGCTCAGGCCTGATGTCTACAAGCACACCCAAATTGGGAGGCGCACACAGGCTTTGGCACTGGGCATAGATGTACCAACCCACCCACATAAGGGCTGATGTGCCAGCTTGGGTCCTTGGCAGGGCGGGAAGCAAAGGGAGCACGAGGCTTTGCCCAGCTCCCTTTGCCATCACTTGCTCCAAAAGCAAAGCCAGGGCTGGGCACAAACAAGGCTATGGCTGACAGCTTTGGCCTTGCAGCCTCCCCACACGAGTCCTGTGCTAGGGCCCGCTGATGCAGGTGGGACCCTCGAGGTGTGGGTTACCATTGGGGCACTGAAGCGTGTGCCGTGCGAGACCCTGGTGGGCTGCGGCAAGCCTGACCTTGTGCATGTCCTTCACCCGGGGCGGCAGGTTATCCCGGATCCGGCGCATCGCCTGCAGCGGCGGCTCGTTGAAGTAGGGAGGCTCGCCATCGATCATCTCTATCACCATGATGCCCAGGGACCAGATATCCACCTGCAACACACAGGCTGGGCATAAACACTGCTGGTAGTGCAGGGAGGAGCCAACGGGCTCAGCACTGGGGTTTGTGCAAACCTCGGAGCCAGCTCGTGCCCCTCTCTTTGGCCAGGCTAAGCCAACAGTCTGGTGAGCCATCACCGTAAATCTTCCTTCTTTAACAGCTGAATGCTTTTGTCTTCTGAGCAGACTGATGAAATAGATTAACTGTGACTTACAAACCCGGGGCTGCAGCAGGTTTAGGTGCTGTCCACTGTAAGCCCTGTGCTTGGAGAGGCTGCACCCTCCTGCCTCGCACTCCAGCTGCACTGGTTTGCACCCACGAGCACCTACCCCGGGCTGGCTCTGCAATGCTGCAGCCAGTGGGAGAGCAGAGTACAACTCAGCTGCTGTGAAATTGGTTACTCTATTTCCCCTGAAGCTCAAAGACTACAGGAGCTCCAAGACCCCAAGGCAAAGAGAAGCACTCATTACACCCAGGCCTGTTTCCAGCCAGCACAGGTAACACATTATATAATCCCTCTGGAAAGTGATTCAGCTCCAACTCAGAAAGAACCCCTCACTTTTTTTCAATAGTTTGATCCTGGTCTGCTGCAGAGCTGCTCCAGAATGCCAGTCCTCTGATGACTGTAATTCCTGTCATTTGCCAGCCCAAATACAGCCAGGCCAGTTCACTCTGCTTTTGCTCATTTGCTAATGCTATCCTTTAGCTTAAATCCCTTTTTTTTCCCCCTTCTGATGGGGGAAACCTAATGTAGCCATAAGTTCAGTCACTTTATAATCCCTCCAGTGCTATTAATGGGCTAATAATAGCTGATGTTATTATCCCTGAAATGTCTTCTACAATGGCACCCATCCTGAGAGCACGTCAGTGCCTGCGGGGTGCTCTCACCCTGGGGTGGGCTGTGCCAGAACGGTTCCTGCTGCATAGTGTGGGGATGCAGGATCTCCTGTCTCAGCTCATTTCCCCTTCCCTCTGCATGTGTATCTCTGTATTTCTATACATGTATGTGTATATATATATATATGTACATAAATATATAGGTATAAAAGAAGTATATATAATGTGTGTATCTGTGTGAATACACCTGTATCTCTGGCTCTGTATGCCCTGCAGGGTGGTTCTCTGCAGCTGTTACTATCAGCACTATCAGGCAGAAGCTCCTCTCCCCACGCAGAGGAGCAAAGGCAGCCGTGTCTCCTGCTGGGGAGCCGTGAGTCACTGTCACGGCTGAGCGTGGGAGAGGGGATTGCTCTTCCCAGGCTGCCAGTGCAGGAGTGCTGTGACTCACAGCTTCCTAATGGATGGGGTACGCACTGCAGAGCTGCGGGTCCCCACCTTGCTGGTCTCCTCCTAGGGTTCTAATAAAAATGTGCAAATTGCCTTTTTCAGACCATTTGGCGGTGCTTAAAATAGTTTCCACAGACAAGCTTTTTCTACCAGTGTCTCTCAACTAATGAGAGCAATGACTGCAAGGAATGAGCCAGTGGGGACACAGAGGGTGGCAGTCCAACCCACCCAGCTGCCTCCTGTGTTTGGGACCCTACAGAAGCTGTGCCTCTGCTGGCACTCCTCCAGAGGAAGGAAATCTCAGGCTTTAGCTGGCTGAAAGCAGAGTCACTCTGTGCAAATACTGATGTGACCTGGCTGTGCAGTACAGGCACATAATCTGGCTGCAGGTTTGGCATATGCAGGTATAGGTATGGACACCTGTGACAGCAACTCCAGCTCCATGCTTTATATTAAAGAGCATT
The DNA here is from genome assembly GCA_013400415.1 of Scytalopus superciliaris. Classification (NCBI taxonomy): domain Eukaryota; kingdom Metazoa; phylum Chordata; class Aves; order Passeriformes; family Rhinocryptidae; genus Scytalopus; species Scytalopus superciliaris. The sequence continues at coordinate 2,712,329 of VXBX01008695.1, read as the reverse complement.
AAGGGGTCTTTCACAATGTGAGAATGAGGCCAGTTTCCTTTACTACAGCACCCTAAGCCAAAATATGTAAGAGCATTACACTATTAAGTGTGCTAAACAGAGTTGTTAGTTAAGGACTTCATCTTGGAGAAACATGATAAAACTAGACACGATGTAGCACTCGGGGGCAAACGTAATTGCTGCTGTTTAGCATATCCATGGGAATGCCTTTCAACTGCATGGTTCTGACTGAGCTCTGGTCGGCCAGGCACCACAGGGAGGGCAAACAGCAGCTCTGGGTCCGTGCTGTGCCTTCCTGTACCCACCTCGGTGCCAGGGCAGTGGGATATCCCCCCTGGCAGTGCCCACCACACTCCCCTCGGTGCCACAGGGCAGTGGGATATCCCCCCTGGCAGTGCCCACCACGCTCACCTCGGTGCCATAGGGCAGGCGGGATATCACCTCCGGCGCCATCCAATACGGTGTCCCAACTAGTGACTTCCTCCTGGGGACCTCCTTTGACACTTGGGCACAGAACCCAAAGTCGGACAATTTTATCTGAAAGGAAAAAGACCCTCCTGAATAACAAGGCAAATTCCTCTAAGACACAGATGCCCCTGAGACACACACCTCCAGCTGCAGCTGGGGGGACAGCGATGGAGCGGCAGTGTTGTCTGGGACAGGACAGCAGCACAGTTCTGGAAGTGTGTCTTGAGATGGCAACACAGCCATCTCAAAATTCATTAAATCAAAATTCATTAAATTCATTAAAATGAAGGCAAGGGAAAGATGTAGGAGAGTGGCAGTGGTGCTCATTACTAATATCAGCTGTCACACCTCATTGCCTATCCACCAGCAGAAGATGCAGAGGTGATGAATGGCTTGTAATAGTTAAAAATAGAAGGAAAGCAAAAAATTCTGAAGTAACAGTGTCTTACAATGAATCTATTATTGCATATATATATATAACGCCCATGTTTGTTATGTATGCATGCTGATATTCAGTAATAAACGTATCTGGAGCAATACACCCCTCCTGTGATTTGTATCAGGTATATAATCTGTGAACTTGCCAGAAAACAGATGGAACAGTGGCATTCACCCCCTTCCCTTTCACCACTGAGAGCATGACCCAACACCCACAGAAAGCAAAACCCCTGCCCATAGCTTTTTAAGACCAGCACCTCACATTGTGGACTATCACTAAAGAAACTGTCATCTTTATGTAGCAGGAGAGCTAATCTGGGGACAACAGGGAAGGGTACAAGACTCTTCCAGAAAAGAGTTAACAGGACCTGCTCCCTTTGCTTGGGAACTCAGGAATTAGTACTGTCCTTGAGTAGCTGTGGCAGTGACCTGAAATAGAAATAATGGGATACACAAGCACTCCGGAGAGCAGCTCTTGCTGCATCATGTGCCTACTCATACTTTTATGCCAGTTTTTTTTAACAACAGAAATTATGGAAAATTATCACCTCCCCCTCTGTGTTGCTGTACAATGCCAAGGTGAAAACTCCTCCAACCCCCACCCAAAACAAGCTGGTCTGGGTGTCAGTGGCATCACCCTCTTCCAGAAACAGCTCGTTCCTTAAGGGTGAAGTCTTTTTTTTTCCCCCAAGGATTTATCAGGAGGCCTAGAAGCTATCACAGGTATTTTCCTGGGCATTACCCTAACCCCCATCACTCCCAGTTACACACTGCGCAGTGCAATGGTGACCCAAGGTCCACAGGCCGTGTGTCCCATCACGTACTCAATGCCTGGGGATACAAAATGAACCCAAACAGCCTCAGGACAACTGGAGTGGGAAGTTGCATAAATGCCTGCATTGTGTAGACTTATTGTCAGCACTGATTTGTTTTCTTTTGGATTCAGTGCAGACATTACTTTTTTTTAAAGCTACGGGTATTATTTTTAACAGAATTATGAAATGATTGTGGGTATTTCTAAAACAAAGCCAATAATAGCCAAGTTCTCTGTGCTAAATGTATTTTTCAGTTTACAGGAGGAAGAATGGAACAAATAATGCATATTTTGGAAACAGTGCCCAATCTCCTTTTGTAGGAGCACAAGAGGTTTTGCATATCTATTGCTCATTCGAGTACATAAAAGACAACGATTTTCTAAAAAAAGGTAATTGCACAACACAGCCATGAAGAAATCTGCAATGCAGATAATAAGTGCTGGAGTAATGAGTATAATGAGGCACTGTATGCAGATCCCAGCGCAGATCAGATGTTATTTCAGCAACATGGACTGAAATCTCAACTGAAGAACTCCTACACACGTGGGATTTTCTTCCTGCAGCAGTCACAGACCACTCCTGTTAATCCTGCCAAGGGAAGAAAATCCCTCTCCTCTGGTGAACTGGGTATCAAATTAAGCTGGTGAGCCTCTGGCTAAGGAGTCAGACCAGGCCTGGGAAGCCAAGACCTTCACCTTCTGAAGGGGAGGATCTAGGTTTGATTCCAGACCAACAGGCTCAGTCCAATCTGCTATGTCTTGCCTTATTCAAGTGTCAAACCCTTAATTTTTTTGTCTGTGCAAACTTCATTTTGCTAACTGAGCAAGTCATGTGCAGCATTTTGTCCCCTTCTCTCCCTGCTCATTAACTACACAGAGACCAATTCACTGGCAGCAGCATCCCATCCAAGTACATGGAAGTGTGGAACAGGCATTATCAAGCACCTTGTAAATGTAAAAGCTACTCTCACCATCAGGGGAGGTGTCAGCACTCATGCAGATTACTATTTTAACACAGATTGATGTTAGCCTTCTGACTAGCTTGGGGAAACAGAGCACATGCACAGAAGCTGCTAACACAGCACACCTATAGAGGCTGATAACTAAAGGATAACCAAGTGTAGTAGCAAAAAATATTTGTGAGAGGAATTACAGTAGGAGTGGTGCAGCCTAAAAGATGATCCTGTCACCCAACCATCACCCACACTGTGTAGTTTCTTCTGCCACTGCCTTCTGATGGCTGCAATGCCTCCCCAGGGGATTCTGCCTGAAGCACAGATGTCAATCACCAGCCAGGGCAGGCCTGTGCTTTCCAGATTCAGTTCACACTCAGGTCATACCCTGCCGTTTCACAGGCCTGGCTCACTGTTTTTCAGGCAGTGCCCCTCTGAGGGTGCACAGCTATCCTCCTGGCAGCCCTGGGCTGGGGCAAAGCGGGGTGCTCACCCTGCCATCGCTCGTGAGGAGGATGGAGTCGCTCTTGATGTCGCGGTGGATGACGCCCTGGTTGTGCAGGTAGGACAGGGCTCTCAGGACAGACAGACACACGGTCGCGATCTGTTCCTCGTTCATCCTGAAACAGCCACGTGGAAAAACAGAGTGTTAAGGAAGACACTGGGAAAGGGGAGCTGGAGTGATGAGACACGAGTGCCCCCTCACTCCAGTGTACAGATCTTTTAGGCACAGGCTCCGTGGGGTGAATCTCTAGTCCTGTTTCTCTCCAAAAACATGGATATGAGGGGTGAGGATCAGCCCTGCAAGGAGGTCTGGATAAGTCTCCCAGCAGCACTACAAAAGCCAAGTGCACAGTGTGATGCAGCCTGTGACAGTGAGCCTGCTTCCCTCTGGGAAATAATGGGAATGCCTTATTTACAGTAAGCTCACTGCTTGCCAAGGAGGGTAAACCACTGGGATGGAAACAGGCGTGGAATAAATATGAGGAAAAACACTCTTAATTGTGCAGGCAAAACGTCAGGCCCTGGGTGTAGCTTTTGGAGAGCACTTTTATGGCTTCTGTAAAAATATTCCAGGTATTTCAGCAGAAAAATAAACAAGAGGCCTCATTTCTGTGCAAGGTTGAAAAACCCTATTTTGGGATGGGTTGTGCATCCTGGAACTGCTGCCCCATTGCTGGATGCCCCCACCATCTCTCTCACATGAGCAGGAAAACACCCGTGGAGATTTCTGCTTTAACTTGGTGTGCCATTTGCAGTATGTTAGCAAAATCTTTGAGGGAAGGTCAAGCAATGTAAAAAAAGGCTAGAAGATTAAGAAAAGATTGTTTTGAGCTAAAAAATAGATGACAGCTCTTAAGAAGTGGTGTCCTGGGAACATCTGTTTGCTGTTAAAACTCCTGTCAGAAATATCTAAGATAGAGCTTTTAATGTTTTGGGTTGCAGTAGTTAGCAAGTGACTTGCAATATTGTGATTTACTTCAGCACACAAGCTAAGGTAGCACTGAAAAATAGAATACCTGTGTTACAGCTCTGCTCTTGGAAGGATAACAGCATCAGAAAATTATGAGCAAAGACAAATTTTCTAATTTGTTATTCATCGCCTTTCTTCTTGCTCCCCTAAATCCTCTCCCCCAGTGATTTGGTGTGGAAATTTTTTTTTTTTTTTTTTTTTTTTTTTAAGAGGAAGGAATTAAAAAAAAAAC
>VXBX01008695.1:2628993-2707928 GCA_013400415.1 Scytalopus superciliaris | reverse complement strand
ATTTTTTTTTTTTTTTTTTTTTTTATTATTCAAGAGGAAGGAATTAAATAAAGAACCCCCTCTTCCCTATCTCATTATCAGGAGCAGATGAGCAAAGAGCAGATGTAAAGAGGGCTGTAAAATCTAATGTCTCCCCTCAGAGGAGGCAGAGCAGTTCCACACACTGCAGCTCCCGTGCTGGAGAATTACCTGCTCTAAAGGTGTGATATTAACTGAAACAGGGGAACCTGCTCTACCACAGGCACAAATATTCTGATATAAAAATACTGTTTCCTTTATGTTTTAGGCTTGGTTTGCAGGTAACCTTTCTGACAGCATGGTTGCATGGGTTATTAGTATGGAGACAAACCACCCTTAGAACTGACATGGTTATCACAGAAAACCAACAATGCAGACTATCAAATGGGCAAATTAACTGGGTTTTTTTTCCATTTTAGGAAGTAATGGATAAAAGTTGTGTTGCTGCTAAACCACCTCCTAAAGCACTGGCAAATCCCCATCTACCAGCAAGCCCTCTCAGATATTTCTTTCCATTTGATTTAAAAAATGCTAATATTGACAGGAATTCATCTGCAGTGGTTTATTTATGCTGGTAAAGCAAGCATGCTATGTATGGGTGCAAACAAATAAATAAATGAATATAGTGTATATATGTGTGTGTGTGTGTGTAGATATACAGATAAATATACACTTTTATATATGTATTTATATATCTCAAAAGTGTATATACGTATATATGCATACACTTACACACACACACTTTTTAATATATATATTAGTGTAAATATATTTCTATATAAAGCGTATCTATATGTTGGTGTGCATACACATATATATTTATGTACATGTATTTTCCATCAATGTATACTGCATGTATTTCTGTGGTTTTAGATTTGTATTTTGTATGTACTTAAAAATAAACAGCAATAAATATATAAAAATGTTTTATATATATATATATATGAATGTTATACATACATACATGCATTTTATATGCATATATAATAAGTAAAAATAAGAATAAACACAAAAATAAGAATAAAACTTAAAACTAGGAATACTTATAGAGAGCCAGGAGGTGCCCAGCTGCCCTGAGCAGGAGGTGAGCCCCAGCGGGCACCCCCCTCCCCCGGCCTGTGCTGCAGGTCCCTGGCCCGGCACGCCCAGCCCACCTGGTGTGAGTCACTATGTCTGTCAAAGCGCCGCCCTCCAGGAACTCCATCACCACCCACAGCTCGTCTCCGACGAGGTAACTGTTGTACATGTCGACCACGTTCTCGTGATGGTAATCTCTCATGATCACAACCTGCGAGGCACAGGAAGGCGGCCTGTGAGTTGCTGCAAGTGTTATCTGATACTTGTTTTGACCTTCTTTTTCGCTGTGCTTCTCTCCTGGTGCTCACTAAAGGTGCTGCAATGAATCACGTCCTCCCTAATCCTTATGCCAGCGCACAAACAAATCAATATATTTACATAAAAATATCAGTCGTTGTAAATGCATCAGGAGGAAGACAGAATCTCTAGTTCTAAAGTATAAGCTGTAGATAATTGTTTTATTTCAGCCTGCAGGAACAGAACTGTTTATTTAATTGGGTTTTTATTACCAACTGCTTTCAGTGCAACAGAGATTTATTTTTTTTTTAACCTGATCAATTGTTCAAAGTTGTTTTCATCATGTACCAAGTGGTACTTTGCACTGAATTTTAACAGAACTCTGGTAATACAGGGCATGATTCAAATCCCACATCTGCAAGGGACTGGACAACTGGGACCACAGTAAGGGCACCCCAACCAAGGCAGTGACCATGACCACGGGGTACTGAGGGGTGTCAGAAGAGAAAACAACAGCCAGGGAAGGCTTCATTCTAGACAGGAATTTCAGTGCTACTGAAAGGAAATTCTGAGCTGACACGAGTGACTGGAGCATGTCAGGGAAGCAGCTTGGTCCTGCACAGCATGTAGGACCCGTTTCAAGATGTTACTGCTCAAGAAATGCTCAGTTAGAGCTACCACAGCCCAATTCAGTGCAGCCTTCCAGCAGAGGCAAAGCCAAGCTCAAGTAACCAGTACAGTCATGCACTGTGCAAAGGAGAACTGCATGAAGTTTGCTAAAAAATAGCATGTTCATTAAAAAATGTCACGTTTTTAAAGGTTTTAAACAAATCAGTCTGTCATGTGCTGAGGGAAGATCCACTTATAGTTAAAATACAGGAAACTAAAGGTAGAAGTAAAAGGTTCATTCTCACAAGAGGTTTCTCTGGACTCCTACAGTGGTTTTGGTGTTGATAAACATATTTGCAAGTGATCTTGAAAAAGGAGCAGGGAACGCTCCCCACTACCTTCTTTAAGGAAGTAAGACATCAAAAAAGGAGAAACTCTTCAAGCTGTAAATCCAAACAACTGGGTGAAAAACTGGCAAAAGAAAACCAGTGTTCTGAAATTTAAAGCAACATACATGGGGAAAAGTCTCCCATAAGCACTTGTGGGCTTTGAACTGGGTGCAGCCACTCAGGAAAGGAGATGTGGGAGTTAACACAGATGGTGCCATAAAAGGACTGTCAGCTCTTACCTCAGTAACCATCACGAAAGCCAAGGGACTGCTGAGGGTTAGGAGAGGAAGGAGGGAGGAAACAAAAAGCATGTATATGCCAGAATAGAGTGCACATGCTGCTTGAGTAGTGTGGTTAGTCTGAATTGTCCATCTTGGAAAAATAAACTGTGTCAGGAAACTATCAGATAAAGGCAGCCAGGCTATGTCTGTGCACCTGATATGCTGCATGGACCAGCTGATACATTTCTTAGCTGTTTACTGTGACATTATAGGTTTAAAGCCAGGAGAAGATGTGGCTCATTTAAAACTGGCCTGGTTATGCATGTGGGACTCACCTCCTCTTCGGGGAAGGTATTAATTTGTCTCTTGAAAGTGCCACTTGGCCCACGCTGAACCTGCTGCCTGCAAAACCCACCACCCCACCCCAACCGACGCACCTCATTGAAGAGCAGCTCCCTCCTCTGCTGTTTCCTGAGATCCATCTTCTTCACGGCGACCTGCTTGCCCGTGTGCTTCTCGGTGGCGATGCAGACGATCCCTGTGGAGCCCTCCCCGATCTTGATGAAGTTGTCCAAGTACTCGCGGGGGTCGCCGGGGCTGACCACGAGCTGCAGGGCAGCTCGGAACTGTTCGTGGGACACCCTGGAGGGCTGCTGGTCCGAGGAGGAGCCCCAGCTGGGGGGAGGATAAGCACTTGATGTGATACTCGGGGAGCTGGGGTAGGAGGCCGTGGAAATATAGGGAGAGCTGGGCTGGAGAGACGGCTGGTGATAGTGGGGTGCTTTGTGGTAGACCAGAGGGTACTGGTAGCTGCTGCTTGAATAGCTGACTTTGCTCTGACTTTGAGGTAGCTTTACTGGGCCCCTGGGGTAGGTGTCCGACCCAGAGAGCGGTGGGCTAACGACCAGCTGCGCTCGATCATAATCCACCTGCAACACAAAAGCAGAGGAGTGACAGCTTTCTTACTCAGTTTCCTGCAGGTCCTTAGTGGATGCCAGCACAACATGCTCCCATGTGGACCTCTACCTGTTCTGCTCAACGTGACACTTCTGCCAGAGGTTTTTACACCACTGAGCTGCTGTGCTCTCATCAGCACTAAAATGAGGACAGGGGAGACCATGAGATCTGTTGTGCATCTCAGGTCCATTCTTCTGTCCAGGCACCTGTTTGTAGATACAATAACCCCTGTTTTATCATGAAATGGTCTGGACTGGAAGAGACTTGTGCTCCAAGAAGTGTACTTGCTCTGTATGAGCAGTGCCCTGCAGGCTCTCCGGGCCATTTCCTCCAAGAACCCATCCCAGTTACAAATAACAGCCCTTCAGCTTTTCTCCAGCAATCCAGGGATGATCCAACCTCTTCTCATGGAGGCAGTGGTACCCTGAAATCCCTGTCAGCTCCTGCTTTACATCGCTGCCAGCTGCTGTCTGAGTGACTGCATACATGGGCATGACAAGGAGCCTAATTCTAGTCACCATTTCTTAAATCACTTTCCACAGTGACACACTGCTTAACTGCAGTGTCACGAAACCACCAATTTTCACCTGAAATCAGAGAAAATTGCAAAGGAAATTATCCCCATGGGAGGGCTTGCTCATTTGTAGATTCCTTCCTTTTTTTTTTTTTTTTTGTATTTTCCAAGCTTCTCTAAGCTTCTTACACCGAAAGCACACGAATACCTCACCTTTGCAAACATAATAGTTTGAAAAACCAAAGGATGTAAGACCAAAAACCCCCCAAACAACACACCCAAAATTTACATTTTTTCCCCGTGGAAAAGAGCATCTCCACATTTACAACACAACATATGCGACTCTCTGATGATGTGTGGAGCATCTCGGGGCAGGGGGGTGGTTTGACACAAGCTCATCATGTAGCACAATTACAAATAATTATGGCAATGAGTTCATTTAATCAATCAATTTCAGTGGCAGTGCACAGGGATGGACAGAGCAGCAAACTCTACACAGCTCACGGTTGCTACTATTACTGCTGGCTGCCGGCCAGGAGTCCCTGATCCATGTTAGTTAAATGCACATTAATCTGAATTTGGCAGTGTAATCAAGGACCCAACTGAACTGTGAAATTGAATTCTGCGGTGGAACATCATTTGACCATTTTATGCTAAGACTGCAAAAAAAAAAAAAAGAAAGAAAAAAAGAAAAAATCTGCCGCAGCATCAATTTATCACTGTGGGCTCTGCACGGAGAGGAGGAGTTTGGAGCTGGAGTCGCCTCGGTGCAGGGGGAGCAGCCTCCAGTGCAACAGTGTATTGGCACTTTCCCGTGCACGAACCGGGCGTGCCCCTCTCCTCATGTCGAGACAGGTTTAGCAGGGAAGGGGGAATTCCTCTCCAGAGGGGCTGCTTAGAGATTTCCCTTGGAAACATGAAGCTGGAGTCTGCTTCCATGCGAGACTCTCACACTGACAGCTTCCAGCCACATGGAACATCCAGCAAGCACGTAACAGTGTTGTACAGCTGCCTCCCAGGATGCTTAAGCAAAAATCCACATGACTACAGCTGTAATTTCCCTCACTCTGTCAGGCAGGGGTAGCCATAAAATAGAAGAGAGTCAGAGACATTGTGAATTTTGTGAAGGACATTACATCTGCCAAACTAATTAACGTGGAAGAGTGCTCAGATGGTTTGGTGGAGGGAGGGCAACCCAATCTAGCCCTGTCCTATATATCTGTGTACATAGGGACACACAAATTATGGCTTTGAGTGTAAATACACCATTTTCTTTTGAACTATTGGGATGGGGAAAGCCTTGTCTAGACATTCAAGCTGGATAAACCCACGTTAATGAATTATTTGAGGCTTCAGCAATGTCTGGTATTTCTGAGTACATCCTAAGCTTAAGACACTGGCAAAAGTATATTCTGCAGTGAAATTTTAGAATGAAAATTCAGATGCTCTATGCGCTTTTTGAAAGCTTTTGCCTGAAACCCAAGAAATATTACAGAAAGTCAGGATGAGTAAATCAGTGGAACCTCTCCTCCAAGAGGAGTCCTGACGCAGTGCTCGCCATCACGGCAAAATCAAACACGCTTGGTTCCACTAATAATTCTATTTCTGCTACTGAATGCAGTTACCTGCTGAAAGGGAATTCTTTAAATACCACAAAGGAAAGAAGAAACCAGCCCTGTGCTCATTTGAGATCGGGTCAAAGGAGCAGCTGAAGCTCTGACACGACATCCATCACGGTGCCGTGGTGCTGCTGCCGGCTGGGTCGCTTCACCGACTCGCAGCACCTCCCGCACCCGCACCCGGCCACGGCGGCACTCCGGCCCGTTCGGCATTAGAAAGTGGATGTAACGCTGTGTTTGAACTCATTTCGGTTCCCACAGCCATGACAGCAATGCTGGTTCTGTACTGCACACGGAGGAAACAGCTGGCTGTTCCTGAGGGGTTCCTTCCTTTCCGAACCTTTGGCTTTCAGCCGAGCGGGTGTCCCTGCACGCTCTGCAGAGGGACTGCGGCAGAGATGGCAGCCACAGCCCTGCCGCCAGAGCCCCTCTCCTCCCAGTCCCTGGTAGGTGGACTCACCTCTCAGTAACGCAGAATGGATTTCGGATTGATTAGGTTTCAGTAAAAGGTGTGGAAGGGATGGTCTGTAAATCATATGGAGATCACAAGGGCAAAGGTTGCTCTCCGGTGCTTTGCTGGTGGAAATCCCCAAGACTCCCTGTTCCATACACAGAGGTGACAGGCAGCATTCACGTAAAGCTACCGGTGTGTGAATGAGAAGGAAAAAAGGCAGAGGTTTCTGATAGTAAAGGCTTTGCCCTGCCTTTGCCAGGCTGGAGATGCCCTCCTGGTGCTGAGTGCTTGCAAACACACAGCAGGATGATGCTGAGCAGCAGCAGCTGGATTAGAGAGACCTCTGCTAAGTTACAGCTAAGGGGAGAGCAGGCCCCTTGGAGGAGGGACAGGAGAGGGTCATGGAGAGCTCCTACTGGAAAATGACAGGGAAAGGAGCTTTGAAATAATAGGATACAGTGCCAAAAGTTAAGAGGGCTGCCTGCAATGAAGAGGAGGGTAAAAGCAAAACATGCAGTACAGAGTGGCCAAAAATCAGTAGAGCTGGCAGGACAAGCTCGGTATTGTGAGACAATACTGAGTGATGACATTGAACGGAGCGGGATGTAAACTCTGTGTGGTGAGGGTAACAGAGACCCTGTGACCTCCTGCAGGTATTACTGGACTTAAACTACAGCACAGGAGAGCAGGTGGGTTAATACAGGGTGGGTTGGAGGGAACCAAATCTGAGCATCCAGCTTTCTACACCTCCATGGTCTCACTGCATCACTGATGATGAAACCAGGAAAACATTTGATTTATCTGACTTCTATCACTTGCAAATAATACTGAAGTAAGTCTGATCTTCACATGTACAAGCCAGCATGAACATTTTTGTTCAACACACTTTGATGCCATAAATTTGTGCCTGCAGACGTTTTCCTGCTTATTTCCCCCTCCCCCCCCTTTTAATTATACTTTAAAGCCAATCCCATTTGTAAAATATCTGATATGAGATCTGATTCTCATTTAGTAAGCCCATTTAATGAACCATTATCTTACTAAAGCCTCCTGGAACAGAAGATTCTTCAGCAGCCATCCAAGACAAGAAACTGCTATTCACTTTCAGGAGTTGTGGACAGGTTTGAGAATTGAAACTGCTGCATTTAACAGTGAATCATCAAGTTTCGCTACACCAAGGCTGTAGGAGTGTTTTTGATGCTCTGAGGAGAGAGAGAGGGACAGCTCACAATGAATCTTGCATGGAGGCATCTTTCTTTTTTTTTTTAAAATAAAAGTTGTTCCTGCATTTTAATGGGTTATTTTTCAAAGTGTCTGGAGTGCTTTGAGTCCTGTAAAATATACCTTTGTCTTCTGCCCTGTTGAACGCTGCAAAATTGGCAGAGGCAGGTGCAAGAGAGTCTCTGAATTACTGGATTTGTTCTTCTCCTTTCTAAACTCTGACAAAAAGATTGCTTTCAGTAAAGGAAATGGCATCTAACCCATTTCAGATTTTCCTCACAACTTCCAGAATCCACAGTGAATGCCACACTGGTGCTCAGTTACTACCACACACACTCCTCCCACTACACCATGAGCTTTGGGAAGGCATGTGAAGAGACCTGATAACTTTTTTACTGTCCCCACAATTTATCCTCCAGCTCCAAAACTCAGCTCTGTGCTTTAATGCACCTAACAGCTCCCTACCTCAGCACACTGGGGAAGTCACAGCAACCCAAGACTTGGCAAAAGGAGCGATCATCTCGGTGCCGGTTGCCAGGGGAACTTGGGAATGTTCAGTGCAAGCTGCACTGAAAAAGCATCTCTTGCAGAGTATTAGATCTTTAAGCAAGTCATCACTGTTGATATGTGACCAGAGATGTGAGAAAAGTGGTATTCTCTTAAGTGAACAAATAGTTTCAGCAAACTCTTGCAAGGTAGGGTAAGACAGCTTGTGTGGGTAATATTCCTCATGTGGCAGAACAGATCACAGATCTGTGCAGAGCAGCTGCTTGTAGGTAACACGGTTGAAATGCTTTTTTGCACATTAACCCTGTTTTTAAACTACATCTACAATGTTTCAGGTGAGAGAAGCTGCTGTGATTTAATTTAACTGCTTAAAAACAAAGCAAAGAAGGGTAAACCCCTACTCTCTCATTAGCTGTGAAGGGTTAGTAAACTATGTAATATAAAGATGGCAGAAATATAATTTAAATACTAAACCACAGAAGTTTCAGCCTTGCACAGTAACAACTCAAACACAAAAGCATATGATGTACAAACCAGACCAGCTTCAAACCTCCTGCTGAGATCCACACAGGAGTATGAACTCCCAGTGCTACAGAAAACTGCCAAAGAACTCAAGGTTATTGGGAATTCCAAGTAAAATCCCTGGAAGATGGGCATCTCCAAACCTGCCTTTTAAAAAATATCTTAAACCCACTGGTCCCTGGCATCCATTTTCATACACCTGAGTAAAACAGGTCAGTTTCTACACCCACCAAGCAGCAACCACGCAGCTCCCAGGGGTGTTACTTGGGTTTGGCATCGCGTGCCCAAGGAAAGGCTCCTTGCCCTTCATCTTTTGCACATGCCTAATTTTTTGCACTCCCCTTCTGGGGAGGTTTTTCCCTGGCCTGGCAGCCCTGTCACCAGGCATGTGAAGTTACCTTGGGGATGCCTGCTGCGGTTTCGGACAAGCGGGGGTAGGTGTAGGAGCTGTAGGAATGTCCTTGCTGGTGTGCTTTGAAAGCGCTTGCTCCGTAGGGCATGGCCGGCTCCTGCAGGCCGGAGCCCGACCTGGACCTCTGCCTCATGGCCGGCTGAGGGCTCGCTGGGTCCACGTAGGATGACTTGGGCCTCTTGTCGTAGTCATCCTTGCCCAGGCCGTGCCCCCAGTCACCCTCACCGTACTCCAGCCTCTCCTTGGGGCACTCGCTCTGCACCGACGCTCGGGATGGGGTGTAAGGAAAGGGATCTCTGTAGTCCAGGGAGGATCCGCTGGGGATCCGCTGATACTCCAGCTTTAGGCCGCCGTATTCCAGCGGTTTGGGCTTTGTGTCCAGGTGTGCATGGTAGTCTGGGAGGAACCTGGAGAGGTCTGACTGCAGGGGGGTCACTTCTGAGTAATAGATGTCCCGGGACGTCACCTTCATCATGTGCCCGTTCTGCTTGGCGGCGTAGCTGCCTTTGTAGTACCTGTCCAGCTCCTCGGTGTAAACAGTCTTGTCTCGGTATTTTTCCACGACATAGTCTGTTGTAGTGTCTGACTCACTGGAGTACTGGGAATACGTGATATAACCATTTTCCTCCTGGTGCCTTGCCACATGGTTTGCGTTTCCTTGGTGGTGGTGGGTGGGAGGACTTTCCTTCCGCAGGGAATTGGATCGTGTCACTGAGATATTGTCAAACTCTTCCAGCAGGCCATTGATTGAAGTATCCTTTCGAGGCTTATTTCCTCGAACAATAGTCTGGGGATAAAAAATTGTTTTGATTAAATACTCTTTCATTTAATATCTGATCAAAATGACCACCAATAAGTAAAAAAGTCTACAATTCACCCAGAAATACATGTAGTGGTGTCATGGTCTTCAATCACATACCTCATGGCTAGAAAAAAACCCTCAAATACTTACTGTAGGACACACAGAAAAGAAGAAACAAAAAGGAATTAAATCCAGACCATAAGCTGGGATTTGGCATGCAACCCCAAGACACTCTTAAAAAGCCCAATTTAAGAGGTGGCTGTTCAGCAGCCAAGAATAAAGACATTTAAAACCACCACTTATTTTTTATTTGTTATTATTCACTTGTCTACATCAAGCCAAACTGGTGAGCTGAATCTGATTTAGAGGACACGCATAAGCTAAATGAAAACCATTCAGTGTTCACTTCTACATGTTATTTTAACAAACTGCTGGAAAGGAAAGTAGCATATCCTTTAGTAGGCACTGGATTTTCTTGGGATTTTTCCTTTTTTTTATGAGACAGTGTGTTTCTGAGTAGCAGAACTGCCACTGGGGACTGACACTTAGTTAACTTAGCATAAGAGACACTTGGGGAAGAGAGGAAAAATACTTAACTACATCTCCTTACAATTAACAGCATCCAGCAAACCACTGTGCACAACCATGGCTCTGGGACTTCACAGATGCCTTGTTTGTGTCTCACAGTTGCAAATTCCTCCATAGATCCCCCTGCTCATCTCCACTCCTTTCTGTCCAAAGCACTGGTGCTCCTGGTAGGATGGGAGGTGAGCAGTGCTTGGTTAGAGCTCTCCTTCAAGAAAGATTGACTGGGTTTAGTTACTACCACCTGAAGACCGTAACACGTGGCTGCCCCCACTTTTCAGCAGTTGGCTCCCATTGAGCACCACTTCACGTTTATAAACACCTGACACGAATAAGATATACAGATTAGTGGTCAGGGCCATAAATCAGCACAGCTCTACTGAAGACACACTTGCTTTGCTGATTTACTGCAGCTGAACATCTACAGCTGTATCTTCTTTAAGTTACTGAGCTTTTAAACAGAGTCACTGCGGTCACCCCAAGGAGATGTCCCTCTGTGAGCTGCCACTGACTGTGGCATACTGGATAGTAATCATGGAATATTGGATGCTGGCCATGGTGTGCAGCCTGGCCACTGGCCCTGCACTCACTGAAAGACTAGAGAGGCCTGAAAGCACGAAGGGGGCTCCAACTTTGTCAAAATAAGCATTTCATCCCTAATAAAATTACTTTTTCACACAATTAACAGGAATGTACTTCTCTGTTACTCACAAAAGGCAGCCAAGAAAAGGCAGGCTAAAAGCAAAGCGGTCCTGACCTCACGCTGATCCCTGCTCTGATTTATGCCTGTAATTACTTGCCTAGTTTGCTATTTTGAAGCCAGTGATACTGAAACAATAGGACAGCAAAAATAAGGGACAGCAAATAGATCATTGCTTTCGCCTCCAAAGCCATTCAGCAGGATGAGAGGAATTGGTTCCATTCGGCTACAGCCTCTTTGGCAGGATGACTGTGCGATCATTCATATTTAATTATCACATAATAAACCAGCAACGCTCGACAATGAAATGCTTATAATTGAAAACAAGATTGAAATACCCAACTGCCACCTCGCTCCCCGTGTGCAAAAGCAGCCGAGGAGTAAAGTGCCAGTTTAACACTCTCCACGGGACTGGCCTTCACAAAGGAGAGGGTTTCCTGCAGCAACCGCGCCGTGTTCGCACAAAAGGGCCGTGGAGCCAGAGGGAGCCCCTGGGAGCAGAGCAGACTCTTTGGCTGTAGGGAAGAGGAGTTCTCCCTCTGCTCCTCCAGGCAGACACTGTCTGGAAGCAGGATTTTCACATACCTTCAGAAGCAAGATTTAGAAGAATGCAGCTGAGTGTTTAGGTGTTTGGGAATTCATTTATGACAAATCCCTGCAGTTCAGGGGATTTTCTGCAGACAGGTTTATGTGTGGGAGCAACCTTTTTGATTATGAGGATTTAAAAATAGTACTAAAAGTAAAATGGTCTTATAGGAAATTCTGATTTTCAGGAAAAAAAAAGCATTTGCCACTGAAGCCCCAGTCTGAAGAAGCTGCCTTGGACAGCTCTGGGATCTCAGTGCTGTCTCATCCTGACTGATGAAGTTAAGGGGATTAAGAACTAAACCCTTTTCTTTTATCCCTGCATTTTAAGGATGACCGCTGGCAAACACTGACTTGTAAGGGTGATGGCTGTAATTCCTACTGGCTTCAGGTTCCTCTCCACAAGAAAATTAAAAGGGGCAGCGCAAAGGGAGGATAAACACCTATTCCAGAGGCACATTTTCTACTGAGTAGTCAGTGCTTTGTTACTAAAAATTATTATTATCAATTATGTTAATTATTTATTACTAATAAGAACAAAAGTATTCCTATTTGCCTTGTTTTTAAATTTTGCGCTTCCCTTATGTGGAAGGACACAGACAATGGTGAGATGCCCCCTGGCTAAATCAGACAGCCTACACCAGCTTGATCTTTTCCCAGGAAACATCTAGTGTCATTCCTACCAAAAGAACTGCAGTGTCCATAGAAAAGAGAATTTAGGAAGTGTTTCACCAAGACCCTACGAAATAATGCTATATAGTAAAGGATTTTGTTATCTGAATAGATCTTAAGATGTTTGTACACAAATCTCAAATACAGTGCCTGCCTCCCTGGTGGGCAGAACCATTTACCAAGCTTAAAAAAACAAATTAATATCCCAAATCAGGAATCAGTCTATAGGAGTAATGACTGCCCTGTACAGATGAGCAGAGCATAAAGAACTAAAAAATAAAATCAAAGAAGATGTTATAAAGAATAAAATATATGTTGTGCCATGTTAATCTGTCCTGAAGTCATTTAGTACAGAGAAAGTGTGTGCTGGGGGCTTGACAGCATTGCCAGCTTTCCTGGGAAGTGCAGCATTTGCAGAAAGATGCCAGAGACTGAGAGCTGCCACAACCATGGCCCCAACTCCCAAACCTGAGAGCCCAGTGTTAGTGCAAGGGCCCAAAGAAGTACCCAGGTTCAAAGGAATGACTTCAGTGGAAAAACCGAACTGCCAATGCGGGGTCTTGGTTTGGGAATGTGGACCCTGGTTCCTGCATCACCAGGCTGGGCACTGCATCAGTGAGCAGAGGGAATGCCTGTTGAGACTGAAATACAAGGGCAGGAATCACAAAGGGTGGGAAATTCTAACTGTACCTTAAAAAGTAAAACAAAAACCTTCAAAGAAAATGTACCAGAAAAAGGCTACATCAAAAATTATATAAACACAGTTATCCTGGTAATTAGTGTCATAGGAACCAGACTAATTTTTCCCAGTTTTAAAGGCTTTATAAACTGGGGGAGGGGAAGTGCTTCCATATAAGGAGGGAATTCTATCTCTATATATGCTCTACATATATTTACATACATTGCTTTCTAAATTTTCTAAATTGTTTAGTAAATAACTTTAGGGATTTTCAAAGTTGCTGAAGTAGACACTAAAAAGAAAAGTATTGTTTGCAAAGGTTGACGGGCTAAGATTTCTGAGGCCTTTGTTTGTGCCTATTTGAGATTATGAAACGGAAACCAGCACAACAGCCCAGTGTGCATGGAAAATGGGATGGAGCCCTTTGGCAGGCACAGCTTTCCCAGGGCTCACTGCAGAAAGATGGGATCTCTGATAGTCAATACCCCATGTTTATTAAAGGCCGTTTTTCAGCGCGTTGTGCAATTTAGGAGGGATCGATGCTCCGAGAGGCGAAGGAATGCCGGTGAATTTTATGCTCCTATTCCCATCCCACAGTAAATCAATGGGGCGCAGTCCCTGTGAATGAAAGCACGGAATGCTGGAGCTGTAGCTCTGCCTTCACTGCCACTGCTCTCTGGACAGGGCTGGCGTTTCCTCTGGAGCGCGGTGACAGTAGACATCCTTCATGGTGTTTCTGTAGCGGTCTGTCCGCCGGTGATAAGCTATAATGGATCTGTCTGTAAGAAATGCTGTCTTGCCTTGTTTCCAAAAGGAGATGAAAAACAGCTTCTGCGCTCAAATACTGTATTAACCTTGACAATAATGAAGTGGGTAATTAACTGTTTTGCCCTAATGTGACCTTGCATTTATTGTCTTTAAAACTACTATACTTTAGGCACTCGTTAAGAATATATCATCCTTTGTCCTCCCAGAGCTGTGTTTTCAGAAGTCAATGAGGATTTTAAATCTCTGTGATGTGCAGGGTGAAAAAAAAGGTGTTTTAAGGAAGAGTCGTCCTTATAAACAGCCAATCTAAACTCTGATTTTGCCTCTAGCTAGCTTCTCCCCTCATTTGCATTAGACAGAAACCAAAAGCACAGCCTATGCATAGATGAGAATCAATTCTTTTTCTTAAGAAAAGGTGCATAAAGCACAGATGGTCAGAGTAATCTAGGTGATGGATGTGTCAGTAATTTATCTTCTTGGGTTGCAAGACATTCAAAGTATTTGAAGCTGTGTCCATGTTTTATTCCTCAGTGTAAGCAAATGTGAATTACCTTGGAGAAAAAAAACTAATCCTTGTCTTAGTTACAGGCTTTCCCTGTAAGTAAGAGCTGTACAGCTGCAGCCAAGGGTGTAAGAGGTGTCAGGGATCTGCACTTGATCTATTCTTACCAGAAGAAGAAGTACTTAGAGGAAGAAGAACTTCTTTACTGTGCAGGTGACAGAGCAATGGAACAGGCTGCCCAGAGAGGGTGTGGAATCTCCCTCACCGGAGATGTTCAAGAACACAATCCTGTGCCAAGTGCTCTGGGATGACCCTGCTGGAGCAGGGAGGTGCCACCAGATGATCCACTGCAGCCCCTTCCAACCTGACCCCATCTGTGATTCTGAGACCTCAAAATAGCTGCAGTCCCTCAAAACTCACGGGGACAGGCACAAATATCCATCAAAACCTTGCTTTTTCCTGGAGTCCAGGCTCAGCATGAGGTGGGCTCCATTCTCTTGTTTGTGAGGCTAAATTTTAAATCTGAGGTGCCTTCCTGAGGGCTGACACAAGGACCAGGCTCAAAGAGCAAGACAGGAGATAAGAGATAAAGACCTGCCTATGTCTCCAATGGCTGACTGTACATGGAGAAGTAAATATGCTGCCACAGAGAAAAAGCTGAAGGCCTGGAGAGCACAGCTGGGATCTAGGACAGCTGCTTTCAAGTAAGTGGTTCCACTGTGCACTTAAGGCTTTTCTCCATTGAATATTCACTTGAGGACAAATTCTAACCTTGGAGTTGTCCTTCCAAATGATGGTGTTGGATCCATTCCTGCAATCCTACTGTGCTCCACTGACTCCCTAATCACACCCAAAGGAGGAAGATGCATGAAAAAATATTCCTGTACCTCCATCCCCTCTTTCCCCCACCTCATGATGGCATCATGGCAGGTTGTGCTTCCCATGCTCACAGCAGAAGTGCCCAACCAGTGCTGTACTGCACTGCAGGAGATGAGCTTGGATATGAGATAAACCACCATGTTAAAAGTGCATGAGTCCTGTCTGGTTTTTGGACAAAAGGGGTGCAGAGGCAGAATTAAGGACTGGGTCTGAGCTGAAGTCACATCCCTTTCCTCTGCATTTCCTCTCACCTCATGTCAGTGCAAGTGTCTCGTCATTTATACATTGTACTTCCCAAAGGTTCCAGAGTTAGGAAGTTGGCAAATTGGTCTTGGAACAGTGGCCTGAGTGTTGTGTGGCCTGTCCATGCAGCTGGCAGACCTGCTCCTCTCCAGCGCCCGCCCCAGGGCCCTCTCTCTCCTTTCGGGTGCCACCTACTCCACCACTGGTGCAGGGTTCTCTTTGTAGCCATTTCTGTGCAATGTTGTATCACAAGGAAAGTAACTGGATATATTTGTTACCTTGAACTCACACCACAACCCAGCTTCTGGCTGTGGGGCCACCAAGTTTCAGCCTGAGACAGAACTGGAGATGACACAAACTGGGCAAGTCGTGCTGGATTTGGGCAGCTGTCTCCTCACCTCGTCAGCAATGAGCAGATACAGACAGACCAGCACCAACCAAACACCTCATTTATCCATGGTAATACAAAACATTAATCTAAGTGGGAAGTTTAAGGCACTTGTGCCATACAGATCACACTGGAAACATGCCTCTTTCAGCAGAAACTCATCACATATGTAGTGAGAAATGGTGCTCCATGGGATGAGATGTCATTTATCACTCTGCACCCTCCAGTAGTGGCCTATGGGATGTGCTCCAGTTTTGATCTACAGCCTGTCTACAAAGCAGCCACTACTCAGAGTTAGTCACAAGGAATACACAACAGACAGGAAAGTATGTCAGAACATTCCTTCCTGAAGCCTGTCATTTAGAGCTGGGTTTACACCTGTAAGCCTCAGAGTTCGTATATTTTCTGTTATGAATTTCTTCCCAAAGAAGAAATGGCCATGTGTTAATTACTGAAAGATGATGATGATGACCTACACTGATGATGCAGAAATGAAATCTACTCAGTCTGAAAAAGGTGTATTACTCGAAGGATCAAAATAAAGGTACAGCTAAATGTTTGAGAGAAGTGTAATATCCTTAACACTGGTGCCAGCTGTTTAAAATTCTTCAAAAGCAAAATAATGGAAAACTATAAAAAAGGGTTCACCGAAATGGCACTGTGTAATTTGTCACCCTGCACAGCAGTTTTAGAAGTTAGTTTCCATAACAACAAGAGCAACGTTTCATTATAATCACATCCACTGGTAATTCTCTTGACATTTTAAACTATAGCAACTTTAACAAAATGTTTAGTTTTAAAATTCCACTGAAATACCTACATTCTAGTAACTTTTCCCCATTTTTTTTTAAATACACAAAAATGCTTGTTATATGTCATTTGAAATGCTATCAGAGAATATTAAATGTCAAAAGTAATTATTCTGGGCCTACTTAAAACACATCTGATATGTGCAATTTTAATGTAATATATATACACAGATCTCTCAGACACACAACAAACGAGAGTGAAATGTGACTTAAGATGTTTTAGTTTGAAAGAGGAAACTGGTGTACGTATTACTGCTGAGTAATACGGCACTTCACAGCGACAGGAGTGGAGAAATGGCAATCCAAAGTTGTAGGACTTAGGACCCTTCAAAATTTTCTTTTCTCCAAAGATGACATGAAAAAGCAAAACGTCCCACATGATGAAATTCCTCAAAAACATTAACTGCAGGAATTTTAACTGCCCTCTTAATAGTGCTGCATTTTCCTAAGGTTACAGTTTCAGCACAACAGTGTACACAGTGGACCTGCTAAGCTAAAAAGCTGCATCAAACCACACCAAAGATCTTATATTTTGGCCACATTCTGGATAAAATCCGTTCATCAATGCCAGACATTCCTATTTTGTCAAATTTACATTTTCTGTCAGGAAAAGAAAAGGATCAGTGACCTGGGAAGCCTGTGGCCTGCCCTGCTGATGAACACCAGCAGGACCAGGTACCTTATTCTCCCCTTTCAAAGCCATGTAATTTGCCAATGCTTCTGTGGAATTGTCTCTTTCTCCCCCCAAGGAAGTTGTAAAGCAAATTCCATACGATTTACTGAGGTATAGCTGTTTCTGCACCACTCAGCACGGCACGGCTGTCACGGGAGAAACCCTGCAGCAGCACCTCAGAGCTTTCCAACTGTGCTCACTGCAGAGGCAGCTAAAAAACAACAGAGCAAAGTTGGGGACATTTGGGGAAGATGAGAAAAATCCTTCCCTTCAAGAAACACAACTCTGTTTTTCAGTCTCGTAACACCAAGACAGGAGCAGACTGGAAGCTCATGACATGTCACAGCTCCAGGCTTTGGACAGCTCCAGCACCTGGACAGCTCCAGGAGCACAGTTTGCCACTGGCAGGGCAGTGTGACTTTATGTCCAAACAAAAATGACAGAATTCAGGGAAGTTAATATAATGCATTGAAGCTCCAGTGTCTCTCACTGGTACCTCAGAGACTTGGGTTTGGGAACTAGTTTGTGCCTGGATTACTGATGTGCTACAGGAGAAATGTAAGAACACTGCCTTCTGCACTACAGCTCTTTGTCCCCAGCCACGATGCAGGGAACAGGAGATGGAGCAAGGGCTGGTGGCAATCCTGATGCCTCTTTCAGTTCTGGTATCACCACTTTCCAAGGGAAATGCATTGCAAAAATGCATTTTAAATGAGGTGTGAACTGACCGTGCTGCCCATTGCTCAGAGCTTGGTGCAAGCACTCCCCTAGAGAAACTGCAGGAAGGTGAGACAGTCAGAGGAACACACCCGGGAGCTGGGGTGAGCCCAAATGGATGCAGAATTCTCTGCAGGCACAACTCAATCGCCATCAATCTTCATGTGGTTACCAGTTGTCCTTACACCTAATATTTGCAGCCTAGACTGTTATTTTTCTGAGTTTTTATGTGGAGGAGGCGTGAGGAAAACAAAACACCACTTTTCTCAACAAAGGCATGAGAAATCACAGGAATTAAACACATATTTAACCACCACCTCCCCAAACATCTCCACTTTGATAACCCACTGCTACACTGCACAGGAGCTGTGGGTCTCCCACATGGTGCTGAGGCATCCACCAACACTGCTTCTACAGCACTGAGTCAGGATGTTACATCTCTGTGTCATCAGTGCTGGGAACTGGTGGGGCACAACATTGTGTGAGTCCTCCCACGGCTGACAGGCATTAAAGAGAAGGTTTTTCTACAACCAAGGCCCATGATGCTATCACAGATTTTATTCCAAGGGTCAGAAAAGCATTGGTGTGGGATTTCATAGGGAAAGGAGCCTCGCCATAGAGCGGGTGCTGTAAAAACCAGTGCCCCATCTTTCCAGTCTCCCTCACCCATACATTTACTGCAAAGACCCATGTTACAGAGTACAGGTACTGCCTGCCAACATGGAGAATGCAGCCTGCTCTTGACCAACAGCACCAATTAAAAGAGCCCGAAGAGAGGGACAGTCTGCAATTCAGGCAGGCACACTGCAGCATAAACCACCTTTGTAGCTCAGATGACATTTCCCTGGATGAGGTTCCCCTCGTGCCCCAAACATGCCCGTTAACAAATGCAAGGTTGATGGAGCATTTAACCCAATTAATGATCCCGATGCTTTTTTCTCAGTGAAAGATTTCTTGCTGCGGTTTGATTGAGCTTTCTGAGATATTTAAGTCATTTCCTGTGTGATAAAATTTTATGCCAAGAGAAGTAATTGCCTTCATCTGACAGCTCTGGCAATGGGGCACTTGCTTAGGAGGGCAGAGGCTCTTGGGTCACTCCACTGCAGTCAGGGTCATCTCCCTGCTTTTAATTAAAATGAGGATTTTGACAGTCTGTTAATTTAGAAGAAACAATTTAAACTGTATTACTTTAGACTGCGATTTGCCACAGCGAAGGAAGCTTTATATACGGCAGATGCTTGAAGACAAAGTCAACATTTCTGCTTCAGAGTGCACGGGGCCAGCTTGAGGAGCTCCTTGGGCTCTGCAAGCCGTGGCAGAGGGTTGTGAATTACCTTCCCACTTCATAAATCATCAGGCAGAGGCAGTGAGTGGAAGAGGAAGCTGGTGAGTGGCTGAGTCCCCAGGGCCACGCAGCCGGCGCTGCACAGAGCAATGGGCTCGCCACCTACGAGCCCAGCACAGCCCTGCTCAGGGCTCCGACAGTCACTGCAATCACAGCCTGGCACATTTGGGATTAACACACTGAGGAAGGGTGGGACAATGTGTACGGAGAGCTGGACGTGTTGGCAGAGAAGGGACTGTCAAGGTACAGCAGGAGAAATCGTCCTGCAGCCAGCGATGTGCCAAAAAATGCCTCAGCCCCACCGCCTTCCAACAGTGACAAAGTTTCAAGGTGCTTCCTAACTCACTAAAATTGTGCATTCCTGGCCACACCCATGTAAGGGGTGCTTTTTCATCTGATGTCTCTGTGGGCTCCTAATCCTCTCCTGAAAGCTCACTCCTTGATTTCAGGGAATTCAGGAAATTGCATCAGCAAAATAAAAACACAGTATAATTTCATATACATTGTAAATTGCAGCATTCTTTTTTACAAGGAAATATATTACTTTTCCTTTTCAAGGACAGCTATCAAATGGCAAGTGCAGCCATAGGAATGCCCAAAGGAAGTGGGGCTGACTCTCACTGAGCAGCTTTCACCTGCAAACGTGGCTATAGAGCAAAAAGGTGCCCCTGTGCAGAAATCTAATTGATACGGTCAAATTTACAAGGCAGATGAGAGGAGATACGTGAGCTGATGTTTTAATTATTCACTCTTGTAAAGGAGAAGTGCAAACCAAACACCTTCTCGATGGGAACAAACCGAGGCAGAAGATTTCAGAGGATGCTCTGCAGCAGAGTAACTCGCAGGGGTGATGCCCAGCACGGCACCACAATATCTCATTTACAAGAAACT
This sequence comes from Scytalopus superciliaris, assembly GCA_013400415.1. Classification (NCBI taxonomy): domain Eukaryota; kingdom Metazoa; phylum Chordata; class Aves; order Passeriformes; family Rhinocryptidae; genus Scytalopus; species Scytalopus superciliaris. Next base: position 2,687,933 of record VXBX01008695.1, on the reverse strand, counting down.
GCTCAAACATTTCTAGGGTAATCTTGATTTGATTCGATTTGCTGGGCTGCGTCGCCACCAAGTGCACTCTGTCCTCAGCGGCAGATTGGTCCTGACATGCTTAATAAATTAATCTGCCTGACAAAGTGCGGCTCCCTCCCCTTTCTCCAACCCCTCCAGACAGCACGGAGGGTCGGGAAGAAGGAGAAGGGCAGTGCAGTCACTGCTGACAAGGGAGAAATGCACTGCTTCCCCTGGCCTGGGGTGCCCGATGGGAGTCAACCATCTCCTGCCTCAGAGTGTTTTCCCAGGGTGGTTCATAAAAGCTGGTGTGTTTCAACCAGATTTCTGTGCCCATGTATCCCAATGCTTCTGGAAAGTGTTACTTCATGTGGAAGCATAAGTCTTAGCAATAAAGATCTTTACTTGCACTGTGCCCAGTGAGAATGATTAAATGCAAACTAGGACATAGATACCAATTACTGTTCTGCTCAGACTATAGAACTGTAAAATTCAGTACAATTCACAATCTCTTGCTATTCTTCTGTGTGAGTCTGATAGCTAACTAGAGCCTGTTGGATCTCAGCAATTACGAAATAAAAATGCTCATCCTAAATACTTCTCTTTCGCTCACTTTTCTCTCTCCAAAGATCTGTATCNTTTTTTTTTTTTTTTGAATCTGGCCCACACAGTTCATCCCACAGACAACAGAAAAGGCATTTAAAAGTCTCTGCAGGTAAGTCAGTGTTGTTCCCTGGTAATACACAGCACTTGTCTGGTGTAATTGGATCCTGCGTGAAGGGGAAGACAAGAAAGAAAAGGGCAGCAAAGCACTTTGAAATTCCTACAGAGCCACCAAAGCCCAGATCTAATCATGTCAGAGCAGGAGATAGAGAAAAACACATTTATACCTGGAGCTTTGGCTCCACAGGTAAGTGAGCTGCTTGACAACATCTTTTCCCCTCTGATCCCATGACTCTTACTGAACGAAACTCTGCTGGGCTTGAATAAACTTGGCTGTTTGGTTACAATCAAAATCACAGACCGTTTTAGGCTGGGAGGGACCCTACAGACCATCTATTTCTATTATATGGAACATAATTCAATGGGACTATAACCAGTACAGTTTCTGTTCTGGACTACAGTGGATTAAACCAAGCTCCTTAGCAGACCTAAGGACAAACATACCACTGAGATGTGCAGAATGTGCAGTTACTGAATGATTATTGTCCTTGCACAGTTAAATGGAAATGGAAGTAGCAAACACTGCCCCAGTGCCAATGTGGACTGCAGATGCTGCAGGACCAATTTTATATGGAAATCCCCTCCACAGACCTGTTACTAAGTGGATTAAAGCCTTGAATAAAAGCCATCAGGATGCCCAAGTAGATTCCTCGTTGGATCTGCCGTCTGGGTCTGCTTTTGACATGCATGAATAAGAACTTCCAGAGATTTCCTGCTGCCACCTAGTGTTTCCCAGGGCCGGCCACCGACGAAACGAGCAGGGAATTTTCTAGGATTCACACAACTTTCTAGCTGAGGGACTTCCACAGCACCACTGAAGGTTTGGCCAGTCCGTGGAAACAAGGAATCTCCCAAAGTGTTTTACTCCATCAGCTTTCTCAGCTGAGCCAAGCAAGAGCTCACCAGACTGTGAGACTGAAGGTTGGTAAAACACCTTCAGCCTTTCCAAACATTTACTGGAGAAAACATTTACTGCTTACACCCCACCGTTCATTTTCCAGGCTTTGCTCTGGGGGACCATTGCCACAGAACAGGAACCAGAAGGACTCCACAGCCACCCTGAAGGATCACCTCCAGCTGCCTGGTCCTTCATGGACCAGAGCCCCACTTCTGTCCCCCAGAGAGCACCATCAGTGCAGGGAAGGCTTTGAAGGCAAAAAACTTGGCTAAACAAATGAAAAGGCACCACCACCACCACCAACAGCAGCAGTCATATGAGCAGTGATGGAACCCTCTGCCTTCAGGCAGCAAGCTGGGAGCGTGGCTTATTTTTCAGGACAGGCAAGCCAGCAAGAGGAGTTACTGGAACAATGCCCTATAGATTTGTCTTCAGGGACTAACTTCCATGTTAAAAAAAGAACCTGATTATGAGTGTCCTTGCTCAGGTTTCCTGAGCTCCTGGCTTGTTTCAGGTTATACAGTGCTACCTGGATTCCCAATCTCGTATTCCCAGAGGAGACCAGATTCAATTTCTGAAATGCTGACACTGAGAGTTTGCCACTTTTACGTGTAGACCTACAGGTTAACGTGGTTTTTGAGCTCTAAAGCAGTTCTGGTCTGCCTCAGCAGATGTAAACTGTGAACTCTAAATTGATTTTCAATCTTTATTTAGTGTACTGCAAAGTTCTGCTCGCCCACGTAAGCTCTCACATACAGAACTAAAGCTTGCCCTTGCAAGATTGCTCCAACACTAAGATAACTTAAAATCACAATGCTGATGCAAACAGCTTTAAAAACGTTCTTTGGCTAATCATATGGGAGAAAGCTACTTTTTCCCACAGAAGTCTGTGTTCTATACTGATCTACATTATTGTCTATGAATGCTGCAGGCTCAGGTAAAGTAACTCCTTTCTCATGGGAGCAGACCAATTCAAATCAATGCCAACTGTTGCATGGACAAAGCTTACCCAGACGATGAAGGATTTCTGAATAACCTCCTTAGATCTCCATGCTGCAGACAGCAAACTCCAACACTACTCCAGGAAGAGCTCAGTGAACTCAGAGGGATTGTTCAGGAGTAGGTGTAAGCCTGCCTCTGACTCTCTGCAGGAGGAGAGTACTGGTACCACAAGTTCTTTTAGGGATGTCAGGGATCTTTTAAATGAGGGCCATGATCAGGAGCTAACCAGTTATCACCCCTCAGAATGATGCACTCAGGGCCTTACTGCAGTGCTCAACTTGTCTGCATGGTCCAGTGTGGAGCAAAGCATCACTCCCTACTGTGCAGTGGCTACAGTGACCACCTCTGAAAATGACATTTCTGCAGGCATTCGTCCTGCATCATTTGAGCACATTTACAGGATAGCAGTAAGATGGAACACAAAAGAACTTGGTTTGCCATTTACAGTATTTACTCTGTGTGCTAGGAAGTGTTTTTTACTGCAACCTTGATGTTTCTCTACAATGACCATGGCTGACTTGTAACCCCTGGTGCTGGTGTCTGCAACTGCAGACAGACCCTCCAAGTGTACCTGGCTGAACCTGGGGGGCTGTCACAAGGGACAAATATCTTGGTCAGGAAAGGTACGCAAAAAATTGATTTTCTGGTTCATTAGTTGAATTTAAAAACTGAGGAACATCTTGTGTTTTGAGTCAACCTGAAATGATAATGATGCTGGTTTTTGTTCTGGAAAAACAATGTGAAAGTTAGGCTGAATGAAATGCAACAGTATGAAAATGAGAGAGCTGCAGCTCACAAGCTGATCAGGAACTTTGCTGTTCAGAAAGCCAGAAACTCAGAACTATCAGTTAAAGCACCATGGAAAGAGGCATTTCCTTTAGAACGGAATGGAATAGACAGTCACTACAACCACCTCTTAGTCCAACTGCCTGACCAACTCAGGGCTGAACAAAGTTAAACTATGCTATTAAGACTATTGTCCAAATGACTTTTAAATACTGACTCTCCTATGAAAATAAACTTCACAGGCAGCAACAATATTCTCCTAAAGGACTTACATAAACCCTGTAATTTTCTGAAATCAGATGATCAGACATAAACCCAAAAGTTTCCTCTGTGCAACGCAGAATGTGTGAGAACATATTAAGCTAGTGACATAAATTCTAAAACCCTTCTGAGCTGTGTGCTTCTTGCACTGATTCATACTGTGGCTAATTTTTATTTGTACAGTGATAGATTTCCTGAAAGATGACACGAAATTGGCAACTTGGCTCTTCTCACACTGAGTGTCACAGTTAGACACATCCATGGACACTAGGTGGCATATTTGTATTGTATCTGTACAGGAGGGCACGGAGATTGACTGAAGCAGTATTGTCACTTGTAAATGCAGTAACCAAAGAGCCCTCAAGAGTGAAGCATTACCCCTTGGAAAGAAAAGCTTCACCTAAATGTTTTGCAGTAGTTTCTTCTGGTGCCATGTAGCATCAAAGGCGTTCCTGTTCAGTGGCCAAAATACATTGGAAGTGTGGCTGCCTTGCGGGACAACTGCAAATCTGACCATAATCACTTGTAGATGAAGAAAATCACTGAAGAACTTTGGCTGGAAGAGACTTCTGCCTCCAGTCCACCCTCCTGCTGAGAGCTAACATCAAATTCCAGTCAGGCTGCTAAGGGCATTGTCCATCAAATTTTTCCCACTCCTTTCCGAATGCTGAGATCCCAGAGTCCCTCAAGGCCACCGTCCTGCTGCTCAACCAGACCTTTGGGTTTTTTTGGAAAGCAAAACATTTTCTTTCCACTTGGAATGTCTTGTGTTGGCCCTTTTTGGAGACACTCCCTCCACCTTCTCCAGGCTGAACATGCAGGAGACACAACGTGCAACTGCACCGCATGTAATCAGGAAATGTGAGTTAATGAGCATGACTTTTCATGATGTGGTTACAAGGAAGGCCCACAAGATGTCAGCAACCTTCCAGGTCCTGTCCTGCCGAGCACTGCTGTGGGTCCACAGCATTTGGTGGGATGGGAGTCAACCTTCCTCAAGCAAGGACTTCAGACTGTCCCATCTACTGAGGCAGGAATGGGAGGAATAAGTAAAAGCAAGGACTTATCAAGACGGAGAAGTAAAAACTTGGGTGGACAAGGAAGAGAGGTCAGGACAACCACTGATTTGTCCACTTGCTCACAAACAGTGGGCAAAGCCTTTGAATGGGTCTTTATTTCTAAATCCCTCATTTTCTGGTTAGGTATTTCCCTTGTGAAATTCCACATGGGAAAAGAGGACTGGAGGAGTTATCTAATGAAATCTGGGTATTTCTGATTGCTCAAGCGCAGGTAGGGACCCTGGCTTATCTTATCTTATCTTGTCTTTGAGGTCTTTGACCACTCAGTATCAACATGCACAGTGTTCTCCATCTAAGCAAGCAAAGCATGTAAATGCAGGGAAAAAATGACACCTTAAATGAGATTTGAATTACACCATTGGAAATATTTTTAAGAGGCCAAATAAGATGGGGAAGAGAAACACCTTGTTTTTCTTCTGTCATCATGCACAGTCAACAGATGCTTTGATTTTCATTCCAAAGCTACTGAAAGGGCCACAACCAGTAACTCATTTTCTGACTGTTTTCTCCCTGTGTAGTAGAGAGGCTGAAATGTATCAGCAAAAAATGAGAAAAGTTTGAAAGATTACACTTGACTCACCAGGGTGGGGGTCACAGTTTGAAAGGCAGAAGTGAGAAAAGCTAAAACTAGCAAGAGAAAACACACAGATTAGACCACTGGAACATGAGGATGAAAGACTGGGAGAAAAGCTGGGGACCCTGTGGTCTGTGCCCTACAGAAATTCTCTGCTCTGCAATGCCCACGTGTTGCAGAACACCAGGTAAATGAACTGCCACATGCTAATGACAATCAATGTGCACCTCAAATTGTGCATCTCAGCTCAGACCTGGGGCATTTCAGTCAAGTGACAGGACGGACAATGTTTCCTCTACTTCTAAAGCAGCTCAACCCACAGGGCCCAGAAGAGGCTCCTGCCATTTTCCTGACAATACAGCATCGATGCCAAGCTGAGGATCTCGCTCTGCCTTTGCTGAACACTGACCCCTCTGCATCACCAAGCTGTGCTGATGCCCATCTCAGTGCATGGCAGATACCACGGGGCAGCCAAAGCCCTCTCCCTCCTTACACCTGTGGTTTTGAGGGAAGAAAATTCAGGAGAAGGAAAAGTCCATCACATGAGCATGGCTGGATTTGTTGCAATGTGCTCAGGGGATAAATACACGCACAGGTCCCAGCAGGAAGGATTCAGCCTTCTTGATGCCTCGGTGTACTTGGCCACCCAAACACTCACAGCTATCTCCCTTCTTACTCCAGGACAAACTCATCATTGTGTCACCATCAAGCTGGGGACTCTCATCTGCTCTTGCTGAGTGTGTGGATGGCTAAACTACCCACAGCACCAAAAAAGCAAAGTCATGGAGGCTTCATGCACGTACCAGCACTGACAACTAAAGAATAACCCCAGCATGGTATTTTTTCATGAACAAATGGCTTTTTTCCCCTCAGTAACTTGACAGCAGTGAGGATGCTCAGCTGTTCCCTGCACTGGGAAACATGAGAAGGGATTTTAACAAGTCTTCAATGCCATCCTGCTCCCACTGACAGCAGCAGGCATTTAAGAATCTTAATGGAGCATCTTTACAAAGAAAATGAGAAGCTTTTTTGGCAAAAATCCCCAAAACAAGGGTTCTGGTGTTTGTTTTCCTAATATTTTGAATGGAGTGGAGATGGATTGGCTTAGTTATTGACTCTGAAGCTTTCAACAAATCAAAGGGTGGCAACAAACTGAAGCTCCTGAGTAGCATAAGAGTGATGACAAGCCAAGCATGCTGTGTGCCAAGAACAAACATGCAAACCACGAGCTCCAGGTACACATGGAGCAAGTACAAAGTACTGAAGCAAGAGGACTGAGAGGCCTGCCATCAGGATCTCAAACTTCATGAAGCCTATTTTAAGTACAGGCAGACACAATAAGTTTACATTTTTCATGCAGAGATGTTTTCAGTGAAAAATCAGCCTTTTTTCACCCCCTCTGTCTCCACACCACAAACCTATCAAGATCACCGCTGCTTTCTATTTTTCATGAAATTTCTGTGGTGTTTTACTGGCTTGTGGTAGCATCTGAAATACACAATCCTCTGCTGGTATCTGGGTCACCCACACAGAGAAAGGGAATCCCATTATTGTCTCTCCCTCTATTTGAAATGAATGAATTTGTACAGTCAGCTCAGGTTTGGATTCAAAGGCTGATATTACCATGACAAGCTGCTGCCACCCGCATGCCAAAGCACTTACAAGCCTTTCATCCCAGCAAACACAGAGGCAGGGCAGTGACAGCCCCAGGATATTTGAGAGCCCAGGGCGCTGCCTCTTCATCACTGCTGCTGCTGCCTTTGAATATAGATGGAGCAGTGAGAGTATTTATCGTTTATTGGTTTTACCCAAAGGGATGCACCACATATCAGACCCTCTCTGCTTTGCAGGCTGAGAAACAAGAAAACACTGCTAACAGGGAAAGCTGCAAAACATACAGAAGTAAAAAATATAAGTCTTTCCCTTCCTCTGCCTCAGCTCTGTGTGAAGCCCAAAGCAAGCAAACAGTAGTTCTGTCTCAAAACCAAGAGACTGTGCTCTCAGAGTCTGGCTCTAGCATCTGTGCTGCTCTTCAGTCATGAAGGAGCACCCCTTAGGAACACTTCTGCCTCACACCACATGGGCAGTCAGTACTGAAGGAATGAAACAGAGGATAAATTCAGGAGTCACGTAAGAGCAGAGTTACAGAGCTGCTGTATGACCTGAAACCGCAGCACAAACCAGCTCTGGCCAAAAGGCTCAGCCTGACCTAATACTGTGACTCAGGGAACAATTATGAATCTTCTTCTGCCACACATCTGTGCATTCACAAGTACATTAATTGAACTGTGAACTGCTGGGTGGAAAAGGGGAAAGTTGTAACCGATACTGAGATCTCAGGACCTTTGGTTCCTATCTCCACAAACTGCAAGTGCATTTTAAATCTTCAGTTCTCAGTGAAGTTATGAAATCCTCAGTGCCCTTGAAACACTAAAGGTACTGGTGCATGTGCACATATTAAAAATATCATCTAAATTAAATGATTATGCTGAACTAGTTTAGAAACATTAGACGGTCTTTGCTTTAAAGTGGCTGCGACTCAGTTTCTCTCGGTAAGTTATGTTATTTCAAAATAAGGCATGTAAATTCTTAACAAATATACAGTAAAATGATATTTTGCAATAGAGTTAAAGCAAATTCTCAAATTGCAGTCAATGCCTCTTAGTTGCTGTTAAAACTAACCTGTGTTTTCTAGCACTGTTATGGAGGCCCATTTCAATAAGCTGCAGTTGAGACTCTGATAGGGGAAGAAATTGGAAGGTGAAGGCACAATTTCTTGAATCCTTCAGCCTTAACCCAAATCCCTCATCTAACTATACCTTTGGAGCAGTGGCATGCAATCAGCTGCAATTTGGGTAATCTCCTTCCAAACTCGCACCTTCCACCTACAGAGAAAACTCTTCCTGAGGGTCTCTCTGCAGATGGGCTCCTTGATGCTCTGCCCCACGGCCACTGCTGTCACAGGCACCAGGCTGCAGGAATTCTGTCCCTGGCATGCACATCCTGGGCAGACGTTGTAGGATGCATGGATGCCTCAAGGACCACCACAGCCCAAGGTTACACTGGGAGAATGAGCTCGGATTGGGAACTGGATTTTGGCTCCTGGCCCCAGCCCTTTCCTGGCATGGGATGGTTTAGTTCATACATGCATCCCTAGTATTTGCACACATCCAGACCCCAGATACAAAGACAGAAAAACAAGAATTGACAAATTTCTTGGGAAGACGGTTATTTTCTCCACTTCAAAATGCAGCAATTGCCCATTTGGGGAGCTCTGTCCATTTCCAGGCTGTGACCCAGAGTTACATGGCTTACAGTGCTGAGAAAGCTATAAATTTTAAAAGTTCTTAAGTTTATGGATGGTTCCAGAACTGCAGCAGAGAGAGGGTAGTTCTACAAGATAATAAACACATCCTTTTTTTTCCCCCATTTTAAAACATCTAGAGATATTTTTGGTGTTAAAAAGGGCTGTGGAATAAAGTTGCTCTCCTCCCCTGACAGGAAAAGGTTTGCCTACTTCTTTCCTCATTATTCTGGGCCTCTATTATACAGTACGATATTTTATTATATCAAAATATCAAGGCCTTGGTTTTATCCCCCTTGTCCTGAAGCACCACCCAGCAGTCCTGATCAGCAAATGATGAGTGCTCTTCAGGAGCAGGCAGTAAATGTAAATTTAGCAAAGAGTACTTATCAAATATAGCTACAGGGTCCATGCTCTCAGGATTATCTTATTTTCCCTTGCTACAGAAAAATTCACATGAAAAGGAAATCCTAAATTTATTTTGCAGCTGCATGACAGGGTACATGGCTGGCAGGGTATAGGCTACCAGCACAACACAGGTGCGATCCACTTGGGTGTCAGGATGTGCAATCCCAGAAACACTGCTAAATCAGGGCAAATTTGTCTTCCAGAATCCTGATCCCTCCAATGGGGACCTCAGAGCCACGCTGTCTCCTTGTCCAGTGCTGCTCTACCCTCTAAAGCGAGTTTTCTTCCCAGCTGTCCAGCCTGAACCTCCCAAATCACAACCTGGGGCTGTTTCTCCTCATTTTACCACCCAGTGAGTTCAGCTTCATCACTGTGTGTCACCCCCTCCAGGCAGCAGCAGGTGGCAATGAGATCCCTCCCCAGGCTCCCTGCCCGGCTGAACAAGCAATTTAATTTTTCTCCTTTGGTGTACTTTTCCCTCTCTCCCTTGCTCCAAACTGCCTTTGCCTAAAGCACTGTTCTTAAATTAAGCTTTATGCTGCAGAGGAGCATCATTTTGGGCCTCCATTGGGACTTGTGGCTTTTTCTTCTGCAGCCCAGGAGTGTGAAGGCTTGGCCCCTGCAAGACCCATGACTCACACTCTTTTGAGACATTCACATAAGTTTTATACACATATATACATTTCTTTTTTCCCCCTTGCAGCTCTGCTGTTAAATGTTTGGATTTGCAGCTCTCTCTGTACTCACACACTCCCCAGCTGTGCCTGCCTCCCGGGATAGCCACTGTGTAACACCAATACACCCCTGGCATTGCTTCATTAAGGTTACAAGCAATTAAAAGGCAGGTGAAGGAACTCAGAAGGGACTGTGCACGGTACCTTCATAGGCGCCAGCTGGATGGGAGTGATGCATGATGGATCCACCATAGGCTTGGGCCGGTTGGCCGTGTCTGCCAGCAAACTGTGCCACTGCTGAGGTAGTCCCGTGAACTTCTGCTCCCGGTGGTCAAAGCCAGTGTGGACCCGGTGCTCGAAGTTAGAGGGCCCAGAAATTTCAAGCCTTTTCTTCTTTTTCCCGAACATGGTGGAAAAATCTGGAGAAGTCATAAGGAAACAGGAAAGACAAGAAAGAAAATCACATCTTTGCGCTCTGTTGCAACCCACGGCTGTTCTCTCTGCTTCACAGGGAATTGCAGTGGATGGCATTAGCCAAATACCTGCATGAACTGTACTCCACATGCGGAGATCTACGTGAGGGGAGCAGTTATCTGACTCGCCCCCTGGATGGAGATTTTAAGAAATTAACCCAGTCTCTTACTTCTAAATCTTAGCAATACCTTCTGAAACAAGAAAATGCCTCTCCCAGGAAAGAAAGCCCCAGGTCCTACTTTCTGCTTGTCTCTCCGTTGCAAGTTGCATGCCATGGAAGCTCTCAGCCTGGAGCAATGCCAGCAGCAGCGGATGGCTTTGCTCAGGGGATGGCACTCGGTGTAAGTGTGAGCTGTGCCCTGACACACCATGAGAGCAAAATCACACACAGCTTTGCATCTTAAATTTATACACCTCAACCTGAACAAAAGACAACCCATCTCAGAGGAGAGCCTGGCTCTGCTGTGGTCAGATGTAGATGTCACACACCAGCAGTCAAAGCGGGAATTATTCCTGTGCCATTTCAGCCACATAGGCTCAGGTCTAAGTCTGGTGCAAGGGACTTCATCTGCATTCAGCAAGGTTCCTGCTTAAAACCAGTATCAGCTACTATAAACATCACATTACATGTCTTCTTCAGGAGAGAAACTGCTTGCTGTGAGACCCACATGCCCCAAGTGCCTGGGTTTATGCCCAGGTGGGCACAGCTCTCTGGCTTCCCAGCCAGCAGTCTTGGGTGGGATTCATTACAGTGACAGCTCTACTTCTTTTAAGATCCAGAAAGAAGGATCAGCTCCTTGCTCTTTATGCAGGTGGTGTGGAGAAGAGAGAGGAGTCCCTCTAGTGCTGTACAAGCGAGGAACTGGACGCTGTTGGAGGAAATGTAACCTTCCCAGTCTCTGCATTGCTGGAGAGATCTGGGTTGCCCTGGCTGCCTGGTAAAGCTAATTGTTACAGCACTTGCTCTACAGAAAGTGTTTTGATCAAATTTTAATTGTCGTAAGAGTGGGTTGGTTGGCCTTCCTTTTGTCTGCTTGGCCCCTCCTGAGGAGCCTGGGGAAGGCAGTAGGAGGGTTTGCAGGGCACACAGAAAGCACAGGCTAACAGAATAGCTGGGGGAAGAGAAGTTTCAGAGGAAAAGTGAAAGGAGGCATGAACTGCAAACTGAAAGGGATGAAGATATTTGCTCCCTCTACTGGCATAGGAAATAGCCAGTACACCCACAACCTGCATTATCCTTGGGTCTGTGGGTCCCACCTGACAACAAAATGGAGCCTAATGGTTATACCGAAGCAATTTCAGAATTGACTTTCTGAAGGACTCTTGAAATCTGCTGCATAAGGCAATGACAAATTCCTGGTCCCAGGGAAACAGGCAGAGGTCCTGTCACTTTTCAGTGAAATACTGTCCTGTGCTGGCAAAGTCCTCTGCCTGCTTCCTGCTGTCTCAAAATAGCCCTCCACCTTGATCTCTGGGCCATTTCAAGCACGGCTTGCTAAGCCCTTGAGCAGCACCTGTCTGAAATAGCAGCAGGACAAGAAGGCTGGCAGCCCTATAAAACCTCTTGTACCACAGGAGAGACTCAGCTGTAAAGGTGCTGTCCTGACTTTATGATTGAGGAGGCAGAAACGAGAAGCTCAGAGAAGAAAATACAGTTGTGTTGCTGCTGCAGCAAAGAAAGATGGAATGATAAATCAGGTATTTATTCCACCCTCATTTCCTTTTATTAGTTTACTTAAAGATCAGGTCCATTACTTGAAAATTGATTCCTGGCTGCTTTGTAAGTCCCCCCTGTGTATCTGCACGTGATTGTCTCCCCTGTGCATATTTTCTTTAGGCAGAGCAGACTTGCTCCTGATGGTCTTTCTTCACAGGTCTCATCTTCCACACACATCTATCCACCTTTCTATCCTACTCTGAACTCCCTCCCATCCTCCTGCTCTTCCCACAGCATCTGTCCAGCTCTCTTAACTTGCATATATTCCGCACCTTTCTCTCCCAAAATCTCTTACAATCACCTTGACATTTGGCTCTTTTTCCATTTCAACCATTATAATCCTTTTATTTGTCTTGTTGGTCCGTGCCAGGGTACCCTGTGGCACTCGCAGACAGGTTCCCAGTCTAACCCAAAGCCCTCATGGCTGATCTGCGTGCAAAGTCCGTTTATTGCCAAGGCTCAAACAGAAGCAGCCAGGTAGCAGCTCGTGTTCAGTGCTCAGCCACAGGGCTCCACACATCACAGCCAGCTGCAAATCAATGGCACCGGATTGATTTCATTCACCCTCTGGGATGGGAATCTATGAGACCTATTGGAGTAACATTTTAAACCATCAGCTCTAGACATGTACTTCTTCATCTGATCAATGCCAGTACTCGTAGGGTTTCCTGCAGGACTTGCATCCGAATGCAGCTGTTGGATGCTTTAAGTCCTCCAGAGCTCCAAACAACATCAGGTAACTAAAAGCACATCAGCTGGCATACTTCATATTGCTTTTTAAAATAAACAGCAGATTCATTCAAGAAGATATTCCTCTTTTGGTTTTAAATTGCTCTTTGCCATGTTGCACTCTCCCGTTTCCATGCTGTTGCAACTAGAAGCAAATGTGAAATTTGTCCCAGAAGGACCTTTACTTTCTCAGAACAGTATTTTAGGCTAAAATGGGATGCCAAGGCCACACTTTTGCACAGGGATGGTGTCTGAGGTCTGGGCAGTGGGATTTGCCCTCCCTTTTGACAGCAGCTCATGTTTAGATGAGCTTAAATGGACCGTGAAGCTCCAGCAGGACAGACAGGGATACCGGCACCTCGCACAGCAAGGCATGGGTTCAGCCATGCGGGCAAACACAGCAATGCTGTGGATATCAGTGGCCAGAGAACATCTCCTCTGGGGCTGTGCCTGTGAAAGGTGACCAGGAAACCTGGCTGACAGCAGCCCCATCACCATCAGAGCAGGGCAAGAGCCCCCCCGGCCAACCTGCCCCCCAGCAGCTCTGCGAATGGCTGCTTGGTGCTCCTGAAAGGAGCAGAGCCTCGACCAGCTCTTACGGGTATCAATAATAAATGCTGTGCACTGTCGCTTCACTTCATCAGCCAGCAAGGTCTCTCCATTTCACTGCAAAGCAAAGCCAACCTCTCCTTAGCACAGTCCCTCGAAGTAACTGCAACACACACAGCAATCACAAGGAAACTTCATTTCCTCTGATTTCTCCCAAACGATGGAAATGATGCTACTTGTTTTCCTTAGCTGTCTGAGGGGGGGAGGTTGGGGCAGCCACATCTGTGAAACCTTTAGTTCTGGGCTTTTGAGTGCCCCAATTCAGTCCCCACTAATGTGCTTAGTCTCAAAAAAGGAGAGATGATTTAATTTTTTGCTAGGGCTAAAATTATTTCTTGGGTCATTTTGATATGACACAAAAAACAAGGCATTTAATCAGGTGCAGAAGCAGAAAACATCCTGGATAACTGAACAAAGGTTCTGCAAGACTTATAAAGCTCTTTTACAAACAAGAGGTACCTAAGTGCTTTGAAGAGAAATGATGGGTCTTTCCATAATGCTGGATAGTGTGTGTAGCACAGAAGTTATGGGATTTCTATCAAGAGCACAGAAAGTACGAAGCTGAAGTTCACTCAGACACCTTCTCATTCTCTGTCATACAGAACAGCAATCCTCTCACAGTTGTTAAGAAACCCTAATTTCCTAATGGGATTACTTGGGAAAACATCCCACAGACAATGGGGCAAGTGAGTGCCTCTACCAGAGGCACAGGGGAATAAGGAGTCTGCAGGGCAGCTCTGCAGAGCTGCCTGTGTGGCTCCCCATGCCAGAGCACTCACCCTTTGTTTAATTCTTCCCAACACTTCCAACATATTCCTGATTGTGTCAGGTCTCTCAACAAATGCCATCTTTTCTTGCAGCTCGTCCTGTGCTCACCCCCCACCGAACAAGAGGAAATGAGAGTTTTCATACTCGTAATTTGTTGCTATTTTGGTGGGGATGAGCACAACCAGGATGTCTGTCCTTTCCTTGCACGTGCTTTGCCAAGGGATAGTCTGGCTGATTTCAACACCTCATGAGGGGAGCCTGTCCTAACAACAAGTACCGTTGATGACAGTGGGCTTGAGCTCACTTTGAGGGGGAAGACAAAACAGGACTCATCACTGCATGGCTTCAGTGGGACATTTCTATAGAAAGACTTCCCTTTCTCCTGTTCTGAAATGATGCAGCACATTAATTCTGTGCTTGTAAATGTGAGGTTTGAAGGAGGCAGTCCTTCAGTTACAGCAAACAAAGAGTTCTGTAAGTGTGACAGCACGAACCCAAAGGCAAGTCTGTTCTTAAGCAGGGGAGCCAGGAGCTAAGTCTGTTCAGCTCCAGGCTGAGGGGCTCCTCCAACCCACGTTCCAGCCGTGGCACAAAGATAGAGATAAGGGACTTTCTCAACCAAATCCATCATGGAAAACATATAGACATGACATTTACTGGAGGAAAACACAATACTGGTGGGGAAAATCACATTATTGCACCACCTCTCCTGGCTGAGTAACCTACAGCAGGGCTGTTCCTCAATGTGCTACTAGGGAACGGGGAAGGAACAGGGATAGCAGGAGAAAAGTGTGAGCTGTGCTCCATAGATACAGCTCCCCAAATCTTTTTATAATTGCAGTATTTGTCTCATTCTTCTTCTTTGTCTCTGCGCAAGAAAGGAGTACTGCCAGCGCTGCTGGTGCTTCCTGAAGAGCCGTAACACAGCTCCATCCACAGCCACAGGCACCGAGGTAATGCTCAAAGGGTGCTATCAGCAGCAATCACTGCATTTTGCATTTAATGCTGTTTACTGTAGTGCCTAACAAATCGAATTACATGCTAATCAGCACACCCTGCCTGTCAGATCTATGCCCGACTTGGCTCCTTTGCACTGCACTCCTTTCTAGGCACAGAAATAATTCACTGAGCATCACAATGCCGTGTACTCCCACACTGGTCCCAATTTCACCTGTGACCTGCAACAGCAGATCAGGTCCCCACGCTGAGAGGAAATTCCCTATGTTTGATACACTGCCCATACAAGGTGTGTGATGTGGACCAGCAAAGCAAATCCACTCAGTCAGCTACTGCACTACTGCTGTGCTTTTCCAGCAAGAAATATCCTACAGCCCCACCCCAGAGCAAGAGAGTGGCAGGACTATTCTGGGTGCCAAGGGGACCCCATTCAGGCTGTCTCATGATGGTCTGTGCTCAGGGCAGGGTTTCCAGCCATAGCTTTACCATAGAAAGTTAAAGCCCTGCCAGCTCATACCCCTGAGCTCATGCAGAGGTGACAGGTTGCTCTGTTTGTTCAATCTTAAATACTCAAACCCATCCTGGGGTTTTCATGAGTTGTCCCTCTCCTGTACATGAGATCAGGGGACACTCAGGAACTGATGAACTGAAAAGCTGGAAGTCCACGTGTATGTTATTGCCCCCAAAGAATAAAGTTGTGCATTTACAGCAAGTAAAATCCAAGGCAGTTGGAATAAAAGGAAAAAAGGATGATTTCAATCCTAAAGTTAATAGTATTCTGTATCTTTTCTCACATCCTAAATAAGAGTAATCCAGTCAACCCACCAAGCATGAGAGAAGTCTGCCCAACTCTGCCTGACTCTGTTCCCAATGACAAAGTCAGAGCCACTTTTTTCTTCCTCTACAACTAGATATTCTTTTAAAGACTAGCCAAGTTGGAAAGACCTACTCTGTCCTTTAATCTTAAAAACTACCAAGGAGTCCCAAGTGCATCCCCTAAGAACTGACAACAGCCCTCACCATCCCAGGTGTTCCCAGAAACACTTAGCAAAGGTCTGTGAAACCTGCCATGCATAAAAACATACAATAACCTTACCAAGTTAGTACCTAGAATAACGAAGTGAGATGGGTATTTTTACTTAAAAATGGAACTTTTAGTGGCTATGTACCATAGCTGCACAAGACCTATGGGGTTTTTTTTATGGCATTTCAGCAGCCACTGTGTCCCACTGACCCAAGGAAACCATGTGTATCCAGCATGACCCCGAGCCGCCCTGAGAATCCTGCATGGATTCCTTACACACACCTTGCTGCTGCTCGAGCACATGGCTGGGCTGTAAATATTCCCTCGGGAGGGGCTCTGTGTTCAGTCTGCCTCGGCCCAGCAACATGTTTGCTTTTAAACAACCAGCAATTAGTTCATTTTCAATTAGGAAGCACACACTGCATTAAGCCTGCATTTTCTGCAGGGATTCCCTGTGGTTCCTCAGCTGTGCAAGCAGCAGCAGAGCCCTATTCCCTCGGGGAGGGGCATGCTGCTAGCATCTAAAAATTGCCTTTGTGCACACTGGGTATCATCTGCAAGCCCAAAGTGGGGGCAGCAGCGAGGGCTCAAAGCTCCCAAAACCCTTTGAAAACGCGCATTTTCCCCCAAGGCAGCCCCACAACCAAAAAACCTGGTTACAGCCAGGAGCATTAATAAAATGCTTCATTTTTCAGAAAACTGACAGAAACGCATATTGCAAAATGGGAGATGGGTGCAGGTCGCTTTCCTCTGATAATTTTTACTTACTAATAACAGTTTTCTGTAGCACAAGGACCTCAATTATTCCCCTCCAGAGCCACCCAAATGCAGTAATACATCATTAGCTTTGCTGGCTTCTGTTCCCGCGCTCTGATTAATTGTAACCTTTCCCGATATTTGATCATAAATGAAAGAGTATGAATTGAGAAGCACAAATTAAATTAATGTGTCAAGGCAGCTTGCATAGCCAGTACTCCAGACAAATGGGAGCTGGGCTGAAACTCAATCTCAAGGAGAAAGCAAATGTCTGGTGTGGACTGATGGCAGCATAAATTGCTGAGAAATTCTCCATCAGTGAGAGGTAAAAATGATGTTGGTTCTCCTTCAGCTCACACCGGTGCAAGTTCTTGCTGCTGAGACAAGTGGAAGAGACCAACACATATCTATTTATCTATATAGCTATTAAAAATGAAGAAAATGCCTTAAAAATAAAAATCAATAGCCACATCAAGAGTTTTATATTTCCTTTTTGTTTGCTTTAAGGATGTCTCTGAGCATCTTGGTGTGGACCCTCTGCTGCTGGCTGCAACCAGAACATGAGTTCCCTCTACAAAAAAAGAAGCGTGTCCTGATTGCAGGCTTACATTTTTTAGAACTTAACTCCATTTTTCTATTTTTAACTGAAGACACAGAGGAAATTACCCTATTTTTCAGGACATGAAACAAGAAGCAGTATTTGGAAAAGCAAAGTGAACTGAGGAAGATGCAAACAAAATTTATGGAAAGGCTCTTAAAAACCCCACTGGTTTCAGGTCAAGCCTGATACACTACTGTGACAGAGGAGAAATCCCTGTTTGACTTTCCAGATAAGATATTCCTAAATACTTTTCTAACTCCCAGAGTATCATTCTGGATGTACAGGATGAAAACAAATAGGGGGCACCCAGGAACTGGGGGGCACTTGCCTGTAGAGCACCTCAAACTACAGGTCGGGGAGTCCTGTGGTCATGTCTTGTATTTAATCATTCATTTACTGGTCTTATCTAGAGCGAGATCTCATTACTTCTTTAGATACAAGGTAGTTTCAGACCTTATGAAAGGGTATTGTTTGTTTTGTCATGTGAATACCCACTGCAAGGAATACCATGTAGGTACACCTGCCTAACAAGAGACCCCATTTCACATGATCTCTGCTTAACCATCTGCTCTTCTCCATTATGATTTGAGTGTTTCAATTTGGGAACAACAAAGTAAAGCCTTGGAATATATTCTGATGTATCCCACAAAGGAATCAAGATGATGATTTTAAACACTGCCTGTCTGGCAGCAATTAAAAGGATCTACAAATCCTGAATGAAGTCAGTCTTCTACCATCCTGCTAAGCCCTTCCACACAGAAACAACGTACTGATAGAAATTAATCACCTGTGACCATGCAGCTCCTCCAGACTATCTTCTCCAGTTCAAAGGAAGGATAGAAATGCCATTTTCAGTGCATGTCCATGAGAGTGTTAGAACAAAAAGCTCGATGGTCAGTAGGATTCAACTTATTACCACGGATTGTCAAGGTGTCTTGTATTTGTTTGAGATGGGACAAACTTGGAAGTAATTTAAACCCTATTAAAATACATGTTTTAATCATGGAAAGATATGTACTGATGGACTAGACCAACAAAATGCCATCTTTCCCAAGCCCCTCATTTACCCTGCAGCGTTCTGCTCACTTCAACCTCAGGTCAAATCAGCCAATTTTTCAGAGTTTCTATGTCACTGCACAGTGTAATAGAAATGCATTTAAACAATTACAAAGCGTCCAGGACCTGTCATTGTCCGCGGTTCTTTTTAATCCCACAATACCTTGTTTATGGTTGAAAACGCCTTCATTTGTCACAGCACAGCAGTGTGGCTCTGGATAGCTGGCCCATGAGACATATGTAATAGAAATGCACAATGGAACAAAAGACAGGAGAAAATTATAACAAAAGGCAATGTATGCTTCCAGAGAAATAGTAAAAGCTGGTACAGAGTGGCCAAACTAGGATTGATGTACTCCAGGGAACAATGCTCATTCTTCTCATTGAAAGCTACTCTTGTACGAGGACTCATTTCCACACACTGACTGACATGTGCTTCCCTAATCTGGAAGTCTTGTGATTCCCAGGGGATTTTAATGCTCAGTAATTTTCAGCTGAGTAGTTTAAATGCATATATTGTAGTCAGTCACTCTCTATTACCTTATACACATGCACACATATACACAGCAATGTGTAGACAGAGGTTCTTGAAGTGAATTAGTCTGCAACAGCTCTGGGCAGATTAAAGAGGAAACCCCCCCTCAAAGCCCCCTAAACCCCTGGAGGTGACTCAAATAATTTCTATCCCTAGCAATTGAAAAGATTCCAGGTTTGCAGAAGCAAACAGTCCCTTGGGTGCTCAGCTTGAGATAATTAATAGTATTAACTTTGTAGGCAATGCTGGACACCCACAGGGAGGAGAGATTGAATAAAGCACCCATTAAATGAGACACCCCAAGTCTCATGTTACTTCTGAAACTTCAGGCAGTTGTAATTTATTTCCTTCTCAGTTGATACTATTAGTAGTACTTTAAAATACTATCCTGTATTGTAAAGGAGGTAGGTACCTCATTTCTACATTCTGAATTAGAAAAAAATACTCAGTAACAGGAAATATTATCAAGAATGAAAGTGATGATATACCAGTAGGGACAACAAAGTGAGCAGAGTGATCAGAAGCCTGAAGGAAACATCAAAACCAGAGTTGTGAAACAATATTACATAATTCTGACTATCAGTAAATAGGGACATTCCTAGAGGTTGGGGTGACTGTAGGATACAAACTGCGAGGATGTGAAATTCTGTATCTGTCAAGAGAAAAGACTGAGCAAAGTGATTGAAAAACACTTGGAAAACTGTTGTTATTGATTGTGGACCAGGTTACACCTTCTTTGCATTGTGGGCCACATCCTCAGTGGGGTCTGCTGGAAAAGCCTCAGCAAAAGAGATGGATTGGCACTGATTTGTATCGTGGCAAAGGGGAAATTAAAATGGTTTGGTTTTGCATGCAAAGCTTTAGTTTTAACTCTCTTAGACTGAGTTTTTGCTCCAACATTCAATGACAGCTGCAAAGCCAGCAATACAAACATACCTGTGTGACCAAGCCATGATAGGCTGCAGGATGGCTTTTCCACAGTTCCCAGGAAAAACTAATTAAGGACCACATGATTCCTCACAAGTGCCCTGTATTTACTACAGATGTATCCTGACAATTTATGAAAAACAGCTTTTACTTAAAAAAAAACGACGCAAAATGTGTTCTAGGTCTCAAAACCAAGTGATCTTGTGCTGGTTGCATCCACCAACATACCAGAACTGCACCAAGGAGGGGCTCCAGGGGGTGCCTACCCCAGCACAGGTTATTTTCCAGCCCCCAGTGAGTGTCAGGGAGCAGGGGGTGGGTGACAAGCTCGAATGGGACTGGAGGGGGGGACACACACCTGTGACAGCACCACGTGCCACTGAGAGCCACCACTGAGATGGGGGCTCTGGAGCTGATCTCATGCCATAACTCCTTGGATGTTCACATCCAACACACTACACTAATATTCACTGCATTTCTTACTTCTGAAACAGTACAGGCGGTGCTGGCTCTCAGGGAATTGCTGTATAACATCTGTAATGAAGGGTGCTTTCCAATGAATGATCAACAGCAACATATGCTTCCTAATGCATTATTAATGGCAAGCCTCTGAGAAAAATAGGATGAAACACATCTGATATGTGTTTACCAAGAAATGATGCAAAATCAGATTATTTGGTATGTCAAAATACCTTTAAAATGCAAGGAAACACATATATATATATAGATTATACGTATCCACAGTAAGTGCCTGGAAGATGAAAATCATGCCTGTTGTTATCACTGTGGGTTTCCTACCTTACTATCTGGTTTTACTCTGCATCGCTGTAACATGTGACTGAGGGAAAAATATTTCCACAGTCTACAATAAACCACAAATGTGTACATCCTACTTTAAATTTTTACTCCATACGTATTTTCTTGGGGGTTTTTTTCCACTCTGCATTGTGCTGAAAAACTGGTCTGAAAGTCAATTCTTATCCTACTACCTATTGAGCTGCTGTCACGCAATACCCTGTTTCCACATTAAAAATGAGAACTGATCCCTTGAAGGGTTTCTACAGCTTACTATTTATTACCTCCTTCACAAAGTTTACCATAAGCTCTTTATACAGAACATGGAATGTTTATAAAGCGATGCCTGCTCAGTCCTCCTCCCTTCAGATCATTCTCAACAATCAATAATTGCAACTGAGGAATTCCTCGACCCTGATTTTTCTTTTGGAGCTAAGTGACCTTGCCATGCAGGCCTTGCATTTTGCCATCTCCAGGCATCAGTCTGGAAATTATGGGTCTCATCTGTTCTCCAACTGGGAGATGAAGGTTGGAGGGAGGAATGGAGACCCTTTATGTGTTATCTCTGAAACTCATGTGAAAGCTTTCACAGCCACAGAAAAGCAGAAAAAACCCTACATATAATGTAAACTGAATGCAAGAACCCCCACATTTTTAACTCTGGACAATCAGTGCAAATCCACAATGATGAATGCAACTGTGAAGTCTTTATAGTTTCCCTTCTTTTAAATGCCAAAAATGGATTTTTTTTTTGTTACCTGCAGGTAGGTTTTAAGCAACTGGAGAGGTTACTGCACCTCAGATGGCCACCACTGTCACCTTCTAAGAGACGGTGCTGCTACAGGAAACTGCTCCCATTCCTTCCTTCAGAAGAAGGAAACACAACTGTGAACCCCTGCATTTTGCTGGGCCCATCCATGATGCTGCTTCTGAGAAGGGCCTCTCCTGGCCCTCTCCAGCATGAGAGGTTTCATCTGAAATGGTCCAGAAGGACACTTGCAGCCTCTCAAAAACACAAGGGAGGGAGGTTGCCAGGTGACTAAGTCACCAGCTAAAACGAGTCCCAGAAACCCCACTGTGGAAGCACTATGAGAAGCTGTCATATGGCTGTGTATATGAGCTGATTCAGCTTCCAAACTCTTAGACAATTATGTCAAAGTGTTCCTTCTCTCCCAGAAGTTCCTCTTGTGCTGGAACAACATGGCCTCATCCCTCCCCAGCCCGCACCAACCCATTTCTCAGCAGATCTCAAGGAGGCTGTTTTGCTGAGAAAACACCATTGTAAGAGGAGCCTGTGAGAGAAGGCAGAGTCTTCTCCAAGTATATTCTGAGAAATCTTATCTACCACTGAGGGGGAAATGCTGAGGCTACGCAGAGGTGAAGATCTTGGCCATCACCTCTCAGGAATCAACAGCTCATGGATCCCCTTGGCTCCCATCCTGCTTGGTGAAATGGTGCCAGTGGCCCATCAGGCCCTGACCCCTCTGTTTATATTCAAATATATACATACTTAAATTCAGCATATTTACATCTGGGATTGCATGTCCTTCTTAAAGTCTCAGCATCAAAAATACACCATCAATTAGAAAACAATAGTAGTTTTTTAAAAAGGACATCTCTGCATGCTGACTCTGGCTGCATTCACTGCTGTTTCCAGAGGCAGGGAGATTCATTAATTCATTCATTCCCCACTTCATTATGGAATGACTCCAGCAAAGCTGCTGATACAACTGGGAAATCAAAAGATGAGCCAGGAAAGCAACTGCAAAAAAATGCATTAAGGAAACATGTGTGGTTATGTCGAGTGGTGGGGCCAGAGTCAGCACTTCGGGAAAAAAGGGACTGCAGAGTCACCGGCTGAGAGAATTAAATGTGCAGAAGCAGCTCAGACACTAATGGAAATATTTTCTTACCAAAAAAAAAATAAATTATGGTTTCTGTTCAAAATCTTTCATTTAATTTTCACTGGTTTCCTTTTCTACTTAAATACAGAATCATATATAATTTGAAAGGTGTTTAAGATATAGTTAACTCCTAGAT
Source organism: Scytalopus superciliaris (assembly GCA_013400415.1). Taxonomy (NCBI): domain Eukaryota; kingdom Metazoa; phylum Chordata; class Aves; order Passeriformes; family Rhinocryptidae; genus Scytalopus; species Scytalopus superciliaris. The sequence continues at coordinate 2,665,236 of VXBX01008695.1, read as the reverse complement.
TTTTCCTTAGATTTTGGACATATGACTCAACAAATACCCTGGTATTTTTTGTTTCAGCCAGTCTGAAAATCTGTACTCTAGGTGAGCATCAGAGATGACACTGTTTGCTTCATGAGGCAGTATAAAGGTTTTAGAAAGACAACTTTAAGACAGCCGTGATACTTAAAATTATTTGAGACATCAAAAATGAATGACCAGAACATCTTTTTACACTCTACTGCTGTAATTCAGTCTCTGCACTCCAAGCATCAGCCCTCAGCAGCAGCCCTTGCACCCACTTTGGGGTGTGTAACCGTGCCCAGCCTCGAGCTCAGCCATACTGACAACCATGGCTTTCTAAATTATTTCTAGCTTTTTCAGGATAGAGGCAGGAAGGTGTCCTGAACAGCTTTTAGAATGATTATGCAAAGCACAGTGGGCTGTGTGATACCTTTTCCAATAAAACTCCCTCTTAGTACTCTGACAGCAATCAGCCGTGTCATTATAACTATTATTTCTCCTTGTAACATAGAGGCTGAATGTTTTAAATGGAAATAACATCATCTTGTCCCACTGTGTTTCATACTTGTGGCATGTCCTTGCAAGTAACCAATGCTCAGGATGCCAAGAGCTGAAGGTTCAACTCGCCCACGTAAGAGATGGGATATGAATAAATCAGTGCAAAGTCCATGTGAGCTCCTTCTCTCTCGCTAGCAGGCGCTCAGCCTGGAAAAGCTGGATCTGCAGTGGAGCTGCCATGCAGCCTTTAACTACCCGTGGTACCACTTAAAAACATCAGTTCATTCAGGGTATGGATTCATCTTTTAAAATACCAAATATGCAGCTGGGTATTAACAGATAAATGAAAAAAATAAATTATATTTACTAGGGTGGTGCGACTGACTCTTTTACAGAGTTTGACCTAAAAAACCCAAAGGAAACTCCAAAATTCAAAGAGCTTCAGACTCCATCCTAAGTGTTACCATCAGATTGCTTAAGGCAAATCTCACTCCTGCATACCCGGTGAGAGCAGAGCTGGGTACCCACTGCTGTGTGTTTTGTACCTCCCTGAAAGTCATCTTCAAAGGCCATTTATCTTTTCCCCAGCGTAGAGCTCTGTCATCTCAGTATTGGGCTTTCTGGAGCAGCATTTGGATCCCAGTTCAACTGTTGTTGGCTTCAGGGGGAGGACTCTGACCCTAGAAATTGACACTTTCTTCTCTATTTCCCTCTACTGAGAGCAGGATGGGAAAAATAACCCTCCATGGTGACAACACATCCAAAAGCAGGAGGGGTGGGGGGGTCATGGTTGACTTTCTTTGAGAAAGCTGATTTCCTGTTCCCTTTCTTTCTAACAGGCCAAAGAAGATGTTGCCTCCCTCCCTTCTGCTGCCACTATCTCCCACATCTCAAAGGAAACCAAAGTCTCAGACACTTCAGTTAAACCCCTTCATCAATGTTTTCTAAACTATGATTTTGTAAAGCTGGAAAAAGGCTGAGCTTCACATTATCTGCTCTGAATTCAGCAAATCTTATATTCATCAGAAGACGAAAGGGAAAGATAGAAGTTTATGACTTGGAAAATCTCTGAGCCAATATTTGTAAATAAAGTCTGATTTAATTACCAATATATGTGTTTTTCAGCTGTCCAACTCTGAAAGAGCACAATCCCACTGGGATGAAGCAATCACACTATTTAAAATGCAAAATCGCTACTCGCCTACCAGCTTATTAATAGGTAGTTTTCTAATTCAGAGCAAAAAAGCGAGTTACAGGCAAAGCAGAAGAGCACTAATCTGAACGTGAGCATCTGAAATGCTCCACTGAACTCTGCTCCAGCAAACATAAGAAAAGACTTTTTTCTCTTTTTCCCCTTTCCAATGACAGCTTTCCAGTGCCGCTGGCATCCATCACATGTACAGAGGCAAATGCTTCCACACTTGGTAATAATCAGAGCAAGGAAATTATGGATCGGGAGGAGGAGGAAACATAGGGGTTTTTTTCTCTTGGCTGAAGGCATACTTCAATCTGAAAAACTCAAGGGGAACTCAGTAGTAGCTTCCTCCTCCATTTCCACTTTCCAAGCAGAGCCAGGACTCCCCACAGATCTTGCAGGTCACCCGTCTTTCCTGGGCTCTCAGTTTTGCTCCATGTGCTGAGCCGGGGCTGGCTCCCGAAGCACTCACTCCATCAGCTCCCACCTATCCTTCCCCACGCCACTCCTCCATTATGTATTCATGCAAAATAAACTGCCCAGCTCTCCAAACTTCCAGCCCATCTTCGTTGTCAGCTCCCTACCTTCACTGTCACCCTGGGCTATCAAGAACAAATTTGCCCTCCTCTCACTTTTTGACCCTCAATGTTTGCTGCAAAACAAAACAAGAACTGCCCTCGGCAGAACAGCTCCTCATGGGAGCAGATAAAAAGGATTTGCCTTAATGCAATCATGAACTGAAATCAATAAATACACGACAAGGCAATACAGAGGCAAACTTTGGTACTGCAGGGACTAGGTAGGAAATGTACATAAATTACAGTTAGCAGGACAGAGTAAAGAGCAAATACAAACGTAAAAGATACTACCAGATGCCTAAAATCAAAGTAGAATATTAATAAATGATTAACATGGAAGGTTTGAGGACAAGTGTTACAGATTCTGTATCTCTACAAAATCAGCTTTCAATAGTCTAAGACGTGAAGGCTTAATCAGAGTGCATTGTTTTACAGGCAAGCTATCACCAGTCAGTTAAATTGCAGGAATGGAAGTGGGGGTTTAATTCAAGCTTCTCTAGGGAGGAGATTTGTTTAAAAGAGGTCAATTAAGCCTTCCACTCCAGTTAATCCCTTCTGTTTATTTTAAAAAATCTGGAATAAGGAAAAACATTACAATAGGCCAGCAAAGCAAAAATTTCGTATGGATGCACCAAAGCAAAAACCTGCAGGTCAGCTTGCTTTCAGCTGGGAGAAACAGGCAGAAATTGCAATCAGTCTGCATTTCATATGGAGGCATCACGTGGAGATGATTCAGACTGAATTATTATCTAAATCAGCCTTATGAAACACTCTCCTCAGGAGAAGGCAGCAGTACTTGAATTGGTTTTGGTAGACGTTAGTATTTTAACTTACAAGTTCAGTTTGGAAAGAGTCTCTGTGGTCAGGGCAGAAGAGAGTGGACCCTCAAAGCAAGTATTTCCATTAGTTTGCATTTTACTTCAGAATTCAGCAGCTGCCCATCTCTGCCTTCATGGCCCCTTTCCCCACAGCCTCTGAGCTGTTAATGGCACTATTTACATATACTAAACTTTTGAGTCACCGACGGTCATTTAGGTCAATATATTTGTTTCTTCTGCTCCTCTGAATATTGATGGGTTTCAATCTTTTTTCCCCTCTTTCTTTGGTCCTACTGTAAGTGCTTTCTGAGTTTCCCAAAGCAAAGCAGCAAATGCCAGGCACGCCACACACTGTGCTGCCCATCTGCTTCCCGCTGCCGCCTCCCTCCTCGCCCCATGGCGCATCCGTTCCGCGGCGCGCGTGATCTTTGTGGAGAGGCTTTCTGTGTGTTAAAGACCACCTCTCCTGCTGAATCAGAGAACAGGAAAAGCAGCATTAGCCCTTCCCAGAGCCAGCACTGTAGAGTTCTTTTCACTGTTTACAAGCACCAAGCTCTTTCCTGTTCATTGGGCAGGTGAGGAGCCACCACCGTGCTGTGACGCCCCACCATCAGCAAAAGCCTCAGTTTCCATTTCCTTGCCATGACATCAATTGCATGGAAGGATGCTCCCAGCATTTAAGAATAAGTCCTGGTGGCACATGCCTGTAGCAAGGATGCAAAGGACAGACAATTCCCTCTTGGGAAACCAGCACAGGTCAACAGGGTGGCAGGGAAGAGAAAATCTGCAGTGGGAAACGCAGGAACGGTGAGGGCAGGATGGGATGTGTGAACACAGAAATCACACTGGGTTTCTCAGGAGCAGCCCAGAGATATCAATGTCCCCCAGAGGGGACAGATGCAATAGAACACTGAGTAAGGGAAGAGAGGCCAGGTGAGGAGGAGCTGAATCAGTCGAGCAGCTTTGACTTGATTCAACATCAAAGTGGAAATCCAGCCGAGCCGCAATTAAAGGGCAGGGAGGAGAATCTGATCAGCCATACTATACACAGGGTAACGTGATGGTGGCACAATCAGCATGGCATCACATGGCAGCTGCTGCAGGTCCCCTCTCCTCAGTTTGCCCTGTGTATTTCTCCCAGCACTCTGATCACTCAGAAGTGAGTTAATTAGACACAGACCAGCCAGCTCCCTTCACAAATTCAAAACACTCCTTTAGGCTCAGCTCTTTACTCCCCTCTCTCTTCCCCTGGAAGCAAGACCTTCTGAGATCAGTAACACCCCATTCTCCATCCATGGCCTCAGGAAGGTCTCATTTATGCAGAAGCAATTAAGGGGGTTCACTTTCTGGTAAAGAACTTCCACCCCATTAGAGTGTATGTGCTTTGTCCCATGCACTGCCTTTCTTTAAGAGGAAAAATCTGCTTTCATAGCTGCCTCCATGGAAACAGCAACTCCGTGGTGCTGGCAATGCTCCAGGCTCGATGGGCTGGGTTCAGACATGGAAATCTGCATTTCTTGATCGCAGAGTGCTGAAACCTCAAGCCAGCATCCCAGAGCCCAGCCAGGTCTCCTCTGGCTTGTTCGGCAGCACCAGCAGTTAAGTTCTTGTGGGTCAGATCTCACACTTGGCAGCATCTGTGCAAACCCACTGCTGGGGAAGGCTTGGGAGAGTGGAAGGACTAAGCAAAGCTTTTAACTCCCACACTTCGTTAACTCTGGCAGTGCTAATGCAGATGCCGGACTACTGAAGTAGCTAATGGAGATGACGGTAAGCACCCAGTTTCCCTCCTATAATGAGCTTTGAGAACAAACATCCAGTAAATGTAAATAAAATTTACAAAAAAACTATCCAGTTCCCATTTCAAAAAAGTTGCTTTCACCTGTGCTGTGCTGGATTTGGCCCCCCCCATACACTGCTGCATCCCCCAGCAAGGTCACAGCCGGTGGCAGACCACAGCAACACCCACTGGGCTCTTGGGCTCAACTTCCAAAGAAGGATAAATGACTCCTTTGGCCCTCTGAATCCCCTAATCTGCAGCTTTCAGATTATCAAAGAGGATGCACGGCAGCTGCACAACCAGAGCACAGGTAAAGAAGAGGGGATTTGCCCTCTGGCTTGGGAAAATTGGTCCCTGTGTAATAAAACACACAGCTCTTCTATAATCATTTGTTCAGCTCCATAAATCCTGGGGCATAAATCAGGCTGTTGGGAAGAGCAGCTGTGAAGGAATCTCTGCAGGAGGAAAGAAAAAGCTGACGGGTGCCAGTCCCAGTGCTCCGCTGGTTTCACGTCGCTTTACTGCCACCGACGTCAAAGGAGCCGCTCAGTCGTAGGACTATAAATACCAGCAGAACGGGGCTCAGTGGCAGCTTGTGGTGAGTATTAGGGAAATTTAAAATTCAACAATCCCTAATTGCCCTTCAGTCAACAGTACCTGTTTAAATTACTGTTATTATGGCAAAGATATTGAAATTGTTAACACAAACACAACCGAGGATTGCAGATGCTGAGGCTTTCCACCAGCAAACCTTTCACTTGCTGCTAAATATTTTCCCTTTCAATACAGGAACAACACCCACCACTGTGGCTGATACCCTGCCATCAGGGGCTGCTCCAGGGTTTGCAGGAGGATGCCCTGCAAGCAAGGACAAAGCTGGTAAAGGAGGAGAAACTTCCTGCTAGGAATGATTAAAAATCATTATGGAAAAGATCTGAAGGGAGACTAGAAGGAGCATCAGCCATGTATCAGCTGAAAACCAAAATAGGTCTTTTTTTAGCAAAAGGACACGGTATAATTGTGAAAAATACTAGTTTGAAGGACCTGAAGCTCAGCTGGGTTGGGAGAAGTAGGTCCAGATCTATGAAAGGTCTTTTTCAAAGCAGAGATTTAACAGAGGATCTTCAGGAGTTCCCTCACCACCATCTCTAAACATTCTATTACCAGTGTCTCCTCAAAACATTGAGATGTGCACAAAGACCTTGGTCAGCCACTCACGAGCAGCACAACTCAGGTTTTTCTTTCCTTCTCTGCCAAGACAGCTGCCTGTCCTTCCCAGATTTGCTGCTCAGAATCCCAGAGCCAGGAATGGTGATGCCTGTTTCACAGCTGCCAAGCAAACAGAAAGAAGTATCCCCAGCAGGAGCAAACCCAAGGGACCCCACTCTATCGGCCAACAGGAGGTTCAAGACCCATTCCCAACAGCAGCTGATGCTGTGCTGGGTACCAGGAGTCCTATGGACCCTGCAGGATGAGGCCCCATGGATTACACCCTGGCATCCCGCCCTGGGGAGTTATGCAGATGACTCAGTCCCATCAGCAACAATAAATTCAATGAGCAATGGTAATTCCACACACAGGGAAAAACTCTGAACGCTTGGTGGAAACACTGCTTGTGCAGACAGGAAAAAGATCTCAAGTCGACACAATGCTTTACACATCACTGAAGCTCAAGTAACTGCAAAATCTGGCCCAGAATACCTTTTACTTGGTTGTGTGTTTGCATTGCAGAGGATTTTTTAAAAATGCATTTCTAAACGAGACATCTTAGCACAGACAACCCCAGCTCTGCTGAGGAATTATGCTGATTTAACTCTTCTGAGGGGCTTTGTCTGAATTTAGCTTAATTGATGCCAAAGAGCCAGACTTATCTCTGTTATTATAAAGACTGCAGGTACTGCTGCAGGATGAGAGCTTATTTGCTGCACATACGATGTAGTCCCTACCCCAGAAGGCTCCCTGCCTAGATGGAAAAGGCAGAGCAGGGAAAAACCAAGTGGGACAAGCCCCATTCAGCCACATGGTGAAGCAATCTGTCTACACCACCCCTGGAGCCTGGCTTCGATTTCAGACCTTTGGCACCACCTCTTCTCATGAGCTTTTCCATGGGAAATCACAGGCTCAGAGGCACAGATGAGGCCTGGTGCTGAGGGGGGTTTAAGCCCTGGATCCTGCCCACACATAGGTGTGATTTTATTCAGGCTGTTTGGTCTTACAAGGGTTAACGACACTATTCCTGTGCTCAAAGCAAAGCAAGTACCAAAGCTTAACAGGACCAAGGTCTGATTTTCTTCTCTGAGGCAAGAAGTAGCTTAATTTGCCATTGGTTTTCTTGGAAAGGTAATTGTCTTTTTGGAGCTGCACTTTGCCTTAGGTACTAACTATTTTGAGCCTTTTCAAAATGCCACTGCTAGAGCCACTTTAAAAGGCACCAATAAAATTAATATTAAAAATGACTTAGCGCATAATTCATGGCTTCTAGAAACCATTTCTTATTCGACTGGCAAACCAACCACTCATGCATTTTACATTGCTTTCTCATTTTCTTAGCTGTGATGCACTACTTTAGGAACAACGTATCTGTGCTGCACACATCAGTCAGACAACACACACCTCTCTGGAAGACACCTGGAGACGCCAACATAAATGCAGTGATCACCTGGGACGGGATGCAGCCTTGCTCTCTCACACAGGAAGGAAAGCAGAGTTACAACAGATTTACAACCAGGCTGAATCAGATCATGGGACAACTTCTGTAATATCCATCCAGGTACAAAATGTTCTACCCAATCTTCCTATACGTTTCCTTTGGATACATTAGCCTGAGAATTTATGGCAGCGATGTTTGAAAAGCAGTGAATTTTATGTAAGTATTAGGGAAAACCCCTGGGAAACAGCAGAGTGAACTCAAGAGCTGGTACCAGAAACATAACTGAGAAAGCTCATGCTACACACAGCTATGGGTATGAGCATTTACTTAGAGTAATTAAATTATAGTACTAAAGAGCTGAAGTATCTCATAAGAACTGTCTACAATATGCCACGGAGAAGGGTACATAAATCAAATAAAAAACCAGACGAAAATCTAAGTATCATGACTGTTCAATCCTTTCAAAATAAATCTAGGACATCATATTTTATACTTAATGCAATATGTCCATGCTGATTTTTATTAACAGTCAGCTCTGAAACCCCTGGTTAAAATAAAATGGACTGTAATTTGAAAATATTGGTTTAGACAGTGCATACCACCTAATTTGTGATTTACACCATGCTTGTGGCAAAGGTTTCACACGGAGAGGACCGAACGAGATGTAAGGAGACTCCTGAAACAACAAGCTTGAAAGTTACTCTTAATAAATAAATAAACAAAAAAATAAATCCTATTTACAAGTTCTTATTATGGCAAAGCACTGCCCACTGTCTCCACCATCTCAAATCCAAACATCAGAGGTTAACAACATTCCTCTCAAGAAACCAACCAGTTCTACCTCTCTTATTCAGCTGTAAAAAGTTTAGCCAATATTCCTAATGTAGGTTATACCAGAAAGGAAATACTGCAATTCTTTCTCAAGAGATTTGAAGAATGGAGACCCAGAATGGTTTAATTAATATTAAATAATCAAGTTAAACTTCATATAATTAAATTTAATCACCTATCAGAGTTAATAGGCCAAAAATAACAAACCAGATGAGAAGAATGAGAAATGCAGTCCAAAAGGCCCCAGAGTCACTACCATGGTTATTAAAGTACTGAAGTTTGGCATATGTGCCAGTAGGAGAATGGAGGATTTGAAGACCCATGCCCTTCTGACCAAAAGACTACCAGGAGAACAGCAGGAAAACCAAGGCTGCGGAAATTCAAGCTTCAAAGATTTTCCAAGCAGAAAAACATCTGACTTTGGAAATTTATATTTTTTTAATTAGTTACATGAGAATTGAAGTGCAAAGGCTGAAAGTAAGATTCCTGCAGCAAGGAAGAACACACTTCAGAAACCAAGGATACAGCATCACATGCACGTAACAAAAGGCCCTCCTAAAGAAGATCCAAACAAGTCATGCAACATATCCCTGTTGACTATTGCAATGAGAGGTCATCATAAAGAGGTTGGTCAGAACATATCAGAGAAGCACATGTAAGAAACCTCAACTCAAAGATCCTACATGATACAAGAGGCCAAAAATAAAAGAGGAGAAGAAGAAGAATGGTGGCACTTGACAGTTTTGCTTGCTGCCTTTTTGCTGACACTACATACCGCTTCTTTTAGGGTATTTCCATTCTTCTTGAGAAAAGCAGTGATTTAAATTGCCAGGAAATATTGTTTAGAGTGGGCACAGAGCCACGTCCTAGAAATTGCAAACAAAATGGTGTAGTCCCACTTATTAAAGGTTAATTTCCTTTCTTTTCTGTAGTACCTTTACAATTATACACTGACATCAGAGAATCTTTGTCATGTCAAACACTGATTTGAAACAGAAGCAGAGCCTATTTCCACTGAAACTGTAAGACACAGATAAAAATTTAAAACACAATAGGAGGGGAAAAAAAAAAAAGAAAAGCTATTTGAGCTGATAACCATTTTCAGTTCCACCTTCCAGTCTCAAATACAATCATTTGAGCATAAATGGATTTAGCATCCTCAGCAGCCCACAGCACAACCTCCTCCTCCGTATAACTGGGCATGGCTCGAACCTCCATGGCCTTCCCTGTACCTGCACATGAGCTGCCAGCACCAGCATTCCCAATCCCCCTCTTCCCGTGGCAGATGGGATCCCCCACCCATCTGGTGCCCACGGGGTCAGAGCAGCAGAGCTGCTTTCCCCCTCTCTGTGGGTGGCTGACTGACAGATGCACAGCGGGGGGAAACTGAGCCTCTTCCTATGATTATCTTTCGCTCCCTGAGAAGGATTTGGTTCATTGAGGTTGTTGCTGAGAGAGTTCAGTTTACACAAGCTCTTTGCTCATGAGATATAAGCTGGTTGGTGGGTGTTTGTTTAACTCGGGTCAGGCAGGACTGCGGGGAATCGTTCACGTGTCCTCAGGAAAAAGGTGCAAAGCCCGAACAAGCTCACAGGCTTCGGATCTCACTAAGGCCTAGTTTAGCTGTCAGGGTGCCCCAAACTTACCTGCCTTCCCCCCAGGATAAGACTCCACAGAGTCTCCTTTTATTGCTGTAGTCTCAACCTCGAAATTAAAAATAGTCAACCTCACTCTGCCACAGAAATATGCAGTATATCATCACATGCCTACATATACATGCATGTAACTGCACATACATGTATGTACATACACACATGTAGCTTTAATCAGTTTTCCTGAGCCTCAGCCTGTGTGTTTGGCTTCACTGAACATTTTCTCCAGTGTCAAAAGTGCAGGAAAGCCATCGTGAAAACACAGACTCAGATATTCCCCATCACTATGTTTTGAGACACAGAACTCCAAAACAAAGGCCAAATTGTCGTGACCCTCACAAGTCTCCCTGTATGTGTACAATGCAAAAATCAGAATGCAAGTCCTGCTCTGTTTCTTCCAAATATTTCCACATTTTGTAACACTGCAGGAAGCCTGTTTGCTGTGGTGATGTCCCCTCCACTGCTGGCACCTTGCTCCTTACAGCCAAACAGCCTCTCACACGGCTGAACCCCACGGAAACAGGAATGGGGGAGCCCTGAAAGTCCCAGCGCTGCCAAGGCCCCTCTGCAGCAGGACCTGCACTGGAGCTGGTCCCGCTGTGACTCTGCAAAGAAAGCAATTCCCAGGGCTGGTGTGTGGCTGGGTGCTGGTTAAGCCTCTGCCATGGAATTCATGAGTCTGATCAGCCGTGAGCTGACACAGAAGTGCTTTTTTTCAGTGTCACCGCTTTATCTAGCTCCGAAAAAAACCTTGCAGCCTTACTACCATCAACACCTTCAGCTGATAAATTTGGCTGATCTGGGCCCACGGGTTCAAAAGTTCTTGAAGGGAAGGATGAGGATATAAACAGAGCATGAGCACATAAGCCTCCTTAGGAACTTGGGCTAAAAGGAGATTTGACTTTCTAAAGTGCCATGATACAGTCTATTAAGATGGTTTCAAGACACAGGCACAGGGCAGTAAGGGGATCACTGCCTCTGTCTGAGCAGCAATAAAGAAATCCTTTGTACTGTGTAACCTGCAGACAGCTTTCATGGAAACACAAAACATTTTAAGATGTGAGGAAAAGTGGCAGGCTGGGAGGACGTCAACAACTTGCCTCCTTCAAATCAAGCAGGTTTAAACACATTGGATCTGTGGGCTGAGGACAACTAAGGTACAACAAGGCCAAGTGCTGGGTCCTGCCCTTGGGACACAACAACCCCATATAGTGCTACAGGCTTGGGAAGTGGCTGGAAAGCTGCTCAGCAGAAGGGGACCCAGGGGTGCTGGTTACAGCCAGCTGGATATGAGTCGCCCAGGTGGCCAAGAAGGTCAAAGGAATCTTGGCCTCTATCAAGAATAGTGTGGCCAGAAGGACTAGAGAAGTGATTCTTCCCCTATACTCAGCACTGGTGAGGCTGCACCTCGACTCCTGTGTTCAGTTTTGGGCCTCTCAATTCAAAAAGGACATTGAGATGCTGGAGTCCAGAGAACAGCAACTCTGGAGAAGGGTCTAGAAAACATGTCCTGTGCTGAGTGACTGAGGGAACTGGAGTTCTTTAGTCTGGAGAAGAGGAAGCTCAGGGGGACCTCATCGCTCTCTATGACTACCTGAAAGAAGTTGTAGTGAGGGAGGGGCTGCTCTCTTCTGCCATGCCTTAAGTGAAAGGATGAGACTAAACAGCTTTAAGCTGTACCAGGGGAGTTTAGACTCGGTATTAGAAAACATGTATTCACTGAGAGAGTGGTCAGGCAGTGAAACAAGTTGCCCAGGGAGGTGGTGGAGTCACCTCCTGTGGAAGTGTTTAAGAGGCGTCTAGATGTGGCATGTGGGGATATGGTTTAGGGCTGACTTTGGTGGTTCTAGGGGGATGGTTGGACTAGATGGATGATCCCAAAGGTCTCTTCCAGCCTTGATGGGTCTGTGATTCTGTTAAGCCAGCAAAGGTGAAAAAAGTATATTAAAAACTTCTCAAAGGTGACTCTGTAGCCAAGAAGTTCCTATGGGTTGAGAGGTCTCAAACACCCTCAACATGTAGGAGATGCTGAGATGCCTGCAGATTTCTGCACTAAAAAGAAACCTGCTCTGTCACCCTGCCAGCATTATATATATTTTCAGCATTTGAGGCCAACTGATTTAGTAGCACCAGAGGGATTTTAAAACAGAATAATACAGTCAAGCTCTGAGAAATCAATGTCCTGATGTGTCTCGTTTACCACAGTCCTCGTGGACATGGGTGGCAGAGTCCTTTCCATCAGGCTCAGTATCAGGAGCTCTCTGAGGGCTCCCTCTCTCTCCAACAGGTCTGGGTTGTCTCAGCTTCAGCAGGGGCCTGAGACACAGCTCTCTGCTCTCTTCTTCTGCACGGCATGGAGGGAAGGAAATGAGAGCAACGAAATTAAGTGAAGGTAAACAGAGAATCCTGCTGGGCATGAAGACTGCTCCTGCAGGGGACCAAAGCTTCCACCTGGGAGATGTATCCCAGAGGCAGTGCCTGATGAACCTCAGATGTATCTTTCTCAAAGCCTTCAATGATTTCCCAGCCAATTTAAAGGGGCAATAACCCCCAAATTTCCACTGAGAAGACAAGGTGCAATATGCCTGGCAAAGGCATTATGCAGTCCCCACCTGTACAGGGTATAAGCTGTCACAACCATCCGTGCCGACCCTGGGATGCAGCACCGTTGGTATCCCATCTCATCCTCCTTCTGCTCTTATTTTGTTGATAAAAACAAGTTTGCACTCCCTGCTGTTATTTTTATACTGTGCTGTGACTCCTTCCCACCCAGTTATTCACATAATTACAGCCACCCCAAGATTATGTTAATGGTTTAAGTACCATGTTTAAACACAGAGAAAACAAACTGTAAGCTGGGTGTTGAGTGTTGTCTGTTTTCCCCAAATGAGAGAACAATTCCACTGTTACAACATCCCTATCCTTGCTGTAATTAAAGCAGTGTAGTCAAAACCAGTGATACAAATGGTGTTAAAAAGGTCTAATTTGTATAAATAGGACAGTCTATTAGTGAACAAATTACATATTGCCCCAGGAAACAAGGCAACACAACTCCACCTAACAGAGAAAGTTGACATAAAAGCATTTGCTGAAGACTTTAGCCTCAGCTGAGCCCCAGGATCAGCTCCCAAGTGGAGACTGGGGAGGGGTCTATACATCCAAATAATGTTGCACTCCAGCTCAGTCTTAAGTTTTGGTTTCTACGTCTCCCTTGCACTTCCATGGAAAGAGAAACTTTTTCTTGTGAAATACTGACAGAAACAATTCAAATTATGCAAGAAGTTTGTTTTGGAGTTTTCCCCTGGAGAGAAAGCAAAACAAGCCAAACCACCAAAGCAAAGACATTCAGCTGGGAAAATGTGTGGTGTATGGCAGGGAAAGTGACTGCTGCTAATGAGTGCTGTGTGTCCACAGGCTGCCAAGGAAGAGATGGCTTAGGGAAAACCAGCATTTTCAGAATTTTTCAGTTTAGGGGAAAGCTGGACGCCAAGCAAGTTCCTTTTCCTTGAAGGTGCTTACTTACAGTGGGGATAATGTTTGCAGTGCATCCTATTAAGGAAAGTGTAAGATCATCCCAATGGAATTGATTTTTTTATCAGCCAAGCCACTGAAGCCCATAATTATTGCAGCCCTCCTGGGCTGATAGCTACCAGCCATTTATAGGGCAGCAGGGAGATAAACACAGCATTTACACATACATATAGTCATTTTACTTCTCTATTAAATATTCATTTCCAGAGGGCTTCCTGGCACACACAGGATTTAGAGAGTCCCTGTGCAGCAGCCACCACCCAGCGCCCGCTGTGCCACTGGCAGCTCCCAAACACACACCGTGGGCTTCACCTGGCACTTCACAGCCCACCTGCTGCTGCCTTCCTTAGCTTCAAAAAATACTTTTATTATTGTTATCCTAGTTTTCTTCTTCTACCTGCACGGTGAACCCATTGATCCTACATTTTTTTTTTTGCATTTCTTTATCCTAAATATAAAAAAGCTTTAAAGTTATTCTGCCTGTTTCTCAGCTTGTGGTGTTCTCATCCCTGTGTCTTTTGGCTGTTCCCTTTCCAAGACCTCTCAGGATCAGTGACAGATGCCTAAAGGCCTATTGCCACTCACTTTAACGAGCACATTTGTGCTTTTATGGAGAATCCAGGGTATGGCATCACATCCACACAGGTGGGGAAGATCCTTTAATTCCTGGGATGCCAGCAAATGCCACCAGATGTCCTGTAGTGAGCTGCTACCTCAGAAATCACCTTTTCCTCCCAAATTGCTCTGAAATAGTTTCCTTTTTCAGAGGAACAAATACAAACTCGAAGCTTTGGCCTAAATTAACTAAGTGGGAGTTATACATGACTTCAAGAGCAAATACCAATTTGCAGAACATTGCTAAGCCAAACTGAGGGGCATTACTATTATTATTATTATTATAATAACAAGCTTCTCCAAAGCACAGGAGTCAAAGCAACTCTCGCCTCAGCATTTTGCAGCAGCTGGCTCTGCAGGGACAAATACAGCCTCGTGGGCAGTTCCATCTGTTGGCCCACCAGAAATGGCAACATTAGAAAAAAAACCAACAACACGAAAACTCCCCAAATCTATGTTTTACTCCAGAGATGACACATTCAGCCTCCCAGCTGGCTTCTAAGGCACTCAGCCTCCCAGATTTATGTGAAATGGTACTTAAAAATACTTCACACCATTAGCTGGAGGGGGAGAAGGGACAAGGCAGAAAAGAAAGAGCATCTTCTCCGAGACTACTGAGAAGCTCAGAAGTTTATTGCAAAGGGCTGTAAAGAAACTTAACCAGGTTATATAGCAGAGAATCCTGACAGTGTGAGAACAGTATTTAATGCCAGAAGTTTCCTTCTGTGAGTCCAGGCACAGGACATGCAGCAGATCAACACAAATGCCCAAACTCTTGGTTAGGAAGTGGCTTCGGATGAATTCAAGTGATATTTGCTACTTGGTTTTGCACCACTGACTGACAAAGCCCATGACAACATCTGTCCCAGACTTTCACAGAACCCACGGGACTAAAGCACCCCAAAAATCTTTATGTATGGCATCCCTTGATATACTAATGCAGCTCTTTTATTCCCCACCCAAGGACACGAAAAAAACACAAATGAGATTTTGAAGGAAGTAAGTTTTAAAAAAAACCCCAAACAACTGCAAAACCCCTACACACACATGTTCAGGTTCCCTGGAAACACCACTTTTGCTTTCAACAGTTTTAGGGCAAGGTGCAGCCTGTGCAAACAAAACTTTCTGCAAACAGGCTAAAAGCAGTGGCTAAAGGTGGATGTTGCTGAGTTCTGTCCTCTGTGGTTGCAGCTTGGCTGCAAAGCACAAAAATATGCACAAGTATCTCTCCATATGTTAAGATAAGCAAATACCTATTTGCCAAGAACTTCTGACAATGACTGTACTGAAAGCATGAAATCCCTCAACACATCCCGGAACAGCTCAGGTCGTTGGGTTTTCTATAACTGCTGCCCTTTTCCTATCAAAGCATAAATTCTCCCTTAATTGAATTTGACAATTGAGAAGTAAAGAGCTTTAAAATAACAAATAGTTCCCCAGCTCTCCCTGCAGCAAGGTTAGAGACACTTAATTGAACTTTAGCTTAGCTGCCAAACCAGAAAACCAGCAAATAAGAAGGCATACCTGTGTTTAATTAAGAACTCATCTTTCTCCAGGAACAGCTCTGCACTGTCAAACTTTTTTCCTCTTTCAGTCGCAGAAAAAGCAATGAAAACACAGAACTCTTTGGCCCCACAAGGACTGCAGAGGTACCTACAGAACTGGCCATGGCAGCCAGCAACAAAATGCTTCTATAGAAGTATTCAGGAGGCCAGAGCACAGGCTCCCTGTGTCACAGGGGATATTCCCAGCCATGGCTTGAGCCATGTCCATATAAAATGAAAACACAACACACACAAGCCAGGAGACATTTTCACCCCCCATACGACACAGTTGATGAGATGGATCCTGGAACAGCTCTGGGGTCAACCTTGGCAAGATAATGTTGAAGAACTGGAAAGGATGAGGGAGACAGCTGTAAGAAATTCTGGATGGGAGAAAAATGTCTTATAATGAGGAACGTGGAGCTCAATCTGTTCAGCTTGTCTGAAGATGACTGAGAGGTAACTTGATTATAGCGTAAAACTCTCTTCACAAAGGAAAACATGGCACAGGAAAAGGGCTTTGTTATCTCTGCAATAACAAATGAAAGGAATCACTGGCTGGAAGCTGAAGGCAAGGAAAAGCCAACAAGGGAAATATTTTTTATAATATGAATCATTAAACTCTCAAACAGGCTATCAAATAGAGCAGCAAATGTTTAATTTCTTGGAGATGCCATGTGAAGTCTGGATATGTTCCTGCACAGGAAAGTGCAGTCAGACACAGCCTGCCCTGTGCTGAGATGAGCAGGTGGAAACAGAGCAGCTCATGGAACATCAGAGTGAGGAAAAAGATGATTCAACAGGCCCTTCTGGCTTGGCTTTATGAATCTACATGAAGCAACAAACGCAGCACCTCACGTGGATAGGGAGAGGCACAATAAGCACTCTAACTTGCTCAGCCACAAGAAAACGGAATAGAAAAGCCCCTTACAAAGAAATTTGGAAATATGGGTAGCATCATTATGTTCCTGGGAAGCAGCTCCCACTTTGTTGGCTCAGTCAGGCTTTTGTCAAGGCAATGTTAAGGGCAGCAGATCGTAGCAATTTCCCTTCTTTGCTTTCCTACTCACAAAGTAATTACTGAGGGATATTAAAACGCATGAGGGAAAAAACATTCGTGCTGAATTTTTTCTCCTCCAAAAAGAGATCATGTTTTCCCATACAGCATCAAAAAGAGCACCTGTTATGCTACTTATTAATGTTTAAAGATGTTTATTTCAAGTGATAGCAGTTCTCTTTGATAAGTAATGATATAGGTAAAATAAAAATAGCTAACAAAGGAAAACAAGATTGTTTGGCTGCTCTTCTGTCAAGCTGTTCTCAGAAGTCCAGCAATTAAAGGGGAACACAGCCATGCTGGAAAAGCTCAGTAAAGCTTGAGAAATGACAGTTTTGAGTTAAGAAACCCTTGGAGCTACATCCTCCCCCTGACCTCGGTAAGTGTTTCCTGGTGATGTGGGCAGCAGGTTTGCCACCAACGCCTGGCTGGGATGGAACACTGATCTGCTGAGTCTTTCTTGGGAACAGCAGGGCCACGCTTCGCACTCAGCTTCAGCACTGCAGCGCCAGGATCTGTGCTCAGAGAGGCACTTTAAGAGCTCATTTCGCAAAATATTGCTCATTATCACCAACTAACCAGTGACTAAATAGTAATTTACTTTAACCTCAGATACTAGACAGCTTCCCATGCCTGGTCTCTGAACTAAGGGGAGATACTTTCCTATGTTGGGCAGCAGCTTTACGGGATCAGTGACTCACATCAGTCACACTGAGCTCTCACAATGCACTGAAATCTATTTGTATCTTCCCTCAGAAAGCCTCAGCTCTAAAACGTAGGTGACTATCAGGTAACAGTGAAACAGTTTACCCAGTGCAGTTCATCCAAATTTTATGACAGAGACACAAAGCACTTTGCAGAGGTGGCTTAAAGCTATGGATGCTTGTACTGAACTCCTGCAATGTTTGTAATGATTCAAAGTGATTTAATGACACATCTGCTTTGGGTTTATGTTTTCCTGAGCAGCAGGATGTTGGAGAAACTAGTGTATCAGATTCTTTTTCTAGTATGAGCCCCACTTCACAATTTCCATGCCACAGGCAGACTCAACCCTACAGAGGCATGGGATGGAGGGATGGATGCTCTTCAATTCATCCACTGGCTCAGCACAACAGGTTTTGTGGGAACTGTAGCAACTCAAATAGCACGAACTGCTGATGACAACCAGTAAGAAGACAAATAAATTAATATATTATGGTGGGGATTTCCAGACAATCCTACAGAAACCAGATCAACCTGAACTGCATTTCAATAGAAACTCTGAGTCCCAACCTAAAGAAAGATCCTGCTGTTTCTGCCAGAACCATGCTGGCTCCCCTAGAGCTCTGAAACAAGGACCTGATCCCTCTCCCAACAAAGTCCAGGGTTCCAGCAGAAGGGTTAATGGTTTATGAATAGGACTGTATGAAGATCTTTGTCTGTAGCTACTAACTCCGGTACCAAGTGATGCAGGAAGATTTTGTGGAGCCCCTTGTCTTCTTCCCTGGCTGTCCCTTTACAGGCAGAGAAGCCATGTCCTAATACAGCCCCTCTGACACATGTTTAAGCTCCATGCCCAAAGCAGGCAGTGTTAGTCCTGTCTAACTATTGCAGAGGTTTGTGCTTTGCCTAAGGCTCATTTAAGCCCCACTAAAGCCCTCAAACAAAGCTTGAAATACCATTACTGCAGTGCACAGGATTAATGCTGGTCCTTCTGCAGAAGGGTGAATGTCATTTGCAGAACTGTGTTAATTCCTGATTTGAATTTAGATGATGTTTTTAAATAAGAAACAAGCTCAGAACATCCACTGGGAATCTCTGACTTGGATAAACCTTAATAAGTCACTAAATACAAGTTACTATTGGAAAAGTGCTCAGACTGCAGTGCTGGTTGTATAAAATTAATAATAATAATAACAATAATAAAGGAAGATAGGAAGATCATTTCTGGAGAATAATGGCTTCAGATAGCATGTTATGTGCACAGCTGATGTGTTCAGAATGCATTAATGAGCTCAGATCAGCATGTTCAATCTACAAAATACACTCTTCTCTTCATGAGACGAGGAAGAAGAACAGGAAAGGAGGGGGGCTGTACCTGGAATTGGGAGAGGGAAGCCCCTGGGGCAGACTGCATCAGGACAACAGGGGTGATGAGACAGTAAAATCCTGCAGCTGTTCCAGCCAACTCTCCCAGTGCTGCCACTTGATGTTGTGTGCCCTCAGCAAATCCTCCTGCTGTCCGTGGGTGGTAACAAAGCTCCAGGAACACACTCCCCAGAATTCCCTGGCTGTCCCAGTACCACCATCCCAGGGTGCACTAACAGCACCGTCAGTGCCATGAGACTCGTGCACAAGTCCTGTTTATTTCTGCCTTATTTTATTAAATGTAGACACTACTAGATATTTACATTGTAGGACACACAAAAAAGAAAGCAGCTGATTTCATACCATTTCTCATTGATATATCTATTCCAAAACAACATGAAAACCTTCACATTCATACTTTTTCTTGCACTAAGATGATGAATCCCCAACAAATCTCCCTGAACTAGTGGCGTGTTAAAATAAAAGACAGTCCTACATTTATCTAGAAAGTGGTGGTGGGAAAATCTCCAAAGAGTGGAAAGGAAGTTTGGCATCTTACACTGGATTAGCACCCAGCCCACATCTTTACATCGCTCAAAGCACAAGGAAGGCTTTCCAGAGCGAGAAAGCCGCAGCTGCACAGAAGAATTAAATTTAAAATACATTTACTTTCAAAGTGGGCAAAAAATGTCTCTTAACTCCTAATCTTTCATATTGAGGACTTGAGTAAAATGGATGTTCTTTTCTTTTATAAAGTCATGCAATTCAATGTGATCCTTCCCAGCAGGCTGCATCTGTTTTAAATGTTTGCATTCAAAATGTGAAACCACTTCCTCCTCCCCCTTAATTTTATCAAGAATTAGGAATACTCCATTTGCTTAAACATATTCCGAACAGGATTCTGAGCCTCAGAAAACCACAATGTTAATCTGGGACAATCCCTGGCATCCTTTGGGATACATCACATTTAAGAAATGCCATGGAAGGGTTCCATAGCTGTGGTCCCCCCAGACAGCAGGGAGAGAGAGGAGTCTGCAGGTAGAATTTCGGGCTGATGTGTGATTTGGGCTGTTTTTTTCTGTTTCTGGCTCATGCACCACAGTAATATCTTCTGAAATGCTCCGAGCAAAAGGGACTCAAGTAGATTCCTGGAGCAGGTCAAGCCTTGCTGAGGAAGGGCAGCATTCCCCAAGGAAAATGAGGCCAAGCTCCTGGCTTGGAAAATTCGTATTATTACAGGGAAACGTTAAGAACAGGGATGAAGGAAAACCCAAAAGCACATCTCAGGGCAATGCTGCTTCTGGGAGTAAAAGCTACAAAATTCTCTCATTTAAAAGATAAGAATGCAATAAGATTTATAAAAAGAGACAAACAGTCCCCAGGAAATCCCACTGAAGAGGGGTATATAAAAACTGTAGAGCAGACAAAGGTCGAACAGATATGTATTTCTATTCAAAGGGAAGACCACTCAAAACCCAAATGATGATCTGGAATGCTGAAAAGCAGCTTACTGCTACAACAGACTGCAGAAAAACGGGCACCACACAACTTTTTGGGGAAAAGATTAACAATACAGTGCAGATTATACGGAAATACAGAGCAGGGACAGTGCTGGTTGTCAAAGACAGCTCAAAGCTGGAGAGGTAAGTGAACTAATGGTACCAGCATAACCCCACTGAGCTGCAATGTCATGCCCAATTCCAGACAGCACGGCAGAGATGTGTCAGCACGGCCGCCCGGCAGCGCCTGCGATCCCGCCACAGCTCTCCTGCTCTTCCTTCACAGGCACAAAAGACAGACAATCCCAACGACTTCCATGTTGACCGGGCAATCATCTTGATGGCCTGTGGCTGTAATGCCTGAACTTTCTGACATTGGAAGTGACTGCTGCTCAGGCAAAATTACTCTTAAAATGTCAATTTAAATTCAGCAGTGGGAAACACCAAGCCACTTCCAGGGCAGGGGCGGCAACGTTCACTTTGAGGGCACAGCAACAATCCACTGATTTAACTTAAACATCAGTAAAGAAATCCTGAAAGCCTTATGAATACTTCCCTATAAACACCAACCTAATGTTCTGCAGCAATTAAGATGACAATATAAAGTTAAGAAACGTTATGAGATGGAGAAGGGGAGCAAAACCAGCAAATAACCCGATGAATCAGTACCCGCCGAAGCACCGACTGTGCCGGGGTCAGGCTCCGGATGTGCCTCCCTGGGGACTTGCTGCAGCTTGTTTAGCTGTACCAGCAATTTTTCTATTGACCAGGTGGCTTATCTTGGTACATAACTGCAGTGCTTGTACAGGGAGTAATAACAGGCAGGTTATTCTGCAGAGAATGAAATATTGATGACCCCAGTGCGACCGGGGGTGCAGAGGAGCCCACGGCGTGACAGAGCAGGGACTCCCCAGGAGGGAGGCAGATGCCACGCAGAGGGGTGCAGGTGTGGGAAGACAGAGAAGGGAGCACAGGGTGGTACTGGACACCCACACAGGAAACACTGCAGAGGGGACAACAACAGTTTTAGGGGTAACAGTGAGAATCAGGAGCAAGTATCTGATGTGCTTAAGGTGCTACTTTGTATAGTAAATACAGATACAATGTGTCAATGCTGGCTCTAAGAAAGACCGTGTAAAAGCGTGCTAGAAAATATAAATGTATTTATTATCCCAGGTAGATCCTAGAGCCCAGTGGAAGCCTAGAGCCCATCAACCTCCACCTCCTGCTTCTCCCAGGAAGAAAGAATAAAAGCCACATCAGCATCATGCTCCTCCTGGAGGCAGTGCGGGACACTGATGACTCACTGATTTTTGTCTATAGATGTTTTTAATACTAAGAGCAGTCAGGGCTAGAATTAGAAATGCTTTATTGAAGAAAAGGCATTTCTGAATGCACAGAAGGTCAGTAAGGCTAAAGAAGGGCAAAACCCCCAAGACTGCAGTTTCCATCTGTAAAATTGGTCTGTTTGATTGAATTTGAATTGAACCCGTGCCTGCTGGTTGCACCTCAGTTTCTGGGCAGGCTTTGATGTGCAGTACAGAAAGCCTTATACACCTGCAGGGGTGCCAAGAAAGACCAAAAAAAACCCCAAAACTTCGCCTTGTTCCACCCTGCTTTTTCCCAAGGAGCAGTGAAGGGTGAGCAGAGAAAGGTATGGATGTTAAGAAAGAGATGTTTAGCAACGTTTCTCTTATTACTGAAACCTCCTGTAGCAGAATTTTTTTTATTTTCCTTTTCTTTTTCTATAATAAGCAGAGCTGGACTAACAGTAACCATTTCATTAGAGGGATTTCAGTTACACTGACAATACATTCTCAGCTTTGCAAGTAAGATGCATTTCCTCTTGCTCATAACAACTTTCCAAGTGCAATGCCACACTAGCTACTGGCTTACAAAACACTTAATGTTCCTCCAGAACCTCAGACTAGATGGCCTCAAGGATGGTGGTCAGTGCAACAAAAGAGCAGTAAGTGTGAAGATTTCCTTATTTTTCTAAGCAGGACACAAACCCATTTCCTGTGCTTCACTTTCACTGGTCACAGGATAATAAAAAATGCAGTGAGTGCAAGAAGAACTACTGAGACAAAAGAGAAAATAATTTCTTAACCCCCAAACCATGACTGTGACCACACAGAGATCGGGGATGAGAGGCAGAGCGCCAGTGTACCGGGAATGGAGTTCTCTTCCAGGAGGGTATTTGCCATAGCACTCAGGGACTGAAGCTGGGAGATTAGCTGGCTATTTTATGTAAGAAAGATTGCTTGAATAATCAGTTTTTCTGATGTTGCCATGTCTTTTCATTTGTTAGTGTGGAGCATAATTGCTTCTTGTAAAGCTGAATGACTTTAAATTAGATGGAAAGATGGTCATTGCAAAGATAATTTTGAACATTCCCATTCAAAGCTGCAGGTTTAAAAATACAAGTTGAAATGCAATGGAATAATTAATCTGGCAGCAGTCACTTAATTTGTCCTCTTTCTTTTGTTTCTTCCTTGCTACATGCTTTTAAGTTACTCCAGTATGTACATCCATGGCAAATGAAAAGTAGGAAAATAAATATATTTATCTAATCACCCCTTTGCTGTACAGTCTACACCAGCAATTAAGTCCAGATTACATTAAAACAAATTTGCCATGTCATTCCTAATACTTCTATTTGGCAATGCCCCAAATATTTTTGCTTGGTTTTTATCCTCCCTCCAAACACAGACTAACATCAGACTCATCCTGGCTGGAGGGGCCCCTGCGTTCCCTGTCCGTAGTGGGACCAGGGCAGGTTGCTTGAGGCTTTGTCTGACTGTGACTTCAAAACCTCCAAGGGTAGAAATGGGATCTGTTCTTCCCCCACCTGCAAACTTTCTACATATCAGTGCTATTCATAACGCTCCTCAAAATCACGGTTTGATCACAGCAATCAAAATGACTATTTCTCACCAGACGATTCAGCTGAGCTTTGTCATCCAGCATTTCTCCTCTCTCTGCTTTACCCCTCTTTCCAAAATTCCTTGCTCTCTTACTTATTTCCTCCCTACCAAAGGGCTTCTCATATTCCTGAAGGCACCTACCACCACCCTGACTGCAGGAATTCTGCAGCTGGTATTTATGCACCAGGGTACTCAGCAATGCCTTTTATCTGGAAATGCAAAGCCGCTCTAGTTTCAGTGCAGAGCCCAAGGGGCGAGCCCTGCCAACAGGAGCGGGGGAAAAGCTGCCACATAAAGGATGGAGGAAGCAAAAAGAAGACTTCTGCGTGCCACCTTTGATCGACAAACAACTTCAGCCACTTGAAAACTTAAGGAGGGTTCGGGGTCATTTCTTCCTCCAGTGTGCTCTGCTCTCCTTTCAGCCCATGGATGATGAGACGCCGCTGACAAAGATGACGCATCGTGGAGAGAAGATTTTTAGTAACTGGGGTGGAGGAGGAGAAGCAGCAAGTGGTGAGAGGGGGAGGAAAAGGAGCCTATATAAAGCAGCAAAATTCAGAAACAGTCAATGCTTTCTTAGAAGAGAGAAATGAAAGAGGCAAAGAGCAAAGTTCAGGGAATTCTGGAACTACCAGATACATTATAAAAATGAGCTGAGATCCAGGCACATCTTGAAATGACACTCATCCTATGGATCAAACTCAAAACCAAGACATGTCCATCCCACCACCTTTCTCAAATGGAGAAAAATCTTTAGGCCAGTCTTACATTATCACAGAATTGTTAGGGTTGTAAGGACCTCTGGATATCATCCAGTCCAAGCCCCTGCCAAGGCAGCATCACCTACAGCAGGTGACACAGGAACGTGTTCAGGTGGTTTTGGAATGTCTCCAAAGAGGGAGACTCCATGACCTCCCTGGGCAGCTGTTCCAGTGCTTTGCCACCCTCAATGGAAAGTTCTTCCTCATGTTGACATGAAACTTCTTGTGTTTTAATTTAAGGCCACTGCTCCTCATCCTGTTGCTGGGCACCACTGAACAGAGTCTGGCACCATCCTCTTGACACTTACCTTTGAGATGCTTATCTGCATTAAAGAGAGCCCCTCTCAGTCTTCTCTAGACTAAACAGGCCCAGCTCATGCAATCTCTCCTCACAAGGCAGATTAACACAGAAGTCAGGACACCAGTGGCCTCCCAAGGTCTGAAATTCAAGGAAAGCATTTGCAGAATTACTGCACTGAGATCAAAGCTTTCCTGGGCAAAGGCACAGCAAGGTAATGCCCCAGGTGTCCCCAGCAAAGCACCAAGTCCCAGTACAGCCTCTGCTTTTCAAACTGCACTGAAAGAACTAAAAACATCACCAGATCTTCCAGTATGGCCTTCAGAAATGTAAAACTGGGAAAAAACTTAGTTGTGGGAGCTGATGGACCCACAGGAGCCCATTAGGCTGTGCGTCTGACCCTGTAAGAATGCTCTGTGGGTATGGGGGCTCCTGCCTCGCTCAGCCAAGGCGCTCAAAGTTTGCACCAGCAGATACTGAGAGATAATAAATGCAGAAACAACTGCTGCTCAATCATGCGGATGAAACAGCACACATAATTAGAGCTGTCTGGATAAGCAAAGGCTCAAAATTAAAAGTCAGCAACTTCTACTGCTACTTCTTGATTTTGGCAGGTTTCACTTTCCCACTTGGCATCCTTACAGTGTCTTTGGTAAAAACTAAGATAACAGTCTTGATCATTGAGCACTTGTTTTTTGTAAACATGCATGTGTGTGTTCATCAGATAAATAATCCAGTACCTGCTTAACCTCTTCATGACTGTGCAGAGCAGTTACCCAAGCCCTCAGTCCCTGCACTTCGACTTGCATCCCACCCACCCCCAGGGCCTGCTATATGCTGGCTCATCCTTTGTGCTAGCAGCTTGTTTTCTCATCCATTCACACAATGTGCTTCCAAGGCTGGGTTTTACTGGCACAGATCCCCAAAATGTCTTCCCAAACACACAGTCCTGCTAGGAAAGCCATCACGACAGATAATAGCACTCTTATGCCAAGTACAAATAGTTTTTAACTTATGTTTTCTTTAACTCTAAGTTTGCTTTCGGCAATTTTGAAATATAACTAAGCACAGGTTCCCAATGTCTGCTTTTAAGAGGGAAAGGATTGAGGGGAATCTTTCCTTGATTTAGTAAGGCACAAATGTACACACCTCTGTTTAAATCAGTATGACTATTTATGCAAAGATAGCTCAAGGAACTGATAACTCAGTCAATCCTTGGACTGAAATCTGGAACCATACAGCTGGAAAACCAGCATATTCCTGTGGCCTACCAAGCAAATCAAAGCAGCAAGGGCCCTGGCAGCAGCCAGACACATTAAGGTTTCCTAGAAAAGCTCCTTCCTTGAAGGGTTACCTTCTCACTTACCCCAAAGTCAAAGCTACATTAGCTTTCTGTTCTTATTGTCAGTATCCAGCAGTAAATTCTCCCAAGAATCTATGCCACCTATCACAAACTTCAGTTTAACTCAGATACTTTCAGCCCAGGCACAACCGACTTGGCACATAATTTCCTGAGAATACCCTTCTCCAGAGGAGTACACTATATGTACTTTATATATAATATATATATAATACTTCACAACTCTTTAGAAAAAGAGGCAGCTAATTTGAACTGTTAATTAACCCAAAAGACCCACAGTCCAAATCCCCTCCTCACCGAGGGCTCTGCTCCCCATCCATTCCCCTGCACGCACCAAAGAGCTGCTCACTCACAAACAGAGCCATCAACTTCTACAGGAATCTGACCTGAACCAAAGCCTTCCCTGAATAAAAGATGGAGAGCAATTTTAAAACACATGCGATTACAAATGCCAGGAACAGCTAAATTCCCATTCCCATGTAAAACTCCCATTTCACACAGACTAACTGGGGAAAAAGGCATGGCCTTTACACGGCCTCGCTGCAGACGGTAGCAAAGATTTACTAGCAGAGGGCAGTAGTGAAGTCTTCTACCTCTAAAATTTTATTGCTCTTACATAATATGCTATCATGCATTTACTAGCACGCTGTGAAGCGCTGTCATAAATATTTAAACTGCAGTGACAAAGTAAGAGAGCTGTCGGTCGCTCCCGTGTTTCTGTTTTTTGCTGCTCGCTCTCCTGGGCCCACAGGGAGGGAAGTATTGATGTGCAGGGAATGAAAGCGCTACGTGTGAACAAACCACACGCATATCCCTGACTTTCAGCAAGGCAAAAGGGACTTTCACTTGGTA
Organism: Scytalopus superciliaris; assembly: GCA_013400415.1. Lineage (NCBI taxonomy): Eukaryota > Metazoa > Chordata > Aves > Passeriformes > Rhinocryptidae > Scytalopus > Scytalopus superciliaris. Next base: position 2,638,723 of record VXBX01008695.1, on the reverse strand, counting down.
CTAAAAGGTCTTTCTACACGGGGGCCTCTGGTGGTCGTTACGGCCAAGCCTGCCATCGGCGAGGCTCCCCTCCCTGCACACTTGCCTGGCTGCATTAGTTATTACATTTGATAGCTTTATAGTATTATTTGAAGCTTGCTATTTACCTAGTTACACAAGGCCCAGTGGCTTAGACCCTGCTCTCTGCCTGGGCTGCAAATCTCTGCAACTACCTCCAAAATAGCCCAGATTTTATGACCCGTTAGGCTTAATGATAAATCCTTGGATTTATGTTCTGGGCTAGTGAGCAATGAGAGATCAAGGGCTAAGCTTTGATTTATCTGCAGGCCAAGGGAGATGGTTATTTCTATAATTTTATTTTCCTCATCATTTGCCATAATGACTGCAATGCTTTGCTATGACATCATGGCAATTTTTGCTGTTATCTATGTCAAAATCAATACCACACTTGGTCCTTTCACATTCTCTCCCACCAGGATGGGAACACTGCTGGAGCAGTTTTCCACCCTCTGCCCACCCTGAGCAGCACATCCAGCTACAGACTAACTCGCTCCAGATCCTCCTGGTGCATGAAAGGCAACAATTTCCAACCTGCAAATGCTGCTGGAGGTGGGGCAATGATCTGGGAATGAAGGTTGTTCTGCTCTGAACCAGTTTTGTACATTTGTGGTACTTCACATGCAATGCCAGAGGTGCCTGGAGTTGAGATAAATTTTGCTTTATGGTGCCTTAAATCCAGAACCATGAAAAGAGCAGACAGTACTTTGGAGAGATGCTACTCAGCATGGTCCAGTATCTGCACTGATTATAAATATCTTCTTTTAACAGTTTCTCTCAAAACTCCCATGCCTCTGGAATCTGGGGAATGCAAGAAAACCTCCAGTTTGCTCTCCAAATCTACTTCAAAAGAAATAAAGAGAAAATTAAATGCCCTGTGTTAGAGGAAAAAGTCTTGAGAAATGATCCATAAGGACCACAAATATTCATGCAACTCAGAGTTTCACGCTTTCCTGGCTTTAACACACTCGTCACAAAGCCAGACTGCACATTTTAGAGCTGGCCCAAGGCTGGTCATTGGTTTCAGCAAGGACAGGTGGGTGCATCATGGAATGACAGGGCAAGAGACTGAAAAAGGGTTAAAGAATACCAAGATATTACAAAGCTAATCATGCCCTAAAGTTACTTTCTTCAAAGATTATGAGACTTTTTGCCTATGCTGTACAAGTATGTTAATACTACTTAACTAATACTGAGAAAGGATAAAAAAAGTAAACATTAAAGGGCAAATTTTGAGCAGCTCAAATTTACAGAGCAAAGAGGATGCCTAATATAATAAAGGGAACTTGTCAGGGGAATGGTGCATTATCCAATCTTCATCTTGACTGACAGCTTGAGACTTTCAGCCATTTTAAAAAAAGTCTTTAAAAAGCATTAGTTAGCAATTATTGCCAATTTTCCTATTAATTCCATAGAAAAATAGCTGGAGTATAATTTCCAGCTAAATCAGGACAGTTGACTGTTGTTTATCCTCACACACAGAATTGGAAATTGAAGAAAAACAGCGAGATGCTGTTAGATCAGTACGAGAAGATACAAAAAAGCAAAGTAAACAGGAAAATAAGTCATGTTAGAATAAAAATGGCAAAAGTAATGGAACAAAACCAGACAGAAACCCTTTACCCCTCAGCTAAAGGTCTCTCCCAAGCAGCAGCATCAGGTTGTTGTACAAAAAAACACAGTAACAAAATACTGTGGACCAAGTCCTACCAGATACTGAGGAAAAAGTCAAAATGTTTCTTCAAGCAGAAGTTTATAATAAACATGATCCACAGAGGTATTAGCTTTCTCCCAGCACACACACAATCCCAGGGATCTGTTGCACTGATGATGTCCAAATTCAGACTGGATTGTCCAAGAAGAAAAGAAGCCCTGGCTTTAACTTGAGTTCATGAGAAGAGAGGGCTTTGGGGTGACCTAACTGGGGCCTTCTAGTACCTGAAGGGAGCCCACAAGAAGGATGGAGACTATTTGCAAGGGCATGTAGTGACAGGACAAGGGGGAATGGCTTCAAACTGACAGAGAGCAGGTTCAGATTAGATATTAGGAAGAAATTCTCCGCCGTGAGGATGGGGAGGCACTGGAACAGGTTGCCCAGAGAAGCTGTGGCTGCCCCATCCCTGCCAGTGTCCAAGGCCAGGTTGGACACGGCTTTGAGCAATCTGGTCTAGTGGACGGTGCACCTGCCCATGGCAGGGGAGTTGGAACTAGATAATCTTTAAGGGACCTTCCAACCTAGGTCATTCTATGATTCTATTCTGTGATTCATTATAGCAAACCTCTCTCTTGGAAAGAAGCAGCCCTGCTGATGGGCAACACATTCCATCTTCCTCTCCCCAAAACGAGTAAAAAATATCCTCTTATCGTTAGCCTGTTAAGCAACTAAGTCACTTTTCAGCTAGCAGTGCTCTGCATCAGTGTTTAAATTATTTACCTCATGCCTTGTACTTCCTAAGTACTTGAAAAAGCCCTGCTAGTTTCCCTGTGAATCTTCACAGTGCTAAGAGTTGGTTCTCAAAGAAATTGGGTAGGAAAGCAGTGATGTGGGATGTATGCTGTAGTTTCAGTAGTTTCTGTATTGTATCTCTAATATAATGGAAAATGAGAGATGTGCTCGTGTCCCTCAGAAAAGCCATGCCCAAGTAAAGCATTTCCCTTGCTTTCCAGGACTCCACTCTCTCCTCCAAGTGAAGGCCTGTCTCACCCCTAGGAACAAACCCTCTGTGGCACACAGGCACATGGGTTTGCACGTGTTTCCCCAGGCAGTCAATAGGGGTATGCATTACACCATCTGCTTTAAACTGAACCCTGTCATCAATACTCCGTTTTGGCAGGAGAGGTACTGGCAGTAACTGCTTTCCTTCATTGCCAAACCCTGCCTGACTTCCAATAGGACGGGGCTCCTTCCACCGAGCCACACGACTGCAGTAACAGACATCCATACACGGGATTTTTCTAATTTGTTTGCTTTTCTACTTCTCATCCTTCATTCACTGTCCTAAAAATGTCAGAACAGAGAGCAGAACTTAAAAGGCAATCACCACCTGCAACCGTTGTAGCAACACTAAACTATTTTGGCAGCCAGGCCTCTCTCAACACACGCTGACGGGGCCCATATCCCTTGTGCTGGGAAGATGCAACATAGTCCCTGGTTTTCAGCTGCATCATTTCAAGCTCCTGCATAAAACATGGGAGCACCCAGAGATTTCCTAGAGCAGCACGTGGCTTAGAGCACAGCCACTGCCTTGGCACTGGAGCACTTCCCAGTAGCACATCAAACTTTACATTTCCAACATAAAATCCATGGCAGTGTGGCTTCCCCAGACATTGCCAACAAATCCCATGGCATGGATGGTGCCTCCCAATGGGCCACAAATAACTTCTTTAACACTTTGGTCTCAGTTGCATTTCTGCCCTTTGATTAATTTTTGCCTGTGACACAAAGCATAAATAGGAAGAGGTTTTGCTATTTGGAAAAGAGGAGTTCAGTACCTGCACCAGAGACAAATTCATGTACCATTATTCTTTCCTGGTTGCTTCAAAGTCTAGGATAGAGGCACAGCTCAGGGTGCACTTACTTCACTCTTGTCTTGCTCTCAGGAAAACCTTCCTACTTCCTGAGCCCAGAAAATCACCCTTTTCTATAAAAACCCAAAACCAAATATCCTCCCAAGTCTGTGAGAAATGCTGAAAATCTGTTGCCTTTGGGGTCTTTACACACAAGGGAGACAAGTTTCATACATGCAAGCCCAGGTTTGTGTGGCCTTGGCAGAATTTTGCTGAAAAAATAAACCATTTAAACATTCTGACAGTTCACTTACATTTCATGAAGTGCCCAGTAACAACCTTTTGAACAATATCTCGTTTCTATGTCCTTTAGTTGCATCTGAATGGCCCTTCTGTGAGTAGTGTGTGGAAGACGTATCAAAAATATTTTAAATGTATTTATTTACATAGCCCAAACAACACAATATGGCATTAAGCATTGTTTTCATAATCCTGTGAAGTACTAAAAGCCTCCTGGGATGGATTGAGCCTCTTCAGCTTGGGACCAGAGAGTTCTGCACCTTCAGAAAAAATTAAAACTAAACACCTAAAGTGCTTTTCAAAAGCAATTATCATAATCCCTGCTGTTACCCAGAGGGAAGCAGTGGCACGCAGAGGTTAAATAACTTCTTGGAGGTGGCTCAGCAAGCAGCACAGCCCGGATTAGAGTCATCGTGCCTCCTGACTTCCAGCTCCAGGCTCAGCCCAGCACCTTAAATAGCTGCAGTGCAAGTAATTCGCTGTGCCCTCTGTGCACTCATCTGACTTGGGGAATGGGAAAGCCGGAGTTCAACTTAATGATACAGAACTTTCTATGGAGAATCCCCAGAATGAAACCTTAAGTTTTAATAACTATGACCTGACTAACCTAAGGCAGAGGGGAAAGCTGCTGTACAGATTTTACTGCCACTAGGGAATTATTCACACGCAACGGAGCGTGTCGCAATGAAAGGTTTATAGGGGCTATCACCAGGATCACTCTTGTGGCATTTATTCATTCCACTGTTTGTTTGTTGGCATTTCTTTCGTCCTCTCCTTTGTCACCAGGAACCTCTCCATTCTCCCCTTTGTGGGGTACCTTAATTTCAAGAAAAAGAACAAAATTTTTGCTAAGGGAGTGATTTAGTGACACTGCACATTTTTATTCACATTGTTATTTTGCATTATGGTCTACTTCTACAGGGATATCTGACACAGGTGGCTATTCCCCACCAGAGGTGACTGTGTAACTCTACTTCCACTATTCCTTTGCCTACAGCTGCAGTATCTCTTTCACTTCTTTAGCTGCCTCCAGCAGGGAACAATAAATCTAAAACACAGACAGAAAAAGGAAAAAATCTCTAGTGCTATTTTGGGCATGCAAGTTCTTCAGCTTAACCTATTTTTGGAAGAGCATCTTTGTGCAGCAAAATCAGAACTCCCAGCCCTGTGACACCGGGGCAGTGTGTCCCGCTGCAGGCAGAGCCGCTTGCCAGCGGCAACCTCTAACGGCAGAGCTGGCACGCAGAGCAAAGCCAGGACAGCCCAGAAGGAAAATGATGGGAGACAGGATTTCACTTTCACTCTCCATCATTCCATGCCTCTAAGCAAGCCATGCTGCTCCTCTTCCAGGCACTCTGGCCATCTCCACACCGGCACACAGCATATGCACAAATGGGATGGGTGCGCCTCATGCCATAAGGTCCCTACAGTGAAAACGTGTCTTACTACCTGTCCTGACACCCTCCAGCCCTACCAGGACCCCAGCTCTGGTGGCTCATTAGATATAAATATTAATTGGTATATACAGTTTATGTTTTTATAAAACTTTTGCTTAGGAGACAAGAAAAGTCACAAATATGAAACAGCAGCCCAGCTTGTGAAAGGAGAAGAGCTAAACTTGATTCATGCATTTGTTCTGTTTGCTTGATATTAAAAGATATTCATGGTCTGTCTGCTCTGAAACAGTAATTACTTCTGTATTTCCATCAGATGCACCTTCCAAAAGTGGTAGCACTCTTACATGGCCCAGGAAAAAAACACATTTGGAAAAGATGCAGAATAGCTGACTTGGTATGTTGTGACTGGCTCTGCATAACACAATGGGAGCACAGACTTCTCACATCACCGCACTCACAGGCACCACTTGGAAAGGGATAATCCTTGAACCTGCAAGGAACAAGACTTGGCTTAAAGCTAGCATTTTGTGCCAGGGCTGCAAGACAGCTGCTTTCAACAGGCAAGGCTGAACCACACAAGAACCAAACACTGTAGCTGGTCTTAGACCAGAAGCTCTGGCCACAGTCCTGCCCTCTAAGTTGCACCTCTCCAGGAAAAAAAAAAAAAAATCAAACCAACAAAGTTAAACATTTAATTGGAGAGAAAATATTTTGTTTTCTTGGTTGTTGGGACAGCCCTCCAAACACAACACTGAGCCCTCCTGGGCTTGGTGACAGGCAGTCTGAAACATCAGCACTAACAGTCAATTCCCCAGCGAGTCTCTGCGGCCTAAAAGATTAAAGGCTTAATTAGAGTTACCTGAACATTAAATACACTGAAATCGGCTCTAAACGAGGAACATGGGGGGGAGCTCCCTTTTAAACAGGCTCATAACTAACTGGGGGTTTTTGCACAGTTGTTAATGGTTTTGAATCATTTAGCTTTTCAGCTCTTTTGCCTTGATAATAAAGCCAATGCAGCTGTGCATCAGGCAGTGCTCTGGCACACCTCATCACCAACTACAGCTGAATTTAACAGGGGGAAATTGTCAAATACATCAAGCTTTGTATCTAGAAAGCAGGGAGGTACCCTATGAAGCTCCTATTGAGCAAGACATAAACCTGAACTAGACAATGGAGAAGTTAGGAGGGAAGATGCCACTGAAACTGAGGCCCTATTGTCATGCCACCCAATTTTTGAGCAAACAGTTGTTTAAAACACCTTTCATGTTTTAAATTGCTATTAAGAGTAGTAAGACCCTATATATAACAGATTAGAATGAATGGGAAAAATAGGAGTGTAACTGGAAGATGGTAAGAAGTGTACGCCCTCCAGGTGTGAGGGATATCAACCACCTGAAGTTTCCATCATTGCTTTCCTGGTTTCACCTGGCTGCAGTCACCAACCATTCCACCCTGACAAGAAAGGTTTTGCTCAGCTTTCACCAAGACCTGGGGAAGCCTGGCCAAACCCTGCAGCAGACCCAACAGACCAACTCCACTGACTTCAGCAAGAAGGGAAACAGAGACAGCCCCAAAAATGCCTCCAGCATGACCAAACAGTACCACAAGTCAGCAACGCTAATGCCAGGAGCAAGATATCCTGAAGAGTTATTTTAGCAAGAGGTTTTGCTTGAGCTTTATGCATATTTCTGAAACTTTTCAGCTGCTGGTACCCACAAACACCTGTTAGGAGTTTAGCCACATGCCACACAGCAGACTTTGTAGCTTTTACAAGGTAAACCAGTAAAACCAGAGTGAATTTAGGTATTTGAGCAAGTAGATGCCAAACACTTCAGATTCTTAACTGGAGCAACTTCAAAGCGATAACTGGATTTAAGTGTCAAATGTGAGGGTGATCAGAGGAGAAGCAGAGATGCAGGTGCTCTTCTGCTCCGTTTATCCTGTTATTTTTTTCTATATATCCCTGAAACAGCTGACACCTGTACCCCTGACAGATCTGTGCCAGCATCACCTCTTGGGCTTCAGCCACATGAGCTGCAGTCCTCCTTGAACTCAGCTTTAAACCCAAATTACATGACTAATGTTGAAAAGAACGGTTGTCTCCCCCATTTAAGTAGCAAATCTGGGGTCAGAGGTGATGCCGACTACATAAGGCTTGTTAACCTCCACCATGAGAAGTTTGTTATCAGCTGATTGACAGCAGGACTTGACACCAGGGAGCAAGTTTCTTACAAAGCATTTTATTTCCCAAATACTGGTTTTCAAAATAAGAGTTACCAAAAGCACTTAGTTTGGCAGATAGTACTTGGGAAGTAAAACATTCTGCAGGAACTTTGTTTGTTATACACTTACATTTTATAATCAGCCATCGGGATGCTGAAAACTCACTCAAAGTCAAACATTGACTACTGTGAGTATTCATGGTTGATGAAGATGTCAAGGAAAAAAAAGCCAAACCCAAACAGAAAAGCCACTGAGAAGCAAAGAGAGGTGCCAAAGCAATAAGAGAACCAAACGAGCAGTGGGATTTAGTAGGTCTGGCTCTGCAGGGGGTTGCCAAAGGAATTTGCTGATGACTCGTAACAGGGTTCTCCACAACAGGCCCACACCGTGGTCTCCCTGTGCCACCGCTCCCCTGCAGGAAATGACTCCCCGGAGCGCTCTGTTAAGTGCGGTTCAGCAGTCGCTACAGAGAGCGACACGCACACACCTGTCTGGCGAGCCCTCATCTCCTCACAACAAGGTTAAAAAACTACACAAGTGTGTACGGAGCTCCTGCACAAAGGGGAGTTAGGACTATGGCATGCCAGTCTAAAATCATCTGATGAAAATTAATCTCTGCTAGAAATAACAGTTTCACTGGGATCAAAACCATTTGTAAAGATGTTTGAAGCAGGAGGAAGGAGAAAGTTTAGCTTCAGCACTCTCAACGTCTTTCCCTCAACTCAAACCATGTTTTCGCTCAGTTTATGTCCAGTTAATAGCACAAATACGTAATTCCACACTGAACAAAGACCTTCCATCCACCTGAAACGAGCTACAGCCAAAAAAGTGTTCCTAAACCACAGAAACAGACAATAAGGCAAACCACAATGAGTAACTCCCAAAGCTTTACCTGGCACAGCAGCAGCAGCTCCGAAACCAGTCCCCTACCCCTCGCAGACAGGTCCCTCATCCCCACCTGCAAACCAGGTGAGCAGCTGCTCACCATGGGGGGATCAACACATGAGTAATCCCCGTGTAGCAGAAACAGCAGCACATCAGCAGGAATGCAAAGGGCCATTTTGTGAACCTCAGCCTGAAACAGAAGAGCTCCTACAGCTTCTGCTCAACCTCGCTCCTGTGGGGTGCGGACACCAAGTGGCACTAAATCCACTCTTCCCATCAGAAACATCATCCTCACGATCCCCCAGTGCTTCCAGATGCATCCTCCACAACAAGAGGTCTGTCCCCGGCAGCAACAGCAATGCTCACAGCCATCAACACCGGCTCTCACACAGGGTAGGGCAGCACGGCTCCTCGCTGCAGCCCTGAGCAGCACTGTTTAAAGTTTCACGGTACAGTAAAGGCAATAAATTAGGAGTAATGATTCCTTATGAGCTATCTGGGCAGCAGGGACCACTGAGATCTATCTCAGCATAGGTACCAACTCTCTTCCTTCATTTTGCAAATACTAAACCATATAAAATATTCTAAAATGAAGGGGAAAGGTTACTAGCAGAGTGGTTTCACTACTCGTCCCTCTCGAGCTGGTGTGGATTTTATCCCTACTGGCAACGACAACGCGTTTGATTTAACACTGAATATTTGGGGGAAAAAACAAACAAACCGTTGTTTCATTATGTTAACAGAGGGCTGGTGTGTAACAAAGAGGAAGAAAGGCAGCCTGCGTGCTGCTGGCGGGCTGGTAAGAAATTCTCAAGGTCTGATCGATACCCTGAAAAAAACACCTCTCGTGGTCTGAGGCTGGAGCGTTATTCAAGCACGGCATTCACTATGCTGCTCATTTTATTCAGCTACGATGATCTGAGGCTAAGAAACACAGAAAAAATAGTGGAGTCGATTGCAGGCATTTCTAACCCATTATATGAAAAAAAAAAAAAAAAAAAAGAGCGACCAGAGGTACAGAGGCGCATGCAGGAGCATTTGCAGGAGCGGCTGCACGGTTCTCTGGGCACCTGCTACCTGGGGGAAACCCAAAAGCATATGATATTCATAGAAAGTTGGGTGCAACTTCTGGGGGGAAAAAAAATGACAAAAAGCAAAACGCCCTTGTGAGGGGTGGGGGGGGAAAAAAGCCATTGTTGTGGGAAATCCCGGCAAGGTATTTAAAGCAAAGGGTCTCCGACAGTGATTTAGGACAGGAGCCCGGGAGCTCCGTGAGAGCAGCTCGCGGGCTGTCCGTGCCCACCTCCCCTGGCAGCGCCCGCGGCTCTGCCCGCCCCGCACAGGTGCGGACGGGGATG
>VXBX01008695.1:2527355-2628690 GCA_013400415.1 Scytalopus superciliaris | reverse complement strand
CACCCACACACCCATTCCTGCACTGGCCCATGCACCTGGGCACCCACACAACCATTACTGCACCAACCCATACACCTGCACATCCATCCACCTATTCCTGCACCCATGCACACACCAACTTGTCTGTCAATCCACGCTCCCATCCACATCCATCCATCTGTACCCCAACTCTCCAGCCATCCACCCACATGTCCCAACATCCACTCACCCCCTGCCTTCTGCACTTGGACCTCAGTCATCGTATCTATATCTATATCTATATCTATATCTATATCTATATCTATATCTATATCTATATCTATCTCTATTCTATAAAAACAACTGTGTTGACATGTTTCATTACCTGTAACTCTCCCCAAGCAATGGCCATGTGCTAAGGAACAAATCCGGTTAAGGCAAGTGATGAAAGGAAGCAATCAGAGGAGTACAACAGCCAAACCCCATGTATCCCATCTAATTTTGTTGTATTACTGCTGCAATTTGTGGCTGCCTCTGAAAGCTGCCTTAAGCCTACATTTTTATATAATGTTCCATAAGAAAGATTAAGATTGCCTTTAATAAAGGTATGTAGTGGTCTTTCCACGTGCTAAATCCAGAGGGAGATGATGGTGTGTGCTCATGGATGACCATAAACCATCCCTGTCAGGAAACACTGAGCACAGACAGTAAAGTGCTTTTCAGAGGCACCTGCAGCCGCAGCTCCCCAGGAAGAAAAGACCCAAAGTCGATTTGATTGATACAGCCCTGCATGGGAAAGGAGTGATTTCATACTTAATGATGTTGAATTACACATCATTTCAAGTTTCTTTGATGCCCATTTGCATTAACACTCAGTCTGTACAGAGAGAGCAGAGAGAATACAACAGGAACAGCAGGAAGAAAAAGGTCTGCATTGGAGCTGTGTGGGGTGGCCGTGCTGGGCCAGAGACAGGGAGGTGTGGAGGCTGAGGCTCTCATAGCACTCAGCTGCTCACCCGAGGTCTAGACAGGTTTCTGCACATATGAAAAACCCTACATTAACAACAACAACAACAATCCATCAGAAATTTGCTCTGCCATTACCCATAATGTTTGCTTCTGCCTTCTTTTCTTCATGTTCCCCTCAATCGCTGCTCTACCTATGGCTGCAAGATGAAATGAGCTCCCTTTGTTCTTCACAGCACACGGTGTTGGTGTTTGCTGGGATGGCCAAGCACCTGCTCTGGCCTCAAAACCTGCCCATGGCAATGGTGGGCAGTGCCAGCACAAACAGGAGCACTCTCCTTGCTGGGAAACAACCTGGGCACAGACAAACACAGTCCAAAATACACAGAAAGCTATTCAGAAGCCCTGGACCATAACTTTGACCCCCTAAATGTGAAATTTAGAGGCAGGCTGTTTGGGGCCACCCCGAGTCAGTGCCCCTCTTGGAGTCGCTCTGTTACTCCTGGTTTCCATTGGTTTGCACTGAATTTTGCAGCCAGAAGCATAATTTGAAATCAGCAGCCACGGAAGGACATTCAGGCTTCTGGGAAAAAAAAAAAACTAACAAAACAAGTTCCTAAGAAAACCCCAATCCATGCCAAAACTCTAACTTAAAGGAAAAAACCCGCCACAACAACTTGGGTTTAAACCTCACCATAAAGCTGAAACCTTTCCCTGGTGCATTAGACCAGAAATAACATGGGACAAGGCAGCAAAGGTTTCCCTTCTCTGAGTCAGCATGAGTGGCGTGTGTCTGTAAGGCAAGGTGTTGTGTATCACGTCTTGGCATGGTGCATATGGCTTCTGGCAGGGGAACAAAAAGAAATCAAGCCTTTGCTGTTTTGTCTTTAGTCTCAAGTGTGATTTGGAGGAAACTGTCTCAGTGAATTGGCAAAATGGGCTGATGGCTGTGAAACTGCAGCGCTGGGAGAGAGGCACTGCACCACTGCAGGAGCAGTGAGGGAGGAAGGGGTGCAGTAACACCCTCCATATCCCACAGGGTGCTGAGAGAAGGGGTGGCCCGGAGGTTCATTAACATGAACCTGCCAAGACTCGCACTGAAGGGAGTCAGTGTGTGTTCCCAGAGAGCCCTGGACCCTCATGGTTCAAGCCAACAAGAATCCAGGTGTCTAACTTGGATATTAGTTTCTCCACTAAATTCAGCTGAACTACCTGAAGGATGAACTTGATGATTTAATCCTTTCAGTCTGAAAAATATGTTATATATCCATAGATATACCCCAAGGCCCAAAGCTTTTCAAAAAAGGTTCATTTTACTTTTGGGTTATTCTTACACACAATGGTACAAATAAGAAATATGGCCCATTCAACTCATTGCAGCTGCCCTGAACTAAAGTTGATGCAAATGAACGGCAGCGAAAAATGCAGAATGTCCTTTTCCCAGAAAAAACAGAGCATAAGATTATTAATTTTTTTAAACTTATCATCATTGTATGTTTAAAATTTGATAGTTTTAATTTGAAAACTGAACCAGTGGAACTAAACACTATGGCCTAAGTTTCATTGTAATCTTACAGTAAATAGAAATAAATCCCTACACATTTTAGATCAAGTGAAGTATTTGCAGAACCAGAGGGATCAGGAGGATCTTGAGACTCTACGTCCATTACCTTCAGTCTCATTTCTCCCCAGGATGCACAGAAAGATGTTCTTTCCTTCAGTTCACTCCAATTTGAGAAAACCATCGGGGATTGAAACCAAAGAGGGAACAGGCAATTGCACTTCCCCCCATATGAGTCTTTATAAGGATTTGGTGATTAAAACCACCCCAGCCTGCTGTCAAGAGGTATTATGTCCTGTGTTCCAAATGTCCATTTCAAATGCAGAATAAGTTGTGATGACTGTATTCTTCCCCTTACCCTGTCTGTCCATCATATTTGAGATTAGTATGTAATTAGAGCACAGTAACTAATGTATGTTACTTACTCTGCTCTGCAGTACACCTTGACACAAATTAACATTAAAATTAGTCATATAGTAGAGGCATCAGTCATCGGTTTGGCACATACAGTGAAAACTGTTAAGTAACTTTAGACTTAATATGCAGATTATTAAATAAATATGGTAATAGCATATCCTGATCATAAGTGAAAAAAAGAGTACTAGGCTCCGGTGAGGAAGTATCAGTTGTTCCTTAGGAAAATAATTTAAACATACAAATGAAGCACAAGATTAATTTAAATAATCAATTTTGTGTTTCCTGCTAGCTGATTTAAATCATGATGAAAATTGTTGATTAAAGCCCCTCATTTAAATCAGTGCCCCTTAATGAGAGTGAAAGCCTACGAACATAAGCCCATAATAGTAATAAAAGACTCTTCAGAGAAGAAATAGCTTTCACAAGAATATTTCCAGGGCTGAGAGAATATCAGCCATCCTCTGCAAAAAGAAATACAACTCACAGCCAAGCAATTCTTCTCCCCTAAGCTCTTAACCCTGTGAAAAGAGCAGGGATAGGGCAATAAGTCATAGGATATTCACAGCCACATTATCTAAGTACAACTGAACTGGTGATCCTTTCCACTAACCATCGAAGAGGACAATGAAACATTGCTGGAGTAATTAAAAAGACAGGTTTGAATTCCCTAAATAATGCAGATGAATGCCCTGTCCAGCTATTCCTCCTGACGGCCAGCAGCCATTAAAGGGCTGTGAGATGGCTGAGGGATGCTGGGTGGAGTGGGACTGTGCCACCCCAAGCACCACAGCACTCCTGTGCAGCCCCTGGTCTCTTTCCAAAATGCTCTTTAAGGCCCTTTTCTCTGGCACCAGAGCAGTTACTCTTACAACTACACCTCAAGTCTCCTCTAAAATTCAGATGTCTTTGCTTTCCTTATCAGTCAAAATCCGAGCACAAAAACATTCATTATGAATTTATAGCAAACGTAGAAAACTGCACTTCACTGAGGGTTGCACATGTATCATCAGCCTGTACAAGCATTTAACATTTTTACAGGCCTGTGGTCCTATAATTCACAACACTCCCTAGTCTTCTTGGACTTGCACTTGGGATTGCTCCCTGAAGAGTGTATCAGTACAACTCCATGGCCTCTCTCTCTGTTTCAAGGGTGACAGTAACCCCTATTTCTGTGCTGCCTTGGGCTCCTCCTGTACTCCCAGCTTCTGAACTTGAGGGGTATGGCTCCCAGACAGAGACTTCTGCCCTTTCAGGAAGTGTACCATGGGATGAAGGCTTGAAGGCATGACCTTCACTGCACCAAGATCAGACAAAGAGAGCAGATACTGAACTTCATAAAGGTGGTTGAAAAGTTATTGTATATTTTTGAGGCATGATTTCCATAATGCCTGATATTGCTTCTGACTATATCCTTATTATTCAATGATCAAAAGATACACAAAGATCTGTAACTAGCGATATTGTAGATTTACACGGACTTATCCTCACAACCTGTGATTTTTCCCCTTCAAGTCATATTTCCAAGGGCAGTGATGGATCCCAACCCTGCAACACAGAGCACAAGATGCTCTGCAGTTTGCACCTTCCTGCAACACTGGCTGCAGGACATGACTGCTCCAACTCCAGGGATAACGCTGGCACGTGCAGGGGCTTCAGTCCTGTGATGTGGCCTGAGCATTGTCCTGCCCTGCCTGGAATGATGGTGATGTGGGATTTTATCAGGCACCAATCCCTGTTAGGACCCATTGAGGCACAGAGCCTGCAGGTCATGGCTTCTGCACACAGGAGCCCTGCTGTGTCTTAGCAGTGGGTCTGAGCAGATACTGGTTCAGGGACTTCTTGGCCTCTATGGTAAAGCTACAGGGATCTGCAAACACAATTATTTGCTCCTTTTCTTCCCCTCAGCATTTTGCAAAAGTAGTATTACACTTTTGTGTCACACTGCCCTGCAAATCTTCTTCCAAAAGTCTGCCTTCTTTCTTCAAAGAGCATTTCCAGTGCTAAGCAAGATCTTAGAGCCCTTGACTTTGCAGCTGGCAAAGTTTACAACATGTTTACAATACCCTTCATAATTTGGCTATGAGATAATGTATAGTATAGTCCTTCAGTGGTGCACAGTGGGAAAAGAACAAGTGGAAAAAAAAAAAGGTAATGCAAAGCCAAGAAAAGCAGATGGTAGTGAGCTCTCCAAGAGGCAAGAATGAATAAATAACTGCAGATTATTTTTTTTCTGAAGAAAAATATATTGTCAAATCAATAACACAGTTTTTAGGAAATGCGAACTAGATCAAATATGCATTTTTTCAGTATTAAACAATAGCACTTCATCAGGACGATGGTCTGCACTGCACGTGTTTGCCTAAATGAAATGGAGTAAGAACAGCAATGCTCCGAAAAGTTCTCATTTGACCTCAAGGTTACATTCCATACTTCCTGGGAAGTTCTGCTGTAGGTAACAAGCCAAGCACTCAGGTGTAAATCAGAGTGCCCCAGCAGCTACTGTGCCATTTAGCAGCATTATATCCTTGACAATCTTAGGGCTGTTGTTCTTAGAGAGCAGAACTTGACAATTTTGGGAACTTTCCTGTGCCTGCTATTAGGACCACAGGAAACTATTTATTTACCACATCTGTGCACGCTTCCAAAATTATTAATCTGTACCTTTTTTCTTTTTGACCACATCAGGTCAAGCTAGAGGGTGAAAAAGAGATTCCTAAAATTAACCAAGTACACAAACACTCTAATTCCCCTCCAGCAAAAGATTTTTTCGCCTCTTTTAAGTCACTCAGAGGAAGCCAAGCAACATATGGGACGCATGAAAGTTGCTCTGTGCAGATCTGTCAATCCGCTTTAGCGACGCCGTGCATCAATCCCGGCTCTGCTACGAGCACAGCCCTCCCTGCGCCGGCACTGCCAACTGGCCCGCAGTCAGCCCTTCACCAGGAGACAAACCAGCCCTGCCACGCCGATCTACAGGCCCAAAGAGCAAAAAGCTGCAAGGCATCAAAGCTCTGGTGCTCTCGCTCCGTAGCCACGGTGCAAAAACAAGCCTTGCAGCTCGCTCGGCCACGTGGCGATGTGGTGGGCTGGGGAGCAGAAGGCATTGCAGGCTGGAAAAGGAGCTGCAGCCTCTGGTATCAGGCTGCAACCTTGATGCAATGGCTGTGTGCTCAAGCCTTCCAAGCTGGCTCCTCTGGGCTATGCTGGGGATGGTGGGTTTGGGGACCAGCACCGTTCAAACCCTGCCATCATGGAGATCTTGTGGTGAAGCTCCCTGAGGAGTTACATCTGCTCCAGCCCTTTGGGCAGAGGCAGCCACTGCCCCAAAGTGAGGAATGAGCAACCACCAGACCTGAAATCCCAGAGCACCATCACACAACAGTGCTTTGAAAATATCACGCATGAGGAGGGGAGGCTCCCTTCTCATTTCTGCTTCAGAAGATCTGGACTCACAGGGTTGGGCTGACTGTAAAACTTAATAGCCTTTCCCCAGCATGTTAATAAATCAAAGTGGTGGGGTACTTCTTGAAAGACAGAAGTCAGCAAAAACAATAGGAAGGGTCACCTCTTCCCTTTGCTGCTTTTTGGGAGGCAGCAAATGCTCCATTAATCATACCCACGACACAGATGATAATATTTTCATTCAAGCTCCATTTTTTGTTCTGCCCATGCAAATTTGAAGAGCAGAGTCACTGCTGTTGCCTTAGTTTTTGTCTCCTCCTGCTCAGAGCAGAACCTGAGCTCCTTAAAACCACGTACTCCTAAATTCTGGCACCAATCACTTTTGCTATGCAAAGAGAACTCTCTCTAAGAATCAAAGTCTTTCTTAGGAAGCAATAAGCCCACAGATGAGCCTCCCAGCTGCTAAAAGCTCTTGCTCCCCCACACAGCAGGTATCAAGCATTCCTCCCTCTAACAGCAACTTCAAAAGAAAACCAAACCCCTCTGATTATCAGGGAATATCCCAGAATTTACAGTGGCAGTCAGGTCCGTGGGAGCTGCTGCAAAGTTGGCAAGGTCAGAGGTGACTCCCTTCAAAATGGGACAGGTTTTAAAGGAACACGAGCTCTCGGAGGAAGCACTCCCTGGGAATGCCTCCAGCTCCAGCCCCAAGCAAACTAAAGTACTTGCTTTTGTTAGAACATATGGCAAAAACCTGAGTCCTACACATGTTTTAATGCCAAGAGTGACTATTAGTTTGGCATCCTACACTGCAAAGGAGCCAGCAGGAGTTTTGTCCAATGGAGAAGAGGGGTCAAAAGCAGGCGGTTCATCTCACTGCCATTTTGACTCATCTACATTCCCTGGTCACCATCGAGCCCCTGTGTTAGTCCAGCTCTTGTCATTCTTTGCTGTCACCTGTCCCTTTACATGAGAGAACGTGTCCCTGTATGTGACCCTTATATTGTAGGTGACAAAAAACTTCATTGAAAGTACTTTGTTACCCAAAGCATTTTTCAATTACAAACTATTCCATGCAGCAAATTCTAGGTAAGCTGGTATTGTAGAGTAATGTAATTCCAATCACCTGGTAGAATATTTTTCTATAGCTCCTTTATGAGTATCAGTACCTAGCCTACATTCTCTCTCTCATACTTAAGCCTCCAAAATTACACTGATCAAAGCAACCTGCATTTATAAACTGATGTGCTCCTGCATTCGAGAGATTTGCCAAGTGCTAAATATAAGGTTTCCCACTATAGTCGAAATCAAATTCAAATTCCAGCTGCCTCTCTGCTAATATGCAGCAAAGGTTCAGCAGTACAGAGCCGTGTTTGTAGAATCAGACACTGAAGATGATTAAATTAAACTGAAAGGGGAATTGGTACAAGCCTGAAATTAGTTTGCTGAAGATACCAGCCTTCATTTCCTCCCCCTGACAGACAGACCCACCTCGTGACCTTTAGTGATCAGAGCAAACAGGATCATGGCTTTGCCAAGCCTGCCCTCCCCTCCATGCCCAGCAGTACACTGAGTTGAAAATGAGCTTCAGCCTGTGCTGTCCAGAGCAGGGGGACTGCAGGATAATGCTCAAACCAGTACAGCAGGTTCAGGACTGTGGTCCATCTCCTCCCTCTCAGGACATGCTCTCCTGCAGACCAGACACCTATTGGGACCTGAAGAAAAACTTTTGTTTTTATCATGGTGGCTTGTTTTCAAATCAAAGGCCTGTCCACTGTCTGGGAAAAGACAGTAATTTGACCAAGATGGAAAAACCAGGAAGGTGCCTGAAGTCAGCAGGGTGTGTTGATGGGGTGTTGAGCACAGGCAGGAGTAGGAAGACATCCCAGGGATAGGCAGGGGTTTACTGCCTTGACTTTGCTAATCTGGTTCTTTTAAAACAGCACTAAAATTACCAACGTGAAAAGAAAAATCCTCACTATGGCTATGGCAAGAGAGCTGGAGGGATTTAAAGCATATGGCAGCAACAGAAAGTTGTTCATTTTTGCTCTCCCACCCCTCCCCATTAGCTGTTATTCTTGGGCATTATCTCCTCCTAGCACCCTGGATGCTACAATTATGCTGATGGCTACATGCAAGAAATGGAAAACAACTTGCTGCAAAGCAGGATTTCTCTTGACTATTACATACACACTCACAGGTTTGCCAAGACACCTTGTTCCCTCCCTGCAGCCCTTCTGCTGGTACCGTTCCGGGTCTCCTCTGAGCACAGATGGAGAACAGCACCAGGTTGTTCTTGCCTTGCTAACGTCAGTGACCTGATTTACAATCCAGACCGAGACCACTGCTCCTATTTGGTGTGTGTCACAAACCAGTGCTGGTCCTCAGAGACTTGCACACAGTCAATTTTCAACAACAGAAAGGATTTTCACCCTTTAAGAGGCGAGGGCTAACATGGCTCCTTGGCAACATAAAAATTGAAAGGATAAATTGTAGGAGTGGGTATCCCAGAGCAGTGGCACAGTCTCTAGCAAAAAAAAGCACTATCCAAATTCAGTTAGACACGGCCCAGGAGGGAGGAAAAAAGGACTGACAATCCCGCAGTCATGCAGGTCTGCCAGTGCAGAGCTTGTGGTACCTCAGCCCAGCAGCATCCAAGTAGGAAGTGGGTGTCCTGCTGGTGGAGCATCCTCTGCCAGACAGTGCCTGGGGTGTTCCTCTGCTATGCTCCATTGGTAGACATGCCCACTCTGTTTTGGCAGAATAGAGTCCCCTGGGACTGGGCATTGATGGCATTAGAACACCCTCTGCATTCGTGTGGCTGAGCAGGTGCAATGGCAGGAGAGCAGAAAACACCCACCCTCAATTCAGCAAGGAATGGCAAAGGGAGGTGCAAGGATCAGATCATTACAGGTATTTACTTAACTCCCTTTGAAATCAGGCAATGAATGCCTTAAAGAAGATCTGGGCTGAAACAGTTTGACTAGTGCAAAGTCATGCTGGAAACTCTTAGAAAACCAGGATGTCTCCCCACTCTTCTGCAGTCTGTTTCAGTGACTTCAGCAGAAGGGGGTCAGGCTCTTGGTAGCTCTGATATTATAGAACTTCCCTTTCCACTGTGCTGTTTGTATGTGCTTCATCAGTCATGTCTCTTTCAGAGGATGGATTCATACAGAATTAGGAGAGGGCTTTATCTTGAACCATCCCCAGCCAGGAGAGCTTCGTGGAGATAACAAAAACTTGCAAGAGAAGGATCCAGAGGGTCTGAAAACCCTCTGAAAGCAAAGGTCTCTACAAAGGGGCTGATTTGACAGCAGGAGATGGTCATATTAGACTTGAAAGTCAAGGTGGCTGATGAGCCACACTTGCAAGGCTGGGGTAGAGCAGCACCAGCCTTGTCACAGGGCAGTGTGCAGAAAGGTGATCCAAAATTCCCAAAGGGAACTTTTAAAGAATGCAGTCAAGAGGGCAACACACAGCAGGGCCTGAAGCTCCAGTTCCCTGACTTGAGGTGGGTCAGCTGGCACTTGCCCATCTCTGCTGACTCTGCTGACCTCTCCACCTCTGCCAGGAGCACAGGGCATGCTCTGGGGACCATCAAGCATTCCACTATCCTTCCTCTTGACTACAGAGGATGCAAAAAAGGATGCAAGGTTTGCTGCCAGAAAATCCTGTCTGAATAAATAATGCAGTTTTAAATTTGAAATGGTGAACCTCTTGGGGAGCTGATCCTCACTCTGTTTGAGGCAATTGCCTCCTGCCAGATAAACACACACACCGCTGAGCTCATGTGCTGCTGCAGCAATACCTAAGGCCAGTTGGAAAAGCCAATATGGTCCATTTCTCCTGCAAGATCTCCCAGGGGGAATATGCCTCAGCCAGGATAAATGCTTCACTTGTGCTATATCTGTATAGAAAGTGCACATTTTAAGGTTGTGTTTTGAATGAGAAAGAAGTAAGACGTTGCTGAAAAGAGAGGGTTTGGCATTCTCAGAGGAAAGCAGTGCACGGTCCTGCTCCCTGACAGCATGAGCCACGGTAAGTAACAAATGAGGACCACACTGCCACAAACTCTGCTTTCCAGGCTTCCCACACAAACAAAGCACTAACTGTGGGTTTTCTTGCATGGCTGGAGGCCAACACACCTCCGGCAGCAGAGGGATTGTCCTATCCCAGCTAGTTTCTGTTGACTGTCAAGCATCTCCTCCTTTTCTTCTTCTACCTAAAGGATGACTCAGTTTGTTATGGCAGCAGCCTTGCAGAGCAATTTTAAAGGTGCTTATAAAAAACCAAACACACCACACCCCCTTCCATCATTTGTCACCTGCCCCAGCTGTATTTTACACATTTCTTACTTGCAGGAAGCCATCCAGGACTTGAGGAAATGCTCTTTTTAACGCCTCCCATTCTGTGGGTGTTGTGTTTTCAGGTGCAAGAGTTTATCTGAGACAGGCCTGGGAAAAGAAGCTGCAAACAAGGGTGAAGACCAACCCTGGGGCTGGCAGTGCCACGCTGCCCTCTCCTGCCAGGCTCCTCAACAGATGCTAATCCACTGTCTGTGATTACTCTCTCCAAGATCTTTAAATCCAGGCTTTGGGGATTAAGGAGTCCTCCCCTTCCCAAATGAGGGAATCCTCCATTAATCCATTCCTGCTGGCACAACACCAGGGAGAAAACAGCATTTTCTGGGGAGTGGGGTCCTGACTCTGTATTTTGAGGACTTTTAGGAATACCCCATCCAACTGTATATGCTTGAGAGTCCTTCAGCATCACGTCAGACTCTGGGTACAGATCACACCTATAGCCAAAACCCCTTTCATCCTCCACTCAGTGCTGTTGGGGAGTTATCTTGTGTCTCCCAACATGGGTACGAGCTCTGTAAGCCCTTCTAAGCCTCACTACCTTGGGTACTCTGGGGGCATTCTTTCCACAAAGGATGGACTGTTCTGGGTTTATCATTACTGCTCAGCACTCAATGATCGAAGCAAATAGAAACAAGAACTCAGGAAAAGTGCCAATACAGTTAATCTTTAACCAGCACAAGGAAGGTATGGTCTTCCTTGTCCTTATTCAGCGTTCAGCTCTTGGTGGCTTTCACCAGTTTTAACCCATGTTTCAAGGCTACCAAGGCCTGCCCAAAGCAAGCTTGTTTGTTTTATTTGTAATCTTCCCCCCATTCCTCCAGCGCCCAGCTGCTTTTCCAGCCCTGCTTGCGAGAACTCCTTTCTGTGGGTGCTTTTGCCAGGTGACCTGTGGGCACCAGCCACACTAAGACGAATCCACATCAAAAAGCACCCCCCAGGTCCCAGTTCCCAGTCCCCACCTTGGCTCGTTCACAGGCTCACTCATCCCAACTTTTCACTCACTCTATTTTTCACGTGACAGGGCAGGCTGAAAGCCCCCCCCCTCCCTCATGCTCTGCCTGTGCTAGCCCTGGTTTGTAGGACAGATGACGGGGGAAAGAACAATTGTCAGTGTCGCCCTTAAACTGAGAATTCACTCTCCCACCATCACATGGCTTCAAATAAGTCAGATTTTGTATGTAAAAAGCTTTAAAAAAAATAAAGACCTATATAGACTGTTCATAACCTACATAAGACTAATTTACATAGGGGGGAAAAAAAAACCCTAACTCTTCATAGGTCTAAAAAGAAACAACCTATCTGCCAACATCAGCTGTTAAAAGCTTCCTGAAATACAACCCGCTTCCATCGGTTTGGGGTCTGACTCGTGAGGGCTGGACGACGCCGCAGCACTTTCGCCGTCTCAGGAGCTCCCTCCAGCGTGGCGAGAGGCAGGTCCGGCTCGCCCTGCGCTGCTGGACACACACCCGCGGGGGATTTGGCCGCATCCCTTCTCGGCCCGTTGGTGTCACAGCTGCAAAAGGCAGAGCAGGGTTCGGCGGATACCCCAGGCCCCCCGAGCATGTCGATTCAAGCCCCTCGTTAGCAGCGGCGAGCCCAGCCCTGGGGCAGAGCACCGTCCATCTCGCTGATTGATACCCTCTTCATCTGCCGCAGAAAGGATGATTTTTCTTTTTAATCCGTTTTCACTCTAGCGTGCTCCAGCTTAGCTCAAGCTTTGCTGGGGGGAAGGGAGGCTTGATTTGATTTGTGCCAGGGCCGGGAACAAAGAGGCGGAAAGCAATCGCTCTCTGCACTGCTCGAAGCCCGAGCTGGGAAGGGTCTGCAGCACCAGCCAGCTTTCCTCCCCCCACCCCGTTATTTTCCCAAGGCTTTGCCCAGCTCTGTTTACGCGTGCCACTAATAAGCTTTGGGAGGCAGCAGCACTGCTTTAAGCTTTGAATTGCTGCTCGCAAAAAGAAATATTCATCCCGACAGGCTCATTGTCATGGCAACGAGAGATCCCCCCTCTTACAAGGGTACCGCTGCTGCCGGGAGGCCATGCGCGACTGGCTTGTCCCGAGGGATTTAGCCCTGCTGAGGGCAGGTATGCCGGCAGCCTGCAGTGGGAGATGGATGGAAGCAACAGGAGAGGCATGTTCCCTAAGGAGCATCTCCAGGGCAGGACATCTCCACCGTGCCACAGATCCAAAGGAAAGGTGGGGATGGGTGAAGTTTTGCTGGCTCTGGCATCAGTACATAGCCAAATGAGGATGATGGGAGTAGGACCTTTGGATAATCCTAGGTAACACTTACTGACTTAAAAAAGTTACTTGGACTGATAACATTTTTCTCTGAATGACATTTTCATCTAGCCCATTCTGCCCGGGCACAGCGATGCTACATCACTTGCACGCTCTGGCACAGGGTAAACCCTGTGCTGGGAGATCTTAACAGCACCATCACATTAACACATTTCCTGTTCCAGTCAACACTGGAGAACCAAGGCAGGGCCAATTTGGTTATTTGGCTTGCACAGAAAGCTCTGGAGCCCTGCAGGGGTTTGCAGGCTGTAAATGCACTATTTTACAAAGGCAAACTTTCAGGGAGCTCAAAATTTCGACTAAGAGGTTGTTTGCTAGGGCATTTTTTACCCCTGCTGTGGTGACAAGAAGCAAGCAAATATGACTGTCACCTTCTACAGCAAGTGCTTCTCCCCTCTGCCACATAACAAGGCATTCATCAGAGCAACCTGGACCTCAATAGTGACGAGGTGGGAGTGTGAAAAGCACTGTGTGAGCACTCCCACCATGAAGGCCACCTGCTGCCCCCTGGCAGTGCTGAAGAGAACCCTAAAGTGACACTTTTAAGGATGCTGGTGGAATTCCTTATTGACACTTCAGTGTCTCTAGAGCACAGAGCGACAAGGGCACAATCTTGCTGATTTACAGTGGCATGTAGGTGTCCTTGGAAAAAACAATCATGTAGAGAATGTA
The DNA here is from genome assembly GCA_013400415.1 of Scytalopus superciliaris. Taxonomy (NCBI): domain Eukaryota; kingdom Metazoa; phylum Chordata; class Aves; order Passeriformes; family Rhinocryptidae; genus Scytalopus; species Scytalopus superciliaris. Next base: position 2,615,047 of record VXBX01008695.1, on the reverse strand, counting down.
TGGAAGGCATTCCTTGCTCTTTGGAGCTTCCATTTCAAAATCTGCATCCTTTTAATGAGGAAGCCAGAGAAAGACCCAGAAGCAAGTTGGGAGCAAATGCTACAGCAACGTTTTGCCTGCAAAACACAAAAATACCCCTGGCAATACCAAACATTACACGGAATTTAAAAGTCTGCCATGTCTGGCTCTAAATTAGCTCCATGGAGAAGACAAAGCAAGAGCAATGTACTTCCCCCATCTAGTTTTCTTGGAAATGACAGTCAGTTTTTCTTGGCCACAAGCTTTCAGCTGGAGCAGGAGCACACACTCGCAGCGCTGCCTAAACCCAGCCATCAGCAGGTAAGAGCCAAAGTGACAAACGCTGAATGAATTAGAGAAGTCATCATTTCCCATAGATGCTGCATTGATTTCGGATGGCAGAAGCTCACCTGACCAAATACAGACCCAAAAGGTCCCTTTCCTTTGGAAAACCACTCAAAATTAACATGTACTTTACTCTAGTGGATGGGCTGAAGACAGTTTGCTCTTCCTTGTGGAGATCCTTGCAATGCCACTTCTATGCCAATAGTGGGAAAGCAAGAGCCACGTGTTCTGCTCTTGGCTTTTTTTCTGTCACAACATGTATCATCAAACAAGTGCTGAAATGCTGCCCATTTCACACAGAATTACTGCCTGTAGTAAGATTTCATTAATTGCAAATGAGACCAGGGCTTGGCCCACACAGTGGAAGTAATAGATAGTCCCTACAATTAAAAATTAAGTGTATGTCCATTGATTTACCCACAGTATTTCAAAATAATTAGGGTGGCACAATCCATCTTGGTCACTGTGAATCTAATATCCCAGAAATCATTTAAAGTCTTTCTGGTCTTACCTGCTTTGTGAAATACTGTGTTTCTCCTGTGATTCAGTGCTAATGCAATGGCAATTTAGTAGAATCCAGTGAGGCATGCATTGCATGCTAAAGTACAATTCTTTTTCCCTGTTTCCCAGGAGAACAGTTTTCAGGTTTAGACCAGTTCTTTTTTTCATATGGCTCCTCAGCTTTACTTTCCTACAGAATTTTTCTTCATCCTTTGAAAAGCCCTTAAGATGCCATAAGCAAGAAGGAAAGCTTCCAGGAAGACTGAAGAGAAAGTTTTCAAGAACACTTAAAGCACCCCAGAAAGTCAACATCAATTTCCTTGTCACCATTCCAAGGCTTTTAACTACAGTGCCACGTGAATGGTTAACCTTTACGAAATGTATCTGATTTCTGCCTTTATAAAACCAGCCTTTAAGAGTCCTCCCTCATGGGGGCAAAAATAAAGGGGCATCTGATAAGCCTCTAGTACCAGAGCTTGCTGAAGTACAAGGAACTTGCAGCAGATACAATTTCTTCTTACTTTGCTCGTATAGCTGTGAATGAACAAGTAAATCTGGAGCTAGAAAAACAAGATACTTATTTCCAATAAATCAAATGAGAGACAAGGCAGAGAGCTATTGGTTATAAAATAGGAAGAACAGGGAGACCATAAACCAGTTCAATTTGCTGGTTTCAGGTGACATTACCTTTACTTGATAACACAGCACTGAATACAAAGCATGTTCTGATAAGCCTGTTTTTATGTATCCAACACACTCAATATTCTTTCATTCAACTGAAGTCCCCTTCTTTGCATGTTTAACTGCATTCTTGTTTCTACCCAAGAGCTATTTGACTCAAGTTACCAGGAAAACAAAGTAAAACCAGAACATGCAACCCAAGTACATCCTACAGTTAGAGCATTAGACACTGAAAAGCCACCATGAATACACACATACCCAACTCCAGTTGCTTACGTGCATGTGAGGTACTCTAATATTTGGTGGAGGGACTACAGTTGGACAGATTGCACACATTTGGAAGGTTAGCAAATGAAAACCAGACTTTTGATTAGATGAANCCCCCCCATGTTCCCTCATGAAGTCCACTTGCTCACAAATCCATGGATGAAACTGAGCCTCTTGCACGCAGGTCATTTTGCAAAGCACACTGAGGCTGCTGGAGAGCTGTGTTCAAAATTGAACAAATTCATACACACTGGTTACATCCTGGGCAAGGGACTGGAAAATGCAGGGGAGCGATTTTGCCTGTTTTCAGGAATACACATTAACAAGAAATTTTGGATCATGCCTAAGTAATCTTTATGGAACACAAGGAGTGCTAGAAGAGCCAAGAGAACATGGTCACTTCCACAGCTCTGCTCACACTTACACATTAGTAAGACTGGCCTTAACAAGAGTCCACTCGTGTAATGGCACCTCTGTGGGTGACTAATTATCTGCTGTCACTGGTGCTCAGCTCAGCACCAGCTGAGGTAAACAGGAAAGGCACAAGTTAGCAGCTCAGTACTGACTAAAACACTGACTTGGAGGTGCATGTCCAGGAGAGCAGCCAAGAAGTAACTGGGGACAGTATCTGAATTCAGTTTGCCTTTCATGTGTTGATGGAGGCCAAGGAGGACTGAGATCTGTTGGCTCATGGGGAAGCTCAACTTGCTGCCACCTCTGTGGGCATGGACACAGCCTGCTCTGGGCAAGACCACCTTGCTAAAGCAGAGCCTTGCTGCCACCTGGGGTAAATAGGAAGGTGGAGGAAGGACTCAGGTTTTCCTGGCTCTCCCACTGCCCTGATGCCCATCCCTGCCCTTATGCAGCATCTGCAACTTGTGCTACCAAACCCCCAAGAGTCCTCCTGAAACTGCTGAAATATAAGTACCCCATTGCAGGCTGAAAAGCTGCAGCACTTTGGACCCTCCACACTAGAGGTTGCTTGCTCAGCTATATCAATTCTCTCTGATATTCCCATAGCACCAAGTCAGCTGGGTTACCTCCAAACCCCTTTGCTGGGGTGTGAAGTGGCCGGTACTTTCTCTGAAATTCTTGACGTAGGCCAGTCTAATATCTTTGGATATCAACAGAAGTCTACCTACTGAGTTCCACATCTTTGAGTTAAGCAATGCAGACATAGATTTTCCAGTTAGGGCATCTAAGGGCTTGGCTATTCCGTGCTCTTTAGTACTGATGGGATCTGGGTATCCAGATTCTTTGGGTAGCTTGAGAAATGTCAGCCTTAAAGCACAATACACTCATGTGCAGCATCCATGTCCTTTTCCTTGCTGGGATGCAGAAGAAGCTATTTCTGGTTACAAAAAAAAATAGTTATTGGTGAAAACAGCCTGCACCCCAGAGCAATGATGAGACAGTGGAATTTATTCCATTGCATAGACCTGTTGATTAAAACCATCATTCATATCACTGAAAAATGAACAGCCATAGAGACAAACTACCCCGGAGCTTGCTCTTTCATTCTATAGTAATCATTTCACACAACATAATTATCCTGAAAAGTTGCTGATGACAAGGCTAAAATACAAAAATATTCATGAGTATCTCCACGAATGGTTTATTGATGTGCTTCCTAAATTTTCAGCATATACAGAGGTTGGGAGAGGTCTTTGCTTGTCTACATTAACATTTGCATTTGCTGTTCATAAGAAAATATGGGCTTGATGATGTTAATTGCAGCTCTTTCATCTTTCTGCTTCGAGCTGTATTATAACTGACCTAGCTTCAATATGCAGTGCTGAAGGGATCCAGAACCAGAGGGATACACGCTGTCTACAATCTGATGTCATGTTCCACAACATGCCCTCTGATTTGAGCTGCGAGGCAGCTAAGACACACCAATGCCCAAGCTCTCCTGTCTAAAGGCAGGGCTGGGTTAGCTCTAGTAATCTGGGAAGAAAAAGGACCCAGGGAACTATTTTATTATCATTCTCCTGTGAATGACACACTCGCATGTTCAAAGCAGAGCTTGTGTCAGATTCCAGGGGCACAGAAAATGCCCACGTACGTTGTGCCACAGCCATTGGCAGCAGTTAAGGTCTGAATCACGAAGCACGGAGGCAGCTTCTGTGGTTACAGTTACCAGCATAATGTTGTGGTACAACATCATGAGCTGCCTGAACAAGCAGGGAAGGTTTGCTTGGAAAGAAAGTCACATGACAGAGAGAAGTCGAGCTACTCATTTTGGGTGCAGTGTAATGAAAGATAGTCTGGGAAATGCCCAGGTCAGTCTCCCTTGGGCACAAGGTAGGGAAGTCCAAACCTGATGCACAGCAACTCAGAGTGATGCTGAGCCTTGCAAGCCAGATGGAAGGAGCCTTCTGTGCCTGACTGTCATTAGAGGGTGGTGCTGCAACTTCCCAGACAGTAATGGGAGCTCCAGACACACTTAGGAGGAGGAATGGAGAATATAAAAGGCTGAGGAGAGCTGCATCCTTATAAAAATGTGAAGGACAGCCAGAGACAGCTTCAGCAGTGTTTTGCCTGGGAACAGACCCACCGAGCAGCAAAGGATGGCATTGTCAGTGTGATTAAAGGCCTCTCCTCGTGGTCTGCTTTGCACTTCACCCCTTCCCTCGGACGGATACCCGTGACATAGGAAGGCAGATAAAGAGGCCTAATTTCCAACAACAGTTTCTGAGAGCCTGGCTTTGCAGCAGCTCAGGAAATGCACCCCAGGCTTTCAGGAGTGGGATTTGTGCTCCCTGTAAGGAGGCGGCAGTGGAGCAATATGTTTTTAGACAGGAAGTATAAAAACAAAATGAAAATACAGAAGCATTCGTAACTTATCTGAGGCTATGAGCTATATCTTGCAGATTCAGGTAGGCAGCTTGGCTGAATCCCTCTGGAGGCACCAAAGCCTGACTGGGAGCTGGGCCAGAAAAATCAGCGCTTGGGAAAACACTGCTGAAAGATCACAATTCATCCATACAGGAGCAATTAGGATTTTCCAAGTGAAATCTCTAAGTCCAGGCAAGTATATATGGCTAACACACAGGGCTCCAATGCCTTCTGGAGGAGAAGGATGTTGACAGGCTGGAGTGATGCCAGCAGAGGGCCACCAGGTTGGCTGCGATACTAAGAAAGAGGATTTAAACTACAACCAAACCACCACAAACACCATCTGGTGCTGGCAGACTGGCCTCCAAAAATGACACCTTTGGTCCTTGCCCATAACACTTTGGGAGGAGAGGCCAGAAATGAAGGTCATTCAGGAAAAACGTTGGATCATTGCAGGTGAAAAGGACACCTAACACATGTGCATTGGTGGGTATTATTGAAAGGGTATTTTGTATGGGAGAATCCTCTGCACTAGCTTATCCAAAGCAGCGTTTACTTTACCTGCTCAGAATCTCTGCAGGATGCTTCCTTTGCTTTTCTGCACAGACAAATCTCTAACAGAGATCAGTAAATACTTCTGATCTATACTGGTAATATAACTAGAGAATGTGTTGATGGGCAGAAGCAACTTAATTGCAGTCAGGTTTCATTTTTAAATCCTCAGCCTCCGACCTTCAAGCCAAGTCTGACTATGGTGAGTACAGAAAGCACATCTATCATCATGCTGGGGAAAAAAATAGGAAGCCAAAAACCAGAGCATGTCCATTTTGAAAATTAGCTGTTCATATTTTTGCTCTTCATTTAATAAGCTTCTGGTTAAAGAGGATTTTCAGGGTTTCCCAAATACCGTTTCTTCTCTGGCTTAAGTCAATTTGGTATCTGCACACTCAAGAAAAGCCCATGTGTTTAAGCCAGAAAATCTGCATTAATATTAATGTTGAACAGGAAAGGAATTTGGGAGTTGGACTATTTGGCAGTTCTAAGAAATGTATTCAGAGGCATGCTTAACCCAAGACATAACCCATTTTTGTCATCACCCAGCAATTTCAAAGGACAAAAAGAAGTGATGCCATGGATTTTTCCAGTGTGGGAAGGATGCAGCAAACGTCGGGATCTGAGTGATTATCCCGGGGCTCCTTCACCCTAATTGTCACTCCGACACAGAGTTCCCTGGTGGCCTCTATTAAGTCATTTCTCTTGTCTGACCTAATTTCTTCAGCTGCAGAAGTGGGATAATACTGACTCATACAGGATTTAGGATGGGAAAAGGATTTATTTTATCTTCTAAAACATGACTTAGAGATGCGAGGAGTTAAAGGCCCAGTGTGGCAGCAGCAGAGAAACGCAGGATCTCTCGCATTAGGAGCTTGATGTTTAATCAGCTGGGACTGACACAGGGCGGGAAAGCAGCACTTAATTTCTAAATGGGGAATAGTTTTTCTGATGAATTATTATGTACTTTTCCTATACTTTAACTATATGTTTAAACACTTTAACTATAGGTTTAATTTGATTTTTCTGTTTGTCCAACTAGAAGCCCACTGAATAATCTATGAATGGGTTTAATGAACAAATCATAGGATGAATTTTGTACCTTTTTTTGCTTATAAAATGACCCGTTTTGTTCTACTCTGTAAAATGGCAGTTGCTGACAGAGTTATATAAAACTTTGAATATGTTTATGGCAGGGACTTATTCTACTGCTCAGGTTTGCCAAGCAAGACAGATATACCAGGTAGTTAAGGTCACCCTAAAAATGAGGAAGAACTCCTGCCCATAGCCTTTCTGCTGCTGTCAAGACCTGTGCTGAATCTCCTGGCTTTCTAAAGAGAATCATTAATGTTTTCCTGTCAAGTGAAACTTGATAAATCTCCACTGGGGGTCTCTGTTCTTCAGAGTTTCCAGGTTTTAATGCCAACTCAATGACCTGAGACTGACTCGAGGTTCTTCAACATGAAGGAGCCCCAAGAGCTTCCATGAAGCACAGGAGGGCTGTAGATAAAACCTGTGCTGACCACACAAAGGGAGATGCTGATCAAAGATGCAGGTCAGGTGGTTTACAGACAGCACTGGAAAGCACATTTGCCAGCACTATTTAATTTTCCCAACTAGTCCCTCATTGGATTATTATGAGTAATCAAAAAGGAGCTCTTTCACTGACATGCAGGGAATACGTGACAGCCATGAACGTGATCCTTAAAGAATCACAGAATGGCTGAGGTTGGAAAGGGCCTCCTGAGATTATCTAGTCCAACTGGCCTGGTCAAGCATGGTCAGCCACAGCAGCCTGCCCAGGTCTGTATCCAGTTGGGCTTTGAATGTCTCTACCGAGGGAAGGCTTCCAAGACCCACAGCACTGCCATCATATTGAGTTTGTCACAAACCGCCTGATAATCAGAGCAGCTCTGAGAAGAAGATTGGACTTAGACATCCAGCAAAGCTTCCTTCCAACCCAAATTATTTCATAAAGCCATGACAACTGGAATTGTAATTCTGGCAAGACGTGTTGTTGTGTTTTAGAGGAGCAGTCACAGCTGTAAGGAAACACTTGAAACGCTGGCTCCTTGGCCCGGGGATGAACTTAGATCTGGAGTTCAGAGAAAGGGAAAAATGCAGATCTACAAGTCATGAGGAGGCTGCAGAGGATGCTCCAGAGGGTGCCAGGGGTGATGCCAGAACACTGGAGGCATGTTGAGTCTCTGGATAGAGTATGGATCCTGAGGAGCACTTCACGCAGAGATGGCCTTGGAGGCCAGTAAGCCTAGGCTGGGTATTCGTGTCAGGGTACAGCTCAAGGCTGAGACAGTAAGAAAGGCCAGAGCTACAGCCAGGTTTTAAGAAGGCCAAGAACCAACAGAAACTGTTTCTTTGAGCAGTAATGTTTCAGGAATAGCTGACCTTTTAAAGCATTTGAAATCCAGTTCAGAGAAGCATTTAAGGAAAGGCACCAATGCACAAGATCTACCATTAAAACATTGTTGCAATTCCTCAGTGGCTACAAAACCCACTTGCCAAAATCTGAGAGAAGACAAAAGATTTCTATTGTTTGCAATCTATTAGTTAAGTTAATTAATACAGGACTTTTTTTTAACTTCAGGGTCTGAAACTGACTGATAATGTTTGTGAAAATATCAAAAATTTTTATAGATTTTTTTTTTTTAAACTTAAGAAATTGTATGCACTGAAGACATAAAAGAATATTTTAACTGAAAAGGTCAGTGCTTACAAATCAACGAATTAATAAAGTTGTCTGTGGGATATAAGTTTGACCCTGTGATATGTGTGCCCTGTAATTATGTGCTCATGCACTGGTTTTCAGACACTGAGGGCTGAAACTTCTCTTAGTGCTACTGTGTGACATGAACACACCATCCATACATTATACACCTCTCATTATTAGTTGCCTTTTTCATTTTCTCCTCTTTGCTCCTGCTCCACTCAACTAGCAGGCTAGGACTGAACAATATTTAACAGTGAGCAAGAAGTCTCAAGTAAATGGAAATCTGCCTTTAGAAAAGAAAAATGGGAAGAGAACCAGAGCATCTAATAAGATAGATACATAAATAGGTCAGTATTTTATTGAATCACAAAGGAACCTCCAGGACACTGGTAGTTTTCTTTTTAGATTCATGACTAGGATAGCAGAATGGTGTCAAACATCACAGGACGTTTGGATACCTCCAGTAATAAGCAACTGGGACCGTTTTTAGGAGTCAGGTAGGGCTAAGCTCCCAGGTAATTAGTGAAAGAACTGTTTTATTACTATCAACTATTGCTACTGGTACCAAACTGAAAATTAAAAAACATGAGTTAGTCACCATTTTAATTTCACTCTAAGAAACCTGAAGGATAAGGTAAAAATCAGACCAGAGCACTGCAAAAGAGACAAGACTCAATACTCAATACATACAGGTTCTCCAGACTTACTGAACTGGGATCAAATCAGCATTGTGACTTTTCTAGCAATAAACATTTTCAAGAAAGGAATTGAAAAAATGTCAACTTTTATTCTCCCCCATCTCATTCCTTCAATTTTTTCTAAGTCTAATTTTTCTTCTTTTCATGTTGCTACTGAAAAAGAAAGGAAGAAGGAAAAGCAAACACAAAGGGAGTAAAGCAAAAATTAAACTCTATTCCTGCATTTGGGAATAAAACAACGCTCTATGGCTTTAAACAACAATTGTTATTCAGTGAGGAACTGAATTCAATTTTAATCTGGTGAGAACTGAATTTCCTGGCTATCTTTCATGCAGGTATAATGCTTTGCAGTAAGGATTTCGATCAAACAGGAGGGGAAAAAAAGAAGCAGCTGTTTTGTGAGAGCTCCCACAGACCGTTGGAGTGCCTGCAAAAAGCTGCTGACCACCAAAGGGCCTCTGTGGCTCTCACTGCACTTCCCTTTGATCCCTTCTATCTCCACAGCTCTCCTGAGTGCAGCCCAAAGCACACAAAATAAATTTGTACCTCCACTTCCACAGCAGAATAAACCCCAAACATAGGGAAGCCATTGTAAAGCTAACATCAAATTTAACATTATTGAAATTATTTAATTTATAAAATTAAAATGTATACTTCCTACTGAGATATTTCCTTTTCAAAGGGAAAAAATATAGGCAAGCCCAGCAGGGAGCATGGCTGGACCAACACACCCATGGCTGGCAGCAGAGGAAACCTATCCCAGAAGCAACATCCTGAGTTAGGAGGGCGATTGATCCCTCAGCTTGTGCCTTCCAGCTCCATCTTCCCTTGCCTGAAGCTGCATCTTTCTGCTCACAATGATGCAGGCAGCAAAATGAAGGGAAAATGACAACTGCACTGGCCTGAAACCTCCCCAAGTACCTGAAAGCCCCGTGGGGCCCCTGTAAAGCTTCCAACTCTCCTGGAGATTTCACTTCAAGGATACAGTTTCTAGGAAAAATATCACTTTTTATCGCTCGTTTAGTAGCATTAAGAACACCACAGTAGTATTGATCAGAAAATAATCAGAGCTTTAGGATCTGCTTGAAAGAGGTTTAAGGTAAATCTCCAATTATACAGAGCTTAACAGCACTCGTGAGATTTAAAAAAAATATATAGCTCCCTGTAACAGGCATTTTGAACCACATGGTCAAATCAAACCACCACTGACAGACACTGAACCTCCAACAAAGGTGTCTGAATTCACCTGACCCAAAGACAGACCATTTGGTTGACTTTCTGCCCCATCTAACCTACCAATTTATGGAGGAATCTGTAATTACATGGACTCGAGCCTGCCATGAGATCTCCAGCACACACTCTCTGGTGAAAATCCCAAATCATGCTACTGAAAACAACCAGATGCCTTGAAGAGGCACAGCAAACTCCATGGAAAGACCCAATAACCCAGCTCACATGGCAGACATGTTCAATTAATCCTATTGCTTAACATGAGAAACAGCAAACCCTGTGCAGAAGCAGAGCATTAATCAGTAATTTCTTCAACAGGCTAAAAAAGAACAATCTCTGAGTAAAACGATGCAGCAGCTCAAGAGTTAATACCAGCTAGGAAAGGATTCAGTGGATACCCTTGGAGGAGTTAGCTTGGTAACTAGTGCAAAACCCAAACTGGGTGACAGCCAGCAGTGGAGCCAGTGGGCATGTCACTGCTGCCCCACGGGTCATCCACTGGCAAAATATCGCTATGCTTATGAATATGGTAAGATAAAACCCAGGGCAAGCCTGAGGTCTTGACTCTTCCCAAATACTACAGTAGTGGGTGGGGGGAGTCACTACTTTTGAAGTGTTTTCTTGACCTGCACTACCACCTCTTATCTTAATATTTATTTGTCAACTAAGAACCATTGAAGAGAGAAATCATTCCTTGGAGAGGGCCGGGGGCGAAAGGAGGTGGAGGAGGGGAGGACGGGCGGGGACACCACAGGCAATTTACAAATAAAACGATTTTTGCAGTGGTTCTGGGTAACTGGTGGCTTGCTTCTTAAAACCAGCTTTCTGGGGAAGGTCGGGAGGGTTAGCAAAGAAGATGCCGTCTATCAAGAGCTGTGGCGGGGGAAGCAGCAGGCCAGCAGCCGCTGCCGGCTCCAGCGGGGTCACCCGGGGCTGGGGCCCCCAAAACGAGCGGGGGGCTCTGTCAGTCCCCGCTGCTGCGGTCCCGTCGGTGGCCGACAGGTGGCGCCACTTATTCATGATAAATGGTGTTTAATAGAAAAAAATATCTTTTTAAAAATTCCTTTTTTGTTCTCAATCGAAAGCCCAAGTGCTCCAACAACTATTTTTTTCTCTAGAAAAATTACCTCACAGGTGAGATGAAATGTTGACATTCCCTGCACTCAGTGGAGAAAGGCACTTCCATAACTCCATTAGCCTAAAGGCACAGTGAGGAAATTCAGGAACAGGCCCCACTGAAAGGCAGAGCAAAAACACCCACAAGCCAGCAAGGGATGATCAGAGCCCATGTCTCTGACTCTTCCACCTCTGCCTTTTGGGCTGACCCTCAGGTTCCAGCGTTTAGAGGAGCACAGCAGATTTACACACTTGGACAGCACACTGAGCAAGCAAGGGGTGCAAACTCATCTCAGGCAGAGGCAGTGTTTTGAGTTTTAATTTTTTTGGCAGCAAAAAGGACCACAAACTTTTTCTGGCCGGGACTGTGAGGATACAGGAGGCTCAGGCTGCCAATTCAAAGCCAGGCACCTAACACCCTATCAAGTTGCCCCGTCCTGCCCCAATCTTCCAGCATGAAAGGCTTAAGATTTTTAGAAGCACTTGGTAAGTGAGATAAGACCCCCAATACAGAGCTCTGCTGCCTCCCATGGCTCAGGAAAGGCAAACTAAATGTTTACATCCCTTTGTCCACTCCAAACAAAGCTCTGTGTGTTTATACACATGCTGGGTGGGGGGTGCAGGGTGGTTTTGGGGTGCAGCTGGCAGCAAATCCATCCCAAAAGTGCCTGGAGCTGGATTGCTGCGATAGCACAGTACTATTGATCTGTGAGATGGGACCTGCACGTTCACACGGAGGAGGAACAAGAAGGACCAGTAAAACGTGTGGGTTGTGCTGACAGCCAGTCCCTCACTCCCAGTACCTTTCCAGTTAGAGCAGGGAATAAACACAACACTCATTGCAACACAACACACACCTTGTCAGGGGAACCCTTTACAGTGATCCACATCAAAAATAATAAAAACACATGACATTACTTAAAGAGCAGGCTCTGATACCAAGAGTTTAACAATGATCAGCAGCACTTCTACGTTGACCAAGAAGGGAAAGATCTTGCTTCCAGACTCAGGGAGAAAGCAGTAGGAGAGCTGTCAGCTGGGAAGCTGAGAGCTTACATGGGAGCTTCCCTCCTGACCTACCGCTGGAGGTGATTCAAGTCTTGACACTGCAACATTTACCTTTGCTGGTCTCATTGCCGAGTCTACCAGGCTCTTCCCAATTCTGCAGAAGCTACAGCTGTAACACGGAGTGCTGCTCTGTCTGTCATGTGCTGCAGTCAGGGATAACTACACTCCATGCTACAGCACTGCTCTGCCTGCCTGCCAAATAGCAGAACCCTCCTCAAAATCTGTCCTCAATCAAAAAAGCTGTTTCTCCAGCAGCAAGCTCCTTTCCTGTCTGCGATATGATTGACCTCCCACCAGACTGGTGCAGTCCCTCCAGGGAGCACAGTGCTCCCAGGGTGGCATGTTTTACAGCACAACAAGTGCTGGTTACATGGGGCAGGGCTCCCAGCTCCGTGCCCACTTGGATCCTTGCCCAGACTCACTGAAACTGCCTGTGTTACAGCAGTGGGAGAGTGGCAACTTTAAAGAGTTTCAGTGTGCCAAGCAGATACAGGGATTATTTCTACTTCATGACTTCCCAACGTCACGCACACACTCCTTGATGAAATCCCTTAAAATTGACTGCTTCCAAAAAACCTGTATTCACCACTGACCCCAAAGAGGACACACGAGGAAATGCCTTTACAAAACAAATTCTTATATTTCAGCCTAGCAGAACATCCAAGTGCACAGCAAAGCCAAGACAAACACAGCCCTGCTCTCGCCTGAAAATGTACGTTGTTTGAAAATCCCTATTGTTGCTCTATCCCAGAAAATGATTCATCCTCCCCACGGGGCTCTGACTTGCCTCCGCACATTTCACAATGCTGCTTGCCTTTATAACAGCGTGGATGCACGGGGTGACTCCTGGCAGATTCCTCGGCTCACTTGAGAGTGAGGAGGCAGCAGCTAATCCTTCCAACCATGATTTTCCTCTTTCAGCATTTATTCCTGCTGGCCATAGACTTAATACTGGCGATGACCCTTTCCTGTCTCTTCTATGCCTTCACATGCATTTCCATTGCGTTCCTGACCTGCTTCATTATCCTCTTCTCCTTCGGCACCGTGGAGAGGAACGTCGATGTGAAAGGGAGAGCGGTCGTAGTTCTCATGTCCAACAGTTCCATTGGGAGGATGTTTGCAAGGAACTTGGATAAAGCAGGTTTCAGGGTGTCAGCTGCACACTGGCCCACTCAAGAGAAGGGAGCAGCTACAGAAGAGTGCTCTTCAAACACAGAAGTAGCCCAGCTCCACATAACTGAAGATGAGTATCAGAAGACAGTGAAAACCTTCGTAGAAAGCCATTTATCCCTGAAAGGTAACTTTTAAGGCAAACTTGTTGATCATGCCTACAGTAGAAATTAGAATGTAGAAGATTGTGACATCATTGTAGTTCAGCAAATGAGAGAGGCAAGAATGCTTTCGAAAATGCTTATAACTCTTAACTGCATTGCATTTTGTTGCGCAAAACAAAAACTTCGCTTTTTCCAGGGGAAAGAGCCTGCTTTGGTGGCTGTGAAAGGCCCCAGTAGATCCCAGTCCCTGGAGGAAGGCAAGGTAGGCCAAGGAACAAGAGGGAGAAGGTCCTGCCAAGGCACAGAGGGCTGGACATGCCTTGGGAAGAAAACAGAGGGATGAGCAAGGGAGAGCAAAGATCCAGATAATAACCTGAGAGAAAGGAATGTGGCCGATTTTAAATCTCTTCTGGATCAAAAAACCCAAGCTCCCTCTTGACTTCTTGACTACTGTGGGATTCATAAGAAGGAGTCAGGTCAGAGCTTTGGCTGGCAGGTTGGGACAGTCTCTCTGAACCACACTGCCATAATTTCTGACTGAAAGCAGCCTGCAGAGCTCATGTGGGACAGCATGGGACAAGAGTCCTTCTGAGAGGATGGCCATAAGCACTTCTGCTGGGGAATGCCCCTGGGTCTTTCCAGGTTTGACATGAAGGGTGCTGATGGACAGGCTGGCTTATACCCCTGCTGAGTTACTTCTGCTTTCCAGGAGTCTCTCTGTTCACAGACATCATTTTGCACCTCTTAAGAGTGACAGAAAATTCAGCCTCAGCCATCAGGACTGTAACTTCATTGCCCTCAGGGCTATAGGGTTATAAGAGAAGAGGCCAACCCCTTTCCTCCACCTACCTAAGGGACCTTTAAGCAGCACAGCTCTCTCAGCTTCCCCACGTTTCCTTCCTTCTCCATCCCTCTCCTCCTTATGTTTCTCTCAGTGGTTTCTTCAAGGCTCCCTCTGAGGTCTCCCCAGGGCAGCCTCTCTGCTCACAGAGCTGAGATTAGAGAGCACCTACATCACAAGACCTTTTCATTGGTGCCCAGCACTGAAAGTTTTCTCTGTGCACCCAGTCCCTGCAGAAGAAGGACATTTTGGCAGTCAGAGCACACACCATGAAGCCTCTCCTGCTGCAGCCACACCCTTCAGAGAGGCAGTAGGGAACCCCAGCCAATACCTGCTGCTGGCTGCAGCTATTCAGGACCCAGTGACACAGGTTATCTCACATTGCTTTTCTCCTCAGAAGCTTCCAGCAGACCAGCAATGCCTGTGATCAGGCCCTGTGCAACTCTGCATGGCCCAGGATACATCCCCCCCATCCCAGGCAGCCTGGAGGCTCCAGGAAGCACTCCCTGCACACCAGCAGTGGGTTTCAGACTCAATGCTCAGCTGCTTGCATGAGCATTTAGGCTAATTTATCCTAATGAAACTTGTGTGTGTGGACAAGGTCTAAAAGCTCCCCAGACTTAGACTATCAACATAATCCTGCTCTGGAGATGAACAATACTTCCTTACCCAGTAATGCTCTGTGGGAAATGGTGATTTCCATGTGCCTGTGGTGTTCTAACTAAATGAGAATCTGGCCCAATGATATCTGTCCCTTTTTTGCTTTTGAGTAGTTTGGTCCCTCTGTTAGTTAAGGGCTTTTGCAGGGCTTGTGTTTTCTTGACAGGGTGCTCTATACTGTAGGATCCATGAGGTTTTACAGTAAGGATCTCCTGCATAATATTCACATCACAGATGGGGATGTTAAAATGTATTTCCCAAGTGCTGACCCAATTGCATGGCAGATCAAAGCACTATATCGGGGGGGGGTGGGAAGAAAGAAAAAAACCCTCAGTTTTCTTGGATATATTTGTTAACAGTTGAGCGAGTGCTGGTATTTATTCTGCAAAATCTACTGTAATATTTTTGGCATAGGTTGGGTGAACACAAACATTCACCACCAGCTGACTGCTAATGAAAAAAAATTAAACAAAATCAAAAGCCTGCATTGGTAGATCCTCACATGCAACATGCAGTTTGGTCAGCAGGATCTGCACACCAAGGCACGAGAAGAGAGTTCTTGCTGTAAGGACAAGATGCAGCAGAACCATTATAAACTTTCTACCTTTAAAAGCTTCTATGTAGTTTATGGTTTCTAAAGAAAGGAAATCCTGTGCCAGTTTGGTTTTTTGTTTATTGGGTTGTTTTTTTAATCACTTGTCCCCATAGGACATTTTTACCATTATATTTTTGCTAGTGTAAATAAAAAGACACTTGTTCAATATAATCAAAGTTTTTGAAATTCATCCTAAATGCCTTTCAAAGTAACATTATGGAGACAGAATCCCCTAGTCACAGAATACTTATGACAGCTAAAATAATCTAATTTTTACTCTAGTACAGGCTCAGAGATCCAAATTCTCAGGAAAGCTAACACCTTTATTTTGCAGTGAAAGTAGAAATTATTAAGGTGCTATTAAGTCTAAAGACATTGTAACACAAAGATACAGAGAAATGCAAGTCAGCCCCCTTCCAAACTCATTGCTTGTTTTGTGATAGCTTAACTTGCGTTATAAAAATCCTTTGATTCTTCTGGCTTTTAGCCTTTGGTGCCTTAAGATCAGATGTTTAAACTTCCTCTGTGACCAAGAGGTCAAAGAGATAGAGGAAAAAGATGAGAGACAGAGTTTTAATTGCTCATCTCCACTAGCTGAGCTTGTCCTGTCAGATATCGCAACTGCTCTTGGCATCGTGTCCAGGTACTCAGCAATCGAGCTGCTTGAGAAACTACTGTGCTGTGTTGCTCTTTGGGCAGATTGCCTGGAAATTCTGGCAATTGCTTCATGATTTTCAAGACTGACTGCAGGGAGGGTGGAGTAGGGCAAGGAGGAAAAAATGTGGAGGTGGGCAAGACCCAACCGGCGGCAACCTGACCTGACTCAGGAGTTCAGACAACCAGAGTGTTCGTCTGAGTAATTGCTGCAGCCTCCATTGTCACAGTACTTGGGGTTCACCTGGTCACACACACAAGCACAACAGTTACAGGCCTAAGCAAAATCAATACTGAACGTCTCATAGGATCACAGAATTGTTTGGGTTGGGAGAGACCATAAAGACCACCTAGGTCCAACCCCCTGCCACAGGCAGGGACACCCCCCACTGCACCAGGTTGCTCAAAGGCCCATCCAGCCCGGCCCTGGACATTTCCAGGGATGGGGCATCCTCTATAATAGGATATTCCTCAGCAATCTCAGGTTTCTGTACAGAAGATGATCCTCAGTGTAAGCAGTGCCTCAAGCAGCCCAGTCTCCCTCTGTTCAGATCTCTGCTATGATCAAGTTGCTTGCAAGAGTCTTGTTGATTTTCATAGGGTCAGGATTTCATTTCTTGTACCTGAATTTCAGATAAGGCATGACACCTGCTGGATTCTTTGGTACTTTAGCTTTCCTCTGTCCCTATCTGTTAAATAGCAAAGACAATAACTTTTTCACAAGCAGAAAAATAACTAATGCAAATTAATAATGTTAGGTCCCATATCTGAAAGACTTTCTCATCCCACACTTCACCATAGTGTTTCAGACCAGTAGGCAATGCATGCTTCCAAACCTTGTTCTGCAGGCTTCAAAGAGCCTGGAGAGAGATCCCTGTGGAGACAGCTAGACCAGTGGGAGATATTGGACTATCATCCTTGGCCATCTGTCCTCATCCCAATAATGCTGCTGGCAAAGCAGCTCTCATTACATCTCCTTAAGCTAGTCCAGACAAGATCACCTGATCGTTTAATCAATTTAAATAGGCAAATGTAGCTAATCCAGCTGATTACTTTCTTCTGTGCACCACGGGACACTCACGCAATCCCTCTCAGCAGAGCTGTGAGGGCAGTCACACCAGCCTGAGCAAGCACAGCTAATCCTGGGCAAGGAAGGGTGTCCACAGCTGGCGGCGCTTGCTCAAGGCTGTGTACTGAGGGTTGGCAGAACTTTACAGAGCACTGAGGTATCAGGGTTTCCAGCAGCCCCAGGGCTTCTTGGACAGTCTCCACCTCCTCTAAAGGTCAGGCTGCTTTTGCAGCTCTGTTCTGCAGTAGGTAGCAGGGGTAGGTGCTCTCCTGGTACTTTCCCATGCCTTGCACCTCTCCCTCAGCATCCACCAACTTCAGCTTGCCAATTTAGTCCAGGAAGGCGCTCTTGTGACAGAGATCCAGAAAGCAAGACCCTACAGTGGGCCTGAGCACGAGGCAGACACATTTGAATCACTCCCTTGTGTGGTGAACACACAGTAGAAACTCTCTTGCTTCCTAGGGATGTTAACGTGGTCAATCAAATTCTTTTATTAGAAGGTAAGACACTTTTACATGTTGTGCTTACCTTAAGATAAAGGCAAGGCCATACAGTCATCCCTAAACTGACAGCAGATAAAAAGTTCAGCTTCCTTTTGGAACAGTGTAAGTTAGTGCATGACACGAACAAGGAAGAGTCAAACATCCTGCCATTCCCACTCACTGCAGAGATGGATTGAACAGCTGCAATAATCATTGACTGCAATAAACTACAACTGAGTAGGAATGAATAAAGCAAACAAAATCATACTCATGCAATTTTAAAGAGTACTGCATTATTTAACTTCACTCAGCTACAACAACTGCAGGCCACCTTGGATAAATCAGGCCATTTCCAGGCTGCAAATGACCATGCTCAGAGTTATGAGTCAAATGATTAATTTTTGTAGCTATGCTTTTGTGCCTTTAATACAGATTATCCAGAAGTCTCTGAAAAACAGGCTTGAAACTATACTGCCTTCCTGTCTCTTGGGGATTTATCAAAACTAGAGAAGCACTTTGATACAGCAGCATAAGGGCTATGAAACAACCCAGACAGAGAAAACCAATCTTGTTCTGAAACGATAGGCTGGGAGGAGTTACTTACTTAAAGATGAAGGGGAGCTTCCCATTAAAAGCTTCTTTTTTAAGATAAGAATTTATGCATCATCTATAGTCAATGTACCTTTTTCTTTTTCCAGAAGAAGATATGCATCATCACCTCTGGAAATTTTATGGGAGGGTTAGGGTTCACTTCCTTGAAGTGTTTTTGTAATTCTCCTGTTTCAACAGACAGCTTCTCTGCCAAGAGCCGAGCACCCTGGACATGCACATAAAACCTCATGACTAAAGAGTTACACAACCCAGAAAAGCTGCAGCAACACTTCTCCTCCTCCTCCATCCCCATCCCTCACTCACTGCCAGTGGTCAGAGCCCATTTGGGTTCAGAACCTCCATCCCCACATGACATTGATGCTGCCAACACTTGCCTGCAGCTGCCAGAGCAATCGGAAGGCCAAGTACTTCAGATCCTGTGCAGAGTCCCCAGGACTCTACGTGATCATGACTTTTAATCCTGGCAGGGATCAGTCTGGTCAGCTGGCCTGACCTGCATTTTATGGGCAAGAGAACTTCATCAAGAAGAACAAAGCAGGCAGCCAGCCACAAGGAAATCCGTGGGCAGGGAAAGCAGGAGGGTTTGTTGGGAAATGTAGCAGGTACCCGTGAGCCCCGCTGTGCACATCAGCACTTGGCTTTGCTGCTGGTTGATGGCTGGAGGATTTCTGCTTGCAAACCAAGATCTTTAAGCAATAATTAAAAATGCATATTGGTCTGCCATACATTCAAAAGTGGGTTATTTATTTGCATGCGCTCAGAACACATTGCCATGCTCACCACAAGTACTAGCCATGCCTATAATATTATGGAAAGAGAAGGAGGTGATAGAGCTGTAATGTTGCCATGACTTTTTTTAGCTTTCTTCCAAATCTTATGTTTGCAGACATGAACAGAAACTGATAATTTCTCAAAAGGAAACTAAACAAAGCCCAGGCAGTTGGATACTTATGTTACACTGGCTGCTAAATTCTGCCAGAAGCCTTCTTTAGCATCCCTAAGCAGGACTCTCTTCACAGTGCCCCCACTTAGCTCACATGAAATTTAGTCCAATAGTGTAAGCTTATCTCACAACAGTGCCCAGACAAGAGTTTGATTTCCAAGCTTCATCAATCATTAAACCACACAAGACTGAAGAGTATTTTTAGAGTGCCAGAAAGATATCTATGTTTATGACATGTCATTCTTGAAACAAACAATCAACACATTTTCATGCAATTGCAGTGGTAGGATTAGAGATGCAAGGAAAAATAAACCCAAAGGTATCTGAGAAGCTATTTATCCCTTATGCATGATGCTGAACTCATCTCTGATTCTCTAAGCCACTGGAAATAATCACAGATTTAACATAACCTTTACACTAATTTGAAAACATCCCAAACAAGAGCTTAACTTTGCACCAGTTTAGAAACACTGTCTTTCATTAACCAGAGCTGAACAGCTTCTGACCAGACAAATATTTTGAAAAAATACCAGGATTAAAGCACCAAGAGTTTTACAAATCTGTCTCTTCAAAATAATGCAGTTTGTCAGAAAGCACATATGCACCTGTAGTTTTTCACTCCACCCTCAGTCCTTCAGGAAAATTTTTTAGTGGTGAGTTTTAACAGGGAAAGGGAACAAAATGAGAGAAAAGATTTCTGCAACTCTGTTTTCCCATGTTAGTGTTTGGAGACAGAAACCTGAACAGTTCTAAGATATATACTTAGAGACTTAATTTGAAATATGTACTAAGACTGAACATGCATAAAAATTGAATACTTCTATATATTAAATTATATAAATATTAATTAATAAATAAATACTTCCATCATACAAATAAATTATCTACATGATTACAGAACTTCTGAGTAGATAATTTATTTATTTTAAATCTACTTGCTTGATATTTCCCATTTAACTGGAACTGTTTTCCCAACACTTATTATGCTGCAGACTCACAGGTAACACAGAAGAATTGCTGCGGCAGTTTCAGCGGGAAAATGTGGGCAAGAACAAACTTTTCTAGAGAGTTCTTGAAGCAGGACAGAGGACTTGGGGCAGGTCTGTGGTCAGCTCAGCCCCTGGAGCTTTGCTTGGGAAATCCAATGTTCCTCTGCTTCCCAGGGGAAGCTCTGAGAGGAAATGTCTGGCAGGTACAGCCTGTGGTACTAAAGCTCTTAAAAATCACAGAGCTAAATTTCACTCCATGGTAGGCTGACTTAGTAATACTGATTTAAAAAACAAACAAACAAACAAACAAACAAAACCAAAACACAACCCATAAGTTTTGACCAGACAACAATATTCACTGCTCTAGTTTGGTCCAATAGTTTGAAATCTAGGAGCTGATCAACACAAAATTATCCCATCAAATGGCTGTGCCAGGTGACATTCATTTCCAACCCCAGACCAGATGTGATTAACTTCTGAAACCAACAGGCTGATGCATAAAAACCAGGTATTTTTCAATAATGAATAGTACTCATATTTCCTTCTGTGCAAGAGTTTGTCAGCAGAGAACCATTCCCTGTGGATAATCCAGACACTTAGCTCTGTATGTCTGACTGCCCTGACACCTCACTGCTTGCCCCATAGGCTCTTTCCTTTGAGCCTCAGTGCTGGTGTTTGAGTTTCACTCTGCCTTGGCCTCAAGCTGCAAACACAACATACATCCGACAGAGTCCATTTAAGCTTTAGAGCAGCACCAAAATACAGCCCAAAAAGTTTCTAATTTTCCTAGACCCTGCAAATCTGTTCTGGATTTTAACCCTTTTTTACTGTAAGAGTCCAAGCGCCTGTCCTTCATTCCAGCCTTGTTTTCCCTACTCCCATTTTGAGTATCATTATTAAACTACTTGAAATGTCACCAATATAAAGCTAAAACTGTCTTAAGGTTACTTGCCTTGCTCTCCTTCCCTTTGGCCACCTTTGGGGTTTCATATTTACATATGTTAAAAATGCATTTTTTCTCCTGTTACCCAAGACAGAACCAGGCAAGCTTTTAGTCTTCATCAGAGATTTACAATTCCATCCTGCTTTAAATTTATGGAGACCACATTTTCCAATGAATAAACACAGTGATGGAAAATTCCCGAGCAGTCCCAATAACTATACATACAACATTGACTAATTTACCAGGTATCAAACTGCAAAGGGAGGGACTCTGTCCTTCTTATCCATCCATCCATTCAAGAACAGCAGGGTCCAGTGTTATTTATATAAGGTCCAGAAAATAAAAATACAGGCAGGAAAATAAGACTAAATTACAATCTTAAAAAAAAAAAAGACACCCAAAAAAAACCAAACGAAAAAAAAAAGAGGCTACAAAAGTCCCTAAATGTCTGGATGCCAGAAACAGAGGTGACAGGAGGAATGCTACTGCAGTCCATTTGCTCTCTGCATCTCTCTTTAGACCTCTCCAGCAGATTTTTTATTCATGGCACCAGCTCCAGGGCACAGATCATGCCTGTCTGCGTCAGTCATGTGGATTCACACTGTCTGATGCAAAACAGGTCGATGCATTGATGTGCACCTAAAACATGGGACCAGGTAAAAGAGGACTTTGAGTCTTAGCTCTGTTTTCTGAGAAGCAGAGAGACAAAGCTCTAAGAAGGACAATTACTGGCCAGAAAAAAAATCACCCAGAGTTTTCCTTGGGCTCTTGCATAGACACTGAAGAGCTGTTTTTCTTAACACCTTATTCTGTGTCTCCCAAAGCAAGGCAGGGCACTTCATTCCTCAAGCAGAAAGTCACCATCTCCTCAACCAGCAGCCACCTTTGCTTTCTCTCCTTTGGAGGCAAACAGATAAAAATCCCCTCTCAAAGATTATTCACTACACCACAGACAGAAAGGCCCTAGTTCTGATTTATTTGCTCTACAGAGTAGAAAACTTTCATACCTGAATTTGCCCCATATGGATATACTGGCTTGCCATTACACAAGGAATAAGTGACTTAAAGAGAACAAGTCTCATTGAGTGATGGTCTCTAATAAATGCCATTTGGTTATTCCTCAAGCATATTTCTTGGAAAATACTTTACTTGCTTTGCTTCTAAGAAAAGCAATTTGCTAATGTTTGCCTGATCATAAAATTGATCTGACCTTCTGCAAATAATCTGATATCCCAGTGTGTTGTTGAACCTTTTGGAGTGCATTAGGTGGTTCATACAGCGTGGCTTTCCCTTGTTCATTCTGGAAAATCTCTTTATATAACTGATGGAAACACTTCCAAAGCTTTCATAATAATAACTTCAAGGAACTGATTAAAAAAATAAAGATTTGAAATTACAGTGAAATACATAATAACCCATTTCAGTGGACATGGGGAGGAATAACTCTTTCATCCAGCTCTACTTCTAATGCTGCAAGTCTTGCAACTGCAGCCCCCTCCTTCCCAGTGTGTATCACTGCTTTTGAGCTCATTACAGTCAGGGTTTTAATTAGAATTAGTTGCACGTGGCAATATTTAATTTGTACCTGTTATGACTTCAGAGAAACATCATGATGTAACTCCAGAATGACCTGGATGAGTTAACTTAGCTCATAACTCTGTTAATTTGGCAGGCATGTATGGGATGATGAAGAAGCCATCGATCCTGATTTGGGAAGAAGGGGCACCAGACATGTGTGGATTAGCAGAGATAAAAAACTCCTGTGAACACAAGAAAGCTTTCAAGGCTTCACGTAGGAGCTACTTATTGCAGCCAGGTACAACTGAATATATTACATTTCTCTGACAATGTCTAGCTGAGGAAATGTCTTTATAATGTTGTAGCTGATACCATTTTTTCCTTTAACATTATTTCCACAATTGTGAAAACAAAGCCCTTGTTCATGGCCACTCCTCACCAGGGCTGGTCATCGACAGCCTAAAATGTGGATTTAAAAGTGTTAGCTAATATCCTGGAAACATCTTGCTCTCCCTGAAGGGACTTTCAATGAAGACTGGCTGGGTAGAGCAGAGACAACATGTGCAGAATCAGCTCTGCAAAGCTGCCACTATCCCAGCAATCACCTCAGCTCCCTCCTCCAGATATGGAAAATAAAATCCCACAACTCCCATCAGCAAAATACAATTCAGTAGCTGGCAGCACAGGGCCTTTATCAGATGGCAGAAATTCTCCCCCTGGTTTGCTCTTCACATAGAAGACACTGCTGCCTTAGCATTCCCTGGAAAGGGTTTGTTGTCAGGGCTACCTGTTTGTAGGAAGAAAGACTTCCTGATTAGAAATAACCCTTTAATTAGAGCATGGCCTTATTTATTTACATCACATTAATTTGTAATTACTTATCCAAGTTATAAATTATGAACAATAATATTTAGTTTTAGTTGCATGCTAAATCTCCTCTGCAAGACTGTCACCATTGGAAAATGTTTGTGCTTGTAAGAGCCTCCACACTGGAGGCAGAGTGGCTCTGGGGAAGGGATGACTCTGGCTACAGCGTCCGAGTGCACTTTCTGTTCTTATTAAAAGAGCAATGACCCAAAAAATTGTAAGAGTGGGTAGCTAAGCACTCCATGAAATAGCAGGGAAAAGTAGTCACCTCCTTTCGTGCCCCACAGCCCCAGTGCAAAGGGACCCGGAGCAGTGCCTCTGAGTTGCTCACTCTGGGAATCAAAAGCTATAACCACTGTGCTGAAGATGCACTTTTTTCCTGGCACATGAATGCTCTTTTGCTATCGAAACAGTGTTGCTTTTCTATCCACAGCTCTCTGTGTCACAGTCCTCTTGCGCCCACTGACCTGTGCCCTGACCTTCCTGAGGAGAACCCCATGGCTCCTTGTGCCTCTGCTGAAGTCCAAAAACTGAGAGGTGAGACAGCACACTCACAGCTCAGTTACTTGACAGAGGTAACCAGCACCTCCAGCACAAGCAGCTCTTACCTCTGCTGGGACAAGGAAGGGTGACCTCCCTGAAGAGGGCTGGAAGAGCAGCCTGGGAGCAGCTCCCTGCCCCTCCAGCCCTGTGACACCTGAAACACTCTGCCTTTCTGCAGCAATCTGGCCCTGAGGAGTCCAGCCCTGGGCACAGCAGTAGGTTCAGATTAGTGGTGAACACAAGACCAGCCATCTCAGTCTCCAGCACTGAGGCAGAGCTGCTCTCCAGCATCTCACTGGAATTTAAGAGGCACAGTGCTTGCTCTTAAAGGGCAAAACCAAAAATATCCTGTATCTTGTTCATTGCTGGATCATCTCTCCTCAGTTCCTGTATTCTCACTGCTGCAGGCTGTGCAGGCTCTTGAATTACATTTACTCCAGAATGTGGCTAGGAGAGCAACTGAAATGGTCTGTTCCCCAACACCCCTGCTTAAGACAAAGCACCCAGAGCACCCTGTGATGCACTGACCTAGGCTTTAGGACAGGAGAGAAAAGAGAAAAAAGTAAAATGAAAAGCCAGACAGCACATGAGATGATGTCCTGGTGTCCCCCATGGGTTCATCTAATCTTTTCTTGCTAAAAGGGAGAAGGTTCCTGGCTCTCCATCTAACACTGCCTTCTGGTGTCTGGTTCTCAGTAGCATCTTTGACCTTCCTGAGTTCTGGATCAGGGCCATAAGGCAGGGTCTGGATGCTGTGTGGAGCATAAAGGTGGATATAACCTGCTGCACCCTGCGCTGTGTCACCAGTGGCTGCTGCAGTAGCGGGGATGAGACAGGAAAAGGGCAGCAGGAATGAAGTCAGCTGACATCAGTGAACAGCACGAAAGAGCTAATATTCTCCCAATGTCTTTCAGCCAGGAAGGAAACACATGGAACACTACACAGTAACACTGTCATGCCACAAGGAAAAAATGCTATGGGAAGGAGCATAGCTGGAATCAGAAGCAACAAACTCCTGGCAGTGGAAGATTATGAGTGGTGACTTCAATTGCCAGACAATGAAAACCTGTGGATGAAGACAGAAAGTGCCTTTGGAACTGTGAGACAGGTTGCCACTTCCTTTGCAAGTGTAACCTGTAAAGGAACACCAAGAGACTGAAATTTGGGGTTGTACAGTACAATGCTGCACTGTACACACTGGGATATGCACAGCGGAAAAAACATCTGAGGTGATGGAAATAAAGGAAGAACTCTGCTGGGAAGAAAAATGCTAGGGCTTGGTTTTCATTATCTAAAGCCGCAACTCAGAACTGTCTGACTGATGATAAGAGATGTCACCCACCCAGGGAGCTGGATCCAGAAGGGAAAAGGAAAGCTTTCAAAACAGCTTCTGTAAGACATTAAACCAGCTTAATATCAAGCCAGACTGAAAACAAACATTTTAATACCAGAACATCAAAGCACTGAGAGAACATGCTAAAGCACAAAAATCCTGAATTAAAAGCTTGGCGTTTTAGTCTTACACATTTGGCAAGTAACCAATTAGATTAATAATGCCAAAGCCATATATTCTGCAGAATGTCCCAAGAAACATCTCCTTTAGCCAGAACTCTGTTTTGAGCCAGAGTTGTCAACTCCCTCAGTGCATCATTCTGTTCTGTGCACACAACCCCGTGCAATTTCAGCTGATGACCATTATTTTCTCTTCCACATTATTGCAGGGGGCATGGATAGGCTATTGCTTTCCCCCCAAAGGGACTGTCACTCAAGGGATGGTGCCTGCTTGGACACACAAGAGTACTCATGGTTTGAAATGAGGCACATCATGTGAGCAAAGCTCCTGAAGACTTCAGTGGAAGTTTAGCTTGCCTGAGGATTCAGGGATGGCCTACATTTGTTTATGAAGCTTCCCAGTCCACTGGGATACAGGGAACTACTGTGTGCAAGCATAAAATTATGACTGTGAGGCAATACCACCAGGAGATAAATTATAATATAACTGCACTTAAAAGTATGTTTAACACAAATTAGTTATATCAAACTAACGCTGAAGTTATAGACTGCTGAAGCTGACTAAGGGATCTGAATGCCCAGATGCTTTTAATTTGAGTGGGAATGAGGGATTTGAATTCCTTAAATAGTCTTGAATGTTTCATCACTAACATAACACACCATAAAAAGTAAAAATTAAAGTAACTGGCCCGTCAAGCCTACAAACCCAGCCAAAAGGTTTTACCAACATCTCTTTGGACACATCCCCCCAAAACATCCCGCCATTGAAATTAAAGATTCAGAAATTCCTGAAAGCATTCCAAATTTTGATGAAAATTTTCAGAAATAAGCCCCCAACCATTCTAACAAATGTTTTTCAATAGATCCCTTTCATTAATTTCATAAACAGTGTAGTTGGGCTATAAGTCTGCTTAAAGCAAAAAAAAAAAAAAGCTTCAGCAACAAATCCTGTGTCCTACAACAAGCAATCACCCATGAACTGTTCTTTCTGCCCCATCTCAACTGCAATACTTGCATTTTTTAACTTTTCAAGGAAGCATTGAATTGGACTTCAACTGTAACAGACTTTCCTGAGCAACACTGTAAAATTATTTCCAGACAGAACCAGAATATTAGTGGTGATGAAGAAACAGAGGGAAGCTGGTTACATGAATACCACCCTTCACCATTTAAAAAGATGTTAATAATCTATAAGCCAATATTATTCCTTTATGGATGTCTGATTATCTGTTAAAAGATACTAAGAGATTATCCCCCTGGGCTAAATACTCTCCAGTACTGTCACTATCTTATGAGCAGTCTCCCTCTATTTTAGGGAGCACTTTCCTCCTGACTTTGCTCTCCTGCACAGGGGTCATTCACTAAAGCCAGAGGCCAACCACTTCCACAGCAAACAATGGCAAGTGCTTCAGACAGCCTGAAGCAAGAAATTTCCCTTCCTGTGTTTATTGCATTCAAGGAAAAACATTCAGGGGAGGACAAAGAGAGAGGAGAGGGGCAGGGAACAAAATAATGATTAGTGTAATGAGATTTGCTATTCTTGTTAATAGTTTCATCAATGTAAACATTTACAGAGCCCTCTGATGTGCTTCCCATGCTCAAGTCACTTCATATTTAGCTCAACACCAATAAGCCATGGTTAGTATTGTCTGCTTCTCTCCTACCCACTTATTTCTGCAACAACAAAGAAAAAAACAAGGCAAGACTGGGATTTCGTGTGCCTAAAAACCCAGCCATGCACAAGTGACCCTGCCGTGGTGTGTGTCCTGCTTGTGCTGGATACACAGACACACGATATGGGCCTGACAGGTCTCAGGAGAGGTGGGACTTGCTCTGTATGAGTGAGTTAATCTCACAGATGCTGTGCTCCGAGGCTCTGCTTGCACCAGACTTGCAGATGGAGCCACATGTGCTTCTCACCTGCACTGGAGACAGCTCAGCACTTCCAAGGTCTGGCAAATCACACACAGGTGCATCCTGGGCTTCTCACACGGTCTTTCCTTGAAGGAATGACTTATCAGAAGCTCCTGATTCCAGAGTTCATCAATAAGATAATGAAGAAGTGTAAGAGATAAAAAACCACACAGACAGAAGGACGAGGCTGAACCAGTATCAGGGTGGGACAGCACCAGTCCCATGGAGGTCACCACGCTGAGGCTGGTGGTGCCAAAGTGGCTTTGCTGAGTTTTGGCCCAGAGCAGTTTAATTTGCTAATTTCATATCATGTAATTTGTCAGATATTATTGGTGTCATACCACAGAATAAACAATATGTTCTAAGGAGACACAAGCCTTCCTTATAATCCTTATTCTTTAGCTTGATTTCAGACAGAGAAAGTTTTCCTTAACTTTTGCTTTCATCTCTAAAGAGCGCTAAAAGCACATACAAACATCCTATTGGTGTATCAGCATAAAGCTCATTTAAAAGGCTTGTAACTGACTTTGAAATAAGCTGAGAGAATCTCCAAATTGACAAGCACAAGGGGAGGAAAAAAATAACCTCTAGTAATGACAGATCTCCCTGCAGAAGAGCCTTCCCCACTGCAGAGCCTGAGGGGAGGGGGGCACTTCCCCCACCCACAATCCTGTCCCCACAACCTCCCAACAAGGGAAGTTGTGCCATTTATAGACGCTTGTCTGCAACAGCAACTGCCACAGGCAGCATCTGTCCAAGGAGCCTGGATTCCATGTTCCAGAATACAGGAACTCTGAAATGGGTAGTCTCAAGATTAGTTTGCTATAATGTGTCTAATTTATTTTGGCATTTCCTAGGGACAAAAGAAAAACAGCAAAAAATAACTATGGGCAGTGCTGTTGTATCAGCTACAAGAAACACAAAAAAATGCAACTGCAAGAAACAATGTCTTCTGGGTAAGTGTGTTATTTTGGGCTTTGAAATAGTCTTTTTTTTTTTTTTTTTTTAAATAAGAAACAGCTCACAGCTTTCCATTGTGCCACTTGGATGCACTTTGTGCTTCAAAGTATCACAGGTCAACTCATGCCCAAGGCAAAGCCTGAAATACCATTTCCCATTGGAGCTTCAAGATTGTCACCACACAAACGTACCCAAACAGATGCAAATACCGATAACTCAGCAATACAGGAAAAGTTACATACTTCCAATGAGAATTTGAATAATAATAACCCTATCTTGCCTAGTGCCAGTGAAACAAACCTCAAACACTGATCAAAACCTTAAATACCCATTACTAGAGTTGAATCTTTTTATCAGGAGAAGTAGTCTCCACTCAGAAGTTGAGCAAAAAACCCAGTTACTTTGGTTATTCCATATTTGCAGTACTCCTCTGTTGGAATGAAAGAATGCAGTTTCCTAGTTGAAAGACTAGTAAATGCTCTATATTCAATAGATAATGAAATGAAGCAAGAAGTAGTGACTTAAAATGTCCTGATAGATTTTAATGTCTGTTTCCTTGAAAATAAACAAATGACTCAAGAGAATTCCCAGTTTCTGCAGGTAGCAGGAATGGGCTTTCAAAGAGAACACAGTCCCCATGATTACAAGATCACATGGGCTGCCAAGATGATGAAAGAACAGGAGCACCTCCCCTATAGAGACAGGCTGAAAGAACTGGGGAAGTCTTCTGGGAGACCTTAGATACCCTTCCAGCCTCTAAAGGGGCCACAGGAGAGCTGGAGAGGGACTTGGGACAAGAGTGTGTAGTGATAAGACAAGGGGGAACGGCTTC
This sequence comes from Scytalopus superciliaris, assembly GCA_013400415.1. Taxonomy (NCBI): domain Eukaryota; kingdom Metazoa; phylum Chordata; class Aves; order Passeriformes; family Rhinocryptidae; genus Scytalopus; species Scytalopus superciliaris. The sequence goes on along the minus strand of VXBX01008695.1, from coordinate 2,585,797 downwards.
AAACTGACAGAGGACAGGTTTAGATGAGATATTAGGATGAAATTCTCCACCATGAGGGTGCTGAGGCTCTGGCACAGGTTGCCCAGACAAACTGTGGATGCCCCATCCCTGGAAATGTCCAAGGCCAGGTTGGATGGGACTCTGAGCAACCTGGTCTAGTGGAAGGTGTCTCTGCCCACAGCAGGGAGATGGAACTACATGACTTTTAAGGTCCCTTCCAACCCAAAGTGTTCTGTAACTCTGTGCAAAGTGAAGCATCACATACCAATTTCCTACTTGCACATCTAATGGAGCTGTTTTGTGCAAACAGCTGTAAGGAAGAAATTACCTTTGAATTAAAAAACCAAAAANTGGAGAGGGACTTGGGACAAGAGTGTGTAGTGATAAGACAAGGGGGAACGGCTTCAAACTGACAGAGGACAGGTTTAGATGAGATATTAGGATGAAATTCTCCACCATGAGGGTGCTGAGGCTCTGGCACAGGTTGCCCAGACANCAAAAAGAAAAAAAAAAAAACCCCAAAAACACCCCCCCCCCAAAAAAAAAAAAAAATTGGGGGCAACCTTGAGGATCCAGAAATTAACTACAGGGGGAAAAAAAAAAAAGAAAAAACAAGATGCAAAACATGAATCAGACTCCATGAAATTGTGTAGATGAAATGAGAAAGAGCCCAGTGCTATCAACACTAATAGCATTTGGTGGACCATTAAATACTGAAAATATCTGTATTGTCAACTTGTCTGCAGTATATATAGCTGTCTTATTCTGCAGCTTGGAGAGCTGTAAGAAGCTGCTCTGCATTACTGCTTGTTCTCAGCCTCCAAAACCATCATTTAGGGGCTGAGGTAAAGTGGGGTGAAATCAACAACTCATAGTTAACATAGTAATTAACAAGTGAGTTTCAAGTTAGATATTGTGATTTACTGGTGGCTTCATGCACTCTCCTACTCTGTTCTCTCTATGCTTACACCTTTAATACTTGTAAATGCCAACATGGACAACCTCTGGATAACTAATGCCGTATTACTGAGAAGACAAGATTCCCTTTCCATCTATCCCTATCCCACTATGGGATTACTGGCACTGACTTAGTTAAATCAGCCTGGATTCATGCTGGTAGATTAGTGTAAATCAGCCCCAGTAGAACCAGATGTCTAGAAGGTATTTCCAGAGGTCATTTAGTCCATTGACTTGCATAGGTCATTCCTGACATCGAGGTTGAACTTACTTTGAAAGAGTAAGAGACCTCTCCCACAGAATCTGTTGCAGTCCTTCACACTCCCTCAGTATCAGATTAATTACTAAAGTACCCTGATTTTTCATTGAAGAAGTTTAGCCCACAGCTTCTTGCCTTAACTGCCAGAGTCAGGAGGACCAAATCATTCTCTTTTTCCTTTGCAGCAGCTGACAAAACTTTGGGAGAAATATAGTCTTCCCCTCCTGAGGATGAAGCCTCAATCTTCCTTGGCAAATCAAGGCTTTTGGACCGTGGATGAGTGTTGACTGCATTCCTTTTCACACTCAACCCCCGTAGAGCTCAGCCTTGAAGCTCCCTGGGCAAAAGCAAATACTGTGCTCCTGTTTGCTGGAATGTTGCACTTGCCACAGGCGAAACAATTGTGCTCATATACCTTTTCAGTAACACCATGGTTTGTTCATGACCAGCTTGTGAGCCATCAAAATCTTTCATCCTTATTGATAAATCAACTGCATGTGTGGCTGGTGGTCCCCAACCTGGTATAAGAATATAATAACCTATACTAAGAGCTTATTGCAATACATCAGTTTGCATTCAGCAGAGTTGAATGGCAAGCTGGTGATGGTCGATTTTCAACCACATCTCCACTTGCAAACATCATACTGAATTCTAATCCTGCTGAATGTGTACTCAAAGCTTTTCCAATGTGGTGCCAGCTGCAAGTTTAAACTGCACGCTCTTTTTTTCTATCAGCCAGAACCTATATGAAAACAAAAGGCATGGACACAAAACAGCCCCCTCAGAACTTCCCTCAAAAAACATTCTTCTATCAGTTTTCCAACCAGTTTTGCATCCATTCCATCCTTATAAGAGTGCACAGGAAATCAATTCAGAATTCAAACCAAACTCTTTCATCTCAAAAATCTGCCTGTTACTCATCCCCTCATTTTCTTTTAGGTGCTCACAAATAGTGTGGCTGTTTGTTTCAGTGTTTTTCCAGGAACTGGAGTTAAACTGACAGGTCTATAATTCTAGACCTGCTTGTTAGCACCACTTTTGGACTGATAGCTTAAACCTGCACACAATACTCCTGGGCTCTGCTCTAACAGACCACTTTAGCATAGTTAATTAAGAGTGAGGGACATCTGTGGCTGGAGAGGGGTTGAGTCACATGCTTAATGCTACACATGTGCCTGGATGTTTTTCTAGTTCCTAAGAACGGATACATTAAAAAACAAAAAAACCCCAAACAAACAATAAAACTCAACACACCAAACCCAAGCAAAACAAATATGTGTTTTCATACAATGCTTATGACTTTAAGAATGCAAATGCCAACAAATAATAAATATGAATCTCCACGGATGAGTGAAATCCCTGAATCATTCTCTGATATGCTCATCATTTCTGCTACAGTGACTTCTTTTACTGCTGTCCTGCTTAATTCTCGTTTTGTTAGCTCTTTCTCAAATCTCCCTTATCTTAATACCTGCTATATTATGCCTCCAGAATGTTCTTCAGCCTTATTAGGCCTTTCTTCTAGGGAGCTAATTAATTGATTAATGTCATTTAGCCTGTTACAAACTGCTATTGACACCTCTTGCAGCAGCTTTCTGTACATTTCAGGAGTATAATTATGCTTCTGAAAGACAGAGTACTAACAGCTCTGGACAGCAAGACTACTCTCACTCCAAGGTCAGCTCTACCTAGATCAGTTCTTACTAACAAAGCTATTCAACCCCACACTTCACCTCCCAGCTTTAGGATTACCTGTAACAACATCCCAGAAGGAAGCAGCATATTGAAAAGCATCACACAACGGGATCAGGACACAATGGTGGGGCTCAACCAGAACCCTCTGCGGCTCTCCATCATCTCCTGCACTGTTCAGGAAGCCTTTTGTGAGCTCCTTATAAGGCAGTTTATTTAAACAGAGCCCTGGATCTGCTGCTGCTGCTTCATCAAATGAACCACTTACACCTGTGGGGTGGGCTCTGCTCCACGGGCCTGCCAGTGCAAGGAATAATTGGCATGTGCACAGACTCACCTGGATCATCAGGTGCTGAGCCCCAGCCCCAACTCCCACCTGTGCTTAGCTCTGCTAATTTCCCCGTTTCTGTTGCTGCTTGTTCCTTGCTTGTGAGTCCAGGATGAATGTGGTCACTCAGGTTTTCTTGCACACCCCTTCTTGCAAACTCCTGCATTCTCTCCACGTGAATCATTTCCCCAGATCAGTGAAGAGACCTCAAAGCACACTGCTTATTCCAGACTAAATTTATCTTATGCGTACAGAATCGGGGAGGAATTCCAGCTACCAGAGTTCTCTTGCAAGCTAATTATTCTTCAAAGAAGTTTTAGGCAGTCCCAGGGAGCATCTAACTATTGATTTTCTACTCTGTATAATTTCATTGCAAAATGTAATCATTCTCCTCCTGTCTCACACTGTCACTTGTCTCTCAGAACAACCTGGGAACAATAAAAGAGTGGAATAGAGGGCACTAAGAAGGGCACTGTTAAAAGGAAAAAAAAAATCTCTGTACAAGCAGAGTCTGTAAAAGCAAACTGAAGAAATGTCTGTAGACCTTATTTAATATTCATCAGCCAGTGTAGTGTATAACTGAAACTCAAATGTAACTGTTATGAAAATTCAGGCTAGAAGGAAATCAAATGGAGACAGCATTCTAAGGACGCTGGCATTTCAGGGTTTCTCCTTTCTGGATTTCTAGCATAAATGTACCACAGAGGGAAATGTTACTGAATATATTGGTGCTTACAAATGGCTACATTTGTATATAAATTCACCTCTTAGAAAAAAAGAGAAAAGGAGCTGGGAATGAGACTCCCAGGAACTGGCCTAGTACAAATCTATTGCTAACACATGACTTATGGAATAACAAAGTAAAAGTGGAATTGAGACCAGCAACTCTTAAAAACCCTATTGTGCAATACTAAGTTGAGTTTTTTCCTCCATCTCCCTACACAACAAAGCACTTGACACATGATTAACTTAATGAACATTAAGAATGCCTTTTGGCTTCAAAAACGTTAGCACCTTTACATATATCTGCATTCTGAACCCTGAGTATTTAAGCAGATGCTGACTTCCATGCTGCTGCTTAATTCCTGTGTTTGCTGTAACACCCAGCCTACTTAAGGACACCGTCAAATAATTCTTTGACACTGCCCAGTGACCTGTTCAGTGAGGTATGGGCAGCCTCTAGAGGGGCCAGAACCACTTTTATTGTGATCAGACAACACAGCAAGGAACATAAGGGCTTGTTAGGAGAGAACAGGGAGAACAGGGTAGAGCAGTACTGCTTTGCCCACGTCCACGCTGACAAAACTCTGTGATGTAACTTAAAGCCACTCCCTGAGTCTTTTAATGAGGAGAGGGCTGCACAAAGCCAGCTGCACCATCTGTGTTTGGCTCTCCGTTGATCTCTGCCAAGTATCTGCCCCTTCTTGTAGCACAGCCATGACAGGGCAAATAACTGTTTTTGACTTTTCCCATGCCTGGGATTAAAACCCTGCAGGACTAGGGAAGACTTGGTTCTGAGGCTATACTGCTCAAACTTGAGCCAGGTTGCATCAGGTTTTGCCACCCCCTTTTCCTTTGGATGTCAAATAACAGCTCAGGAAGGGAAATGAAGTGCTTTGGAAAGTAGAACACAATTGCTGTTTGTGGTAGGCTTTTCTTCTCATTTTCTTCAGAGATTTTCAAGTCTTTCTTATTTCCCTTAGGAAAACAAATTCATATCAGAAGCTATTAAATAGCAGAAAATAAAAAGCTATTCTCAACTTAATTTAAAAAGAATAACTGAGCAAATTTAGGCAGACTGTGTCCCACTACTGCTGCTGCCAGGCAGAGAAGTTGGTGCTCAGAGAACAGCTCGTTTTGTATGCCAACACCTTGCTGTGCATCCTGGCATTCATTATTTAACAGCCTCCATGTGACACACAGCTTTAAGAAACAAGATATTCTTTAGCAACCCAGATAAGAGCTCAGCTTTGAAACATTCCCAGTGTGAACTGAGCAATGGCTTCAATGCTCACTGCTCTGAAACACACCTGTGTGGACATCCCTGTGCACTGTCAGAGCAACACCAGTGGGCTCTTCTGGAAAGGGAGCTGGTTTGAGGTAGAAATACACATTGTTTGAATTTGAGTCAAATTCCTGTTCCCTGTTTGTCTGACACCCTCAGAAATCTGCCAAAATTAGAAAGAAACATAACCCTATCAGAGGAAGGGAATGGCCAAAATCCACATGTAAAGTTTATCATTAAAACTTAAATCCAAAGTTCCAGATTCAAGGGTTTAAAGTTATGCTTTGAGTCTCCTGTGAGGAGCATTAAAAATGACCCAGTTTAGAGTGACTCTGAGCAGCTGGAGTCCTGTCAGCAAGCCTTGAACATTCCCTGTGCTGCTCCAAAGTATCTCCTTTCATTTGGGGATCCATTCAAAAAGTGGGATCCATTCAAAGAGTGGGCATTCTTCTGATGGCAAGATCAAAGCAGAAGGACCTTAGCAAAACCTCTTAAGGATTTAAAATGCCTCTATTTTCACTTTCCCAGCATTAACAAGAGCACTGTCTTCTACACCTTCGGGCATCTGCATGCCAAGAAATGAGGGCAAGATGCACAGATGCTGCAAGCCAAAGGAAAAGATAAGCTGGGAAGAATCCAAGCTTCACCCAGGAGCAGAGTGACATTTCAGTACATTATGCTTGGGAGGGTGCCAGTCCAAATGATCTCCTACGCAGTGCCGAGGCTGGAAAAGTGAGCCCCCATATTTCTGTAATTGTGCAGTTACAATTTTTTACCAGTGATGCAAACATTAGGGAAGGCAAAACTCCTGACTCGGGGGAACTGCTCAGGTCAGGCATTTGGGTAAACACCTGCTTCCAAAAAATGGGTCCTGTGTTTTCTCACAAGAGTAGGACTCTGTGAGGAGGCAGGGAAAAGGGGTTAGAAACTGCCCTAAACAATAGCATTTACATCCTGTTATCCTCAAAGAGCTGGTCCTGCCAACCACGTACTGCCCCTCGGATCCCAGAAACTGACTGTATGTGTTGTGTCAGTGAAGGGCCAAGGAAGTAACACCAAGAAGTTGCTCAGAGATGGAATGCTGGACAGCACTTCTGGCAGCTGAAGATTGACCTATATCAGAGGAGCCAGGCCTGCTTTTCTGTGGGCTTTCACATTCCAGGAAGAAACCAAACCTATTGATTAATTCCTTCTGCATAATATAAGTGAGGTTTGGGACCAGGTTCAAGTGGGTGAGTAGTAGCTGTTGTCTCTTGAATCATTCTCTACAGGATTCAAATTGTATCAGTGGGTTTAGCAGGAAATGTCAGTGTCTCTGTTTCTTGTATTAAAAGCCCTTTCACTGTCTATGATACAGGTCCTTCTCTTGCACCACTCCAACTCTACCATGGAGTTGACTTTTGACTTCTATATTAAAAAATGCAAACCTCCACATATTTCCATCCTCTGAGTTTTTTTATTTAGTGGGGAAGGGGGGGGGAGAAAAGGGGAGAGAGAGGAGAGAAGGTATTAAGCTTGTCCCCTACATGGGGCAACTCAGACTTGTAAGTAAGGAAACAAGGCTTCTCATCACACTCGTTTCTGATTTGTTCCTTGTGCCCTCACTACCAGCTGGCACAGATAAGGAGAGGCAAATGAGCTGTTTCCAGGAGAAATTTGTGTCCAACCTCCCACAGCTTGGACTAACTGGCAAATTATATGCCACATTCTGGGTTGTCCTTGAACAATCAGGTAAGAGGACCATAACTCACCCACTCTCTGATTTATGTCCTTGGCTAGAGAGGGATGACAGTAAAATTATCGACACCTTCACCTGTACCAGCATTAAGGACATTGTTTTGCAGGGTGACAGACCTGCATGCTTATCCTGCAGACTGATGGCAGTGGCTGGTCATCACCTAAAAGCACAATCTGCCCCCAGTCTGGGGTTATTCAGCAGCTGATGTCACCCAGGGCTTTGTCCAGGATGAACGAACACATGCCCTTCTGAGGCCTGGACGTTGATGGCAACACGGAGCAGGGAAGAAAGAAACTGCTTTCTGCTAAGTCAGAGAAGGAGCAGCACCCTCCTGTGCTCATGTCTATTTACTGCACTGCAAACTCAAGAGCTTTTTTGCTGCTTATCAGCACAAAGTAACTTCTGGCCATCTCCCTGCTAGGTCTCGTTCATTGTATCCCCATCCAGACTATTTTCAGGGATGTAACCTTCCTGCTGTACCCTGTATCCTCCCCGCCTGTCTGGTTTCTCTGTGCCATTGCCATGTTTGCAGCGTGTCTCACCTGCTTCCCACCCTTCAGATCCTGCGGCCCAGGTGAGGGCTGGCACATCTGCTCGGCCTTATCCGAACCCTTAAACCTGGTGCAGAGGGTGCTGGCCGGGGCTGCAGAGCAGAGGCCGGTTCTGCCTGCACAGGGAAGGTGGCACATGTTCAGGACAATCCTCTTTTCCTGCAGGTACAGACGGGGCTCGTTTCTCCTGCACAGGCTGCCATCTCGTGGGCATAGGCTGGAACAGGCGGTCTCCTGGAAATAACAACTCCCACGTGCAAATAGCACGGTACTGTCAATATTCTGCTCTGCTGATCTAAGAAAACCGAAAACCTTTGGGTCCCTGACTTTGGAATATTATAGAAGAGCAGAGATTGTGTAGTTGTTCAGCTTTTAACAAGGTTGGTGGGATAGATTCTCCACAAAAATGAGAGCTTTAACAGGCAGATCTATAGATGCCAATGTGAAATACTAGTCAGAAAGTGCAAGCTTGGCACACTTCTTACACAAAAGCTAAAACCCTGGTGCTTATGTGGCTGTGTAAACTCCAGGCTACTGCTGGTCCATCACTGCATCAATACGGTACAGCCAGGAATCCCACAGGATCAGACAGCCTTGTATTTACTTCAGAAAGTTTGGGCTCTGGTTCAGAGGTGAGACAATCAGAAATGGCTTCAAAATTGCTCTCATAGGCACCCTGTCCTTAAGGAATAAGCAATGCCCTTGGAAAGGAGGCACTTATGATACAGTATTAATCAAAATCTCTGCAAGTTAATTCTGGGCAGATTTGGAGTGGGATATTTAGGGCTTGGGTAAAATTATTTTTAAAATGTTCTAATGCCTATGCTGGATCAGTTTATCAGCATTGAACTAATCCTGTATCTACTCTGATATCACTGGTATTTCACAAGAGTTTGATGGTGCAAGGCCTTTTCATCATCTGGAGATGCTGGGGAAGAACCACTGTGTTCAAACACCCTGTTTCTCAAACTAAATTAAGTTTTAACCACAGATGTCTACACTGTATGCTAAAGTGAAAATATGTGCTGGAGGAGACCACTTTGATTTCAGTATTTTCTAGTTCTGGTCACCAGGAAAAGAAGCAAACTTGATCTCCCCCACTCTTATCCTCCACCTCCACTTGAAGGTCTCAGTTTGCTCTGCCGTGGTGATCCTTCCAGGAGAGAAATGGTTATGAGTCTGTGTGGAGAGCAGTACAAGCATTTTTAGTCCCTTTGAATTATTTTTCGGTAACATTTTCAAGTCAGAATCACACCATGTTTGTCTTTCAAGTTAGAAATGAAATAAAACAGTGTTTAATTTTGTGTTTGTTTTGGGAATGTGTTATTTGGAAGGTATAGGGTGCCTTTTCACTTTCCACACTGCCCATGCATGAGGATACACCAGCTGAACCATGACATATCTGTCCCTGAGCCTGGGGTGTTCCAGTTTAAAGAAGATCAGTCACTTCAGGTTAGAGGAGACAGTGGATTTTTCTGCTTCTAAGAGAATTTCCCTCCTGTCTCTCTTTCCTTGTTTTCTACTACTCCAATACTGCCAAAAAGGACTTAATCGTGGGGACTTAATAAAATAACTTCTGACAAATGGAAGACTTAATCTCTGGAATAGACTGGACACTGTATGCAGTGACAAGTGTTTGAAAATATTTCATGGGTAGAAGATATTCCAGCTTTGCCTCTTAAATAGAAGCCATCTCCCTTTTCCTGACACACTGAGCAATACACGAGGCATCCTAAATCTGTTTTGTCAACTGAGCCCACGGTCTTTAAAAATATGCAGCAAGATTTTAATACAGCTCATCACATTATACAGAACCAGACATCCTGCTTAGTCTTCAAAGACTCGATATTCCCCATGCACAGCCCACATGCAACTGCTCCTGTCTAATTACATGGAATGACAACCTCCCATTGGCTCCTTTCCTTTGACACCGCGGCAGAGCCTTCACTGGCTGAGTCCCGAACTAGGACGCGCAGCTTGCCAGCTCTAAAAACTGCAAGTGCTTCTGTTCACAATGTCTTTGGCTGTTTAACTGCACCAAAAATACACTGGTTTAATTTTCTTCCTGGAAAGCTAGTTTTACCCAGTCCTAAAACTTGCCTGCAGATGCAAATTCAATGCCAGCTTTTTGGACAGTTGCAGCAAGCAGCATCATTTGTGTGTTGGGTGTTTTGTTGAACTTCCAGATGGGCTGGTCAAGATGAGTCTTGTTTTCCTTTCTGTTGGATAAGCATCATTTTCACCAGTATCAAAAAGGCCTAGCAGCATTCTGGGCTATTCACTGTGCAACAGCAAGAGCAACACTGCATGGTTGGGGGTCTGAGCTGACAAGACCCAATAGATGGCAAAGAGTTGCATTCTTGGTGAACTGTGTGTGAGACAGCCAGATGCTACGAGTCAGAAATCCTGATCCTGCACCCCAGAAATTGTGACAGTGGCTCCAGAAGCATTAGAATGTTAAAAGAGGGGTCTGTATTTATTGTTTCCTAGGTTTTCTTGGTTATTTGGTGCTTTTAGGAGGTATTTTGTCACATTCTCAGCATTTTCCTGAAGTTTTGACAAAGAGGCACTTCTTTGCATCAAGTGATTCCTGTGAAACCAAGGATGGCTCTGCAGTTACCTGAAAACACATCAGAATTTCATCTTTGCTTCAGAAAGACAAAATAATAATGATTTCCATTGATGCTGGAGAGTTGAGGCTGTAAGAAAGACATCAAGGATCATTACTGCTCCTAACCAATCCTGAGAGTGGGCACCAGTGAGAATAGCAGATGGCAAATTTTGAGACAGCTCCAATTGGTGATAAAACTGCCAGGAGGGGTAGGGGGATGGGGGCTGAGGGAACAAGAGAATGGGTAAAATAAGCAGAAATAAGTAGACATGAGAAGAGGCACAAATATAAGGAGATCAAGGGCAGAGGAAAACTACACTGTCTCCTCCCTTTCCTTGTATCTTGATTTATGCTGGGCAAAGATCTGTGCATATTATTTAAATGTTCCTCTGCTCCTCACAGCCACTGACCCTCTGCTTAGGAACTAGGTAAAAACCAGATCTGTCTTCCCTGAAATCAAACTGGAAGTCCTGGGCTGCAAGAGGGGAACACAGCCCATCCCATCCCTCCTTTATCACTGTCCTTTCCAGCAATTGCCTGAGAAGAAACTGAGAGTCCTTTAGAAAAACAGTCTGTGTTTTAAGGGCAGGGACAACATGGCAACACTTCTCTGCTCAACAGAAAATGTAGAGCATAACCTTTCCCATCTAATTTGCTTCAGACAGATAACTAATAGAGCTAGTAAAATCTGAGCAGTATTATGCCTTAAATTTATAGTTTGGCACTGCTGAAAATGGCCTGATTTTCCAATGTGTGGAAGAACTGCCTCCACAGGCAATTCAGTCCCCAGGAATGCAGCACATTTGAATATCTGCCTATCTAATCACATGAAAAGATATCGTGATGCCTCTGAGAAGCTTATTCTTCAGTTTTTCAAGTCTAGCAACTTGTTATTTCACACTCTGAAAGGCGCTGGGTGATGTAAAGCTTTAAGTATAGGCTTCACAGGTTGCTGTTCCCAAAAATGCTCTCAGGAAGAGTGGAAGATCCCATGGCATATTCTAGGAGCAGGCTTGTTCAGATCCCCATCTGCAGCAGTCTCTAAGCATCTTCTATTTCCTCATCTACTTCCTCAAAATCCAGGCCTTTGCTTAAACTTGCTACAGGTAAACCACAATTAACTGGAATTGCACAAGAGAGAGAACAGATTAAGACAGAGATAAAAACTTTAGAGTTTTTTACTGAAATGAGTTCTAAAGATGAGAAAGGGATTTCAGATACCAGACAAAACACAGTCATAAATTCAAAATACACATTAACACGCAGGCATGTGTATGTATATGTACACGTATGTATATATACAAGAACAGAATACTCTAAACCAGAGGAAAATCATCCCAACAAATAGAGAAGTTTTACTGCCAATATGCTGCACTGTAGACCTAAGTAGCCTCATTTCCTGGATTAGGTAGTCATGGAGTTCTTTCTAACTGTGAAGGACACGGTTATAATCCATAAATTTTAGCCTAAATTCTTCTGTTGCTCTGACAACCTCTCAGACAGGAGGGTGTCACATTTGTGTGCCACCTTTTAAATGTCTTTCAAAGTTTATTTGGAACAGAGACATCCTAAGATAAAGAGGTTAGTTGGGTCACATTTTAGTCTTCAGGAGAAAGGTTTTCTCACTGCCTGTGATCTTCATGTTATTATTGGGACGTAAAAGTTGAGAGAGGAGAGACTGGCATACATGGACCAAAGGTGGGCAGGAGGCATGGAGGAGGTGAATCTGGAATCCCTCCCTGGCTTTTTGTGCCAGAAGGAACTAGACAGGGAAGCTGGCTGGAGGACAGGCTGTTACCAACCCTCATGATTTTGAAGGTTGCATAATTATTTTTTAAATATAAAGACAAACCTTTGTGACTCATGTAGTTGCAGAAGACTGAATGATCTTCTAAGGCTAAAAGAGGACAGTATCTCCCAGTGTCATGGAGAGTGATCAAATAGATCCTACTGAGGACAAATATCTGGGTATCTTCTTTGTGGTTTAACGATTCCATGTCCTACTTTGTCTCCCAGCAGCAAAACATAACCTCCTTTTCCAAGCTACTTGAGGCTTTGAGTCCTATTATGCAGTGCCTTCAGAGACCTGAGCAGTGCAGAAGAGAGAGAGCACTGAAAAACTTAAAGCTAAATCAAATCTAGACAGATGTGCAGCCAACAGGGCTAAAGACACAGGAATGTCTTGATCCATGGAAAAGTGAATTAAACTATGATTATTCTCTTTCTCCCTGGGATATCCTTAAAAATTCTCTATGTCAGTGCAAAGGGATCCCCAAGCAAACACAAAACAGCTGATTGCAGAGACAGTGTCATTTCTGGAGACTCAAGGGCAGCAAGGCACCAGCAGCTCAGAAACTCTGCTGCCACAACCAGATACAGGTTGTTCACTATATAGGAACAAGGCTAAGGAGCTACAGGGATGCAGTTCATGCAAACATTTGGGACCAATGTGTATGTTAAGGCCTCCTGCTTCCTCTGCAGCTGCCTATCTGTCAATGAATGACGGGCCCCTTTGTATTTTTCACAAGCCAACTTTAACTCACAATTAATAAAGGCATCTCTCTCTTTCAATCATTTAATTTTACTCAGAGAAGGCAGATATGACATAGTATCCCTTTCAACAGCTGCTTGGAGAGTTGCTTGCAGAAAAGAAAGGGCAGAGAAAACACTGCCTAATCAAATTTCTCCTGTAATTTTAGCTCTTGGGGATCTTTATTTCAGCAATGTATAACTGTCATTTTAGCCTAAAAGGAACAGACATTTTCCTCCACCAAGGAGTAATGTAAGCACCCTTGAGATAACAGCAGACACAGACCTGAGCTGTAAAACCCCCACATCGGTTTAATAGTATAATGTAACATAAAACATAACGTATAGCAACTGTAACATAATAATGCAGCTGTATCAGAGATTCCCATCTGACCGATTAGAAACACTCATGCTGCTTTCAATTCATGCCCTGCGGTCAGTCTGTAGCGCCGGGGCGGTATAAAACTGAGCGGAGAAGTTGAACTGTCCATGCAACGCGACCTCAGAACAGCCCAGCTCTCTTTCGCCGGCGCAGCTCCAGCTGACCACGGCACGATGCTTACAGCCCGCGCCTTTCTTTTCGAAACTCAAACTGGGGAGACACCCCCTTGGGGACAGACCCCTTCCAAGCCCCGGGCTTCCCCAGGATGTCGCTCCTCCCCACGGGCGCTCGGAGGAGCCGGGATACCGCAGTGCCGCGGGGCGAGGGCGGTGCCTGCGGGCGGCCGCTGCCCGGAGGAGGAGATGCGGGGCTGGGAGGGGAGCGGATATCATGCGGGAGGGAATGTGCGCTCCCCGCGGGCTGTGTCCCTCCCTCTGTCCCAGACGGCGGCGTGGGGACGGCGCCGGCGGGATGTGGGCAGCGGCCCCTCTCCTGCTCCTGTCNGAGCGAGGTGAGGCCGGCGGGGCCGGGGCGGCCGCGGGGGGCTCGGCTACCGCCGCGGGTCGGCGGACACGGAGGGCCCGAGGCGGCAGGGGTCGGCTGGACTGTGACGGGATGAGGCTGGGGAGCGCCGTCACTGATGGTGTTGATTGGAAATAACAATAACGGTGTTGTGTATTAAAAATGCCCTGGTGCGTGGCTGGGCGGTGCACAAACCGGGGGCTGTCCGAAGGTGCCGGCAGTGCACAGCGGGTGCGCTTCTCGGTGCGCTGCGGGGAAGGTTCATCTTCTCACCAGAAGAACTCCCCGAGTGCAGCGTCCCTAGAACCCCTCTGCAGGTGTCCGACAGGGGGGAACGCCAGAGGAAACGGAGAGCAACTGTGCAGGCGTGGAGGGGTGCGAATGCGATGGATTTCTGGGCAAAGACTTGTGAAAGAGGAAATAAGTAGAGGAAATGCAGCGAGGGCATCTGCCTTGCCATAGCACAGCAGCTGCTTCTCGGAGGAGCCACTTGAGAATTGGCAAGCTAGTCCCTGGAGGGGTTACTAAAGGAAAACCTGTCTTATTACACACCCTACAGGGAGCGTGCACCAACGGGAATGGATAGATTTAGCTTCAGAATAATTGCAGACAACCTAAACCCTGGGTTATCCCTTCAGAACATGTCACACAGTGAAGGTGATGGGGCCACAGTACCTCCTTTCCCACTGGGACTGCAGGGTGAGAGTTACCCGGTGTGATTCCGGGGATACGCTTGGTGCAGAACACATTTCCTCAGGCTAAGAAGTGAGTTTCCCTCAGAATTACAGACAAATACTTCCTGCTCACACAGGGCATAATCGTGGAGAATAAAACATGCAGAGCGATAGTGAAATACAGGGTCTCTGCCTGCCTGGCTCATTTGCACATTGGGAAGGGGTTGAAATGAGAAGTGAAGTAAGGAAAAGCCTAGACACCACTCATCAAGTGCGTGTATTTAAGGTTGATCTTGACCTTATCTGATTAAGAGGAACAGTCTTCCCCTCTCAGGCTTTTTCTCAACCTGCAGACACAACACATGATTCACAAAAGCCCTTACAGGCTCCTTGGGGACCGGGTCACCTGAAACTCTGGGTTTCAGGTAATTTATCCTGTAGTTCTGACAGTGGTTATGTTCATGCTGTCACATAGACTCTGGAGTCCACAGTTCAGGCGTAACTTGCTGGTAAAGTAGAAATCCAAACTACTGGTAACACACCTAGCTGGATATTCTGCCACTTCACAGTTTGTCTCCTTATAAATATTTCTTCTATTCTGAACTGAAATTACGTCAATCTGAAAAGGATGGCAAATCAATTCCACGGTATGTAGCTCATTCTCTGGAGCCAACTAACTGTTGCTCCATGAAACAGCTAGCTCTGATGCCTTCCTTTTTCTTTGCTTGTTTTTATGGCTTGTGCACCCATTAAGATGAATTTCTAAAATATTTGAAAGTTCATGCACATTGAAGTCAATATGAAGTAGACTGGGACTTTGGAGCATTTGATTTGTAATTCTCTTAGGCTCTACAGCAAATCTCAGAATTTTTGTGATTTTCATCTATTTCAGACAGGAAATTCTCCTTTTCTTGGCCGTTGTGAGTGGGTGACATGCAGCTAGCTGGAAGGGAGGGATATTAGTTTTAGTCCTACCTCCTACTCCAAGGTTATTAAGTACTCTCTTCCACTTAATTAGAATTTTATATTCATGGAATTCAGCCATGGTACAATATTTTAGCCCAGACTCCGTATACAAATAGACTCATCCTTGCAATGAAGACAGCCACAGCATAATATTCCAGACAAAGGATGGTGACTCATGAATATATATAAATAAAACTCAGGAATCTCATCTGGTCTGCTACCACCCTGCATTGCCATGGACCGATGGGGTTGTTCCCCCTCTTCATTTTTTAATGGGAACATGGCAACTCACACTTTCCTTCCTCTGGTTAATTTCCTTTAGTATTGGTTTGGAACCTATCAGGAAAGAGCCTGTCATTTTCACACGGGCTCAAGTTTAGATGAGAAACTCCAAAATCGGTGATCCCAAGAATACCTGTCAGAGTTTAGGGAGCATGGCCAAATTCAGATATTATCTGTGTGTTGACACCTACCCAGAAACAGGCTGATTTTTAAAAGGTTTTGCAAACTCACAGCTCACTTGACTTGAATAGAAAGAGGACCTTTAAGAGTTTCTGGAAAAACATCAGGTACCTTTTGGGACTAAATAAGGACGTTGGATATGTGCCTTTTGGTCAACATGTCATGAAGTAGGAACTATTGGGGAGCTTATGTGACAGCTACTGTTCTTCTCCTGAAAGCCTCACTTAGCTTAAGTTAGGTTTCCTAAAGTGGTACTTTAGATCTGGGCTGTATTTTTTAATCTCTGTCCTCAGAATCCGTTTTCGCAAGGCAGAGATCAGTGAAAATCTCTTTGACATCCTGCCCTCCGACACCTAGTCCTGCTTCCCAGTTTATTTATTCCCTGCCTGCTGTAACATAATCCAACACTCCTCTTTCTAAACTGGGCTTGGACTGAGTTCTGTTTTGACAGCCTGACACATCAAATATCAGCTACTCTTTCCTGAAGTGTCTCTGCATGAACACTGAGGAAATGCAACATCTCTCTCCTTCAGCTGTTTGATTCTTGTGCCTTGTCCTTCTGGATTTCCATCTGTATTTCTTAGGTTACTTAGCTGCATTTGTCTAATAAAACATACAATATATTTTGTCTACACATTTATAGCACTAATTTTTACCACAAACATTTCAGGAAAGAAAGACCAAAGCAGATTCAAGTACCCTGAGTATAAAGCTGGACAGGTTGTTTCTCAGGAGGTAGGAAATCTTTTGAGAAAGTACAATAAAGGAATAATGAACTGTTTGTTATTTGGGTAGAATTTTGCAAATTGATTAAACTAAACGAACTGGCAGGAAAAGTTCTGGAAAATATCAGAACATTCCCCCACTCAGGAATGCCAAAACATTCAAAGAAACAATATGTTTTCCTTGAGGGCAAACAAAGTGTTCTGAACTGACGCCGAGCAAAATGTCTTTTATGTTTTACTTAATCTTCTCTTCACAAAAGTCTGTGTCAGTTTAACTCAGGCCAGCTTTTCTCCTCTTGGCTTTTGATTTGGCCACTGTGGAGAAGGAAAGGGACCATTATTCTGTGAACTCTGCTCATATACACAGTCCTCACCACAGACCACCTGAAGGCTTTGAAGCACGAGGCAACTGGCTGGAGAGAAAACTTAAGACTTGCAAGCTAAGTTCTGTTTCACAGTTCAGAGAAAGAGGAAGAAAATCAATTGTCTGAAGTCTAATGGCTGTATTTCTGAAGCCTTAATGAATTCAGCGGTATGTGCACCGTGTTCTTACTGTGCTGTACAGGGTACAGCAGCAGAAGGAAAATAACTTTTTTAATGAGAAAAGGTAAAGCTGAGGATATCAGGGAACAGTTTTTACAGTAATGCCAGGCTTTAGTTTGTGTTGTGTTGGAGTTACGTAAAAATAACTCTGAGTACAGAAACCTCCAGCCTTGAGCAGGAACAGATGGGGTGTGCAGTGACTCAGTCCATCTGCAGATCAGATCATGTGCAAGTACAAAAATATTGATAATTAGCTTTTACAGAGGACTCCAATCCATTGATCTTGAAGCATTTTACTGGGAGCTAAGTCCCATGGGGCTGGTTCCATTTTAAGAAGGAGGAATAAAGCCAGAGAATAATTGAAAGGCCTGGAACAACAAGGCAATGGCAGGGGGAAGAAGGAAGTTTAAGATGCCCAGTTCCAGTGGGCAATTTTTGGGTCCATTTCCTCTCATCTGTCTGTGAACATCTGGGGCCATGGAGAAGTGACTACAGAGGAGACTACTGCATTACTATGGTATCAGCCCATTTGTATGTAGCATTATAAGAGAGGCCCAGTGTCAAGGATTGATGTGTGACAGGCTGCTGAACAGTGATTTAGTCTCTTTGGAGGACAGTTATCCAAGTTCTGTGTGGTAAATTCCTGATTTTGAGTGTTTTGCTCTGCAAATGAGATGTCCACTAAAAGAAATTTATTTCTTTCTCTGTTTAAACACCAATGTCATTAGGTAATAAAAATAGTGTATGTTAGAAAAGCTTAGAGAGGTCTGCTTTACAAACTAATGCCAAAAATTTTCTGTTTCATCTTTAACTGTTGTTGTGAGTGAAGTTCAGTATTGGCAGGGCTCTGGAAGGACCAAGATACCACAGAATCATTACAGTTTTATCAGAGGACATCAGAAAGAAAAGGGTTGAGCCCCAGGGTTTCTGCAGTGCCTTTTCTAGGGTGATCAAATGTCCCCTGAGAGTAACTCTGCTGCCACAGGTACAGGATCAGCATGACACTCCTGCCCCAGACTCTGTGTCCAGAGGAAGGAAGAGAAAATGCTGCCAGTCAGGATGTGAGGACAGAAACAGAACACTTTTCCAAACTGTACATTTACAGATAGGTGCGCTGAAGGCAAGAACAACTCAGCATGGCTTAATCGGCATTTAGGCAGCTTGTCAGCCCCAACCTGAGCGCTCCTCACTTCAACAAACAGGCATTTCCAGCAGCTGAGGTTGTTAACACTGTGCAGGGCTCACATGAAACGTGCTATTGCTTTGGGCTAAAGGGCTTCAACTTTCTGTCACAGACTTCTGTCAGAACAAGCTTTGCTGCCAAAATAAATTCCTGCTTGTAAACACTGAAATCTTACTGTGTTTCAAGGGGTGGGCTCCTTAGCACCAAAACATGTTGTTATGGGGCAATAAACCTGTTCAAGAGTACAACATTTAAAAAACACTGTAGCCACTGACCTCGCTTGATTAATTTACCCAGTGCTGCACCCACGTACCTGATTCAGGCTCATTTCAAAAGGAATCAAAGCTCAAATACTAGAAAGGGATCCAAGACTTAGGCTCCAGAATTAGTCAGGCACTTTGAAAATAGTACCCCTTAGCCTTTAGACTGCTTAATATAATTTTCACAAAGCTGCTCATAGCACACAGTGGGATTAAAGTAATTAAAATATCATGGTACGCCACACTGGCAGTAAGATGTAGTCTCCCAGATCATGTTCTTCATAAATAACTTAAGATGACTATAAAGTGAGCAATTATTAAATAGCACTCAAAACTTATATAAAAGGTGTCCCTACCCATGGCAGGGGGATAGAACTAGATGATCTTCAAGGGTCCTTCCAACCCAAACCATTCTATCATTCCGTATAGTCCAGATAGTGGCCACAATTGCATTCCTTCATTAAAGAAAACATGCCTGCCCTTACAAGTAGAAAAGACAAAAATATAACACAGCTATACAGTTCTTTCCAAAGATCCAAAGCAGTAGAGTTCCTTTGTTACCTAATGGTGGTTTTTGGTCAGTTAAAGGTGCTTATTGAAACATTTCTCTTCCGTAGGTTTCTGGGGTCTTGTCAACAATGCAGGAATATCAACCTTTGGTGAGACAGGGTGGCTGTCTATGGAGACATATGAAAGATTTGCAGATGTGAATCTCCTTGGGAGCATCAGGACAACTCTGGAATTTCTTCCTCTTCTGAGGAAATACAAGGGTAATGCTAATCCACTGTTACTTAGAGTTGTAGAATAATTAGCTTACTATAATCAGGGTAATGTAGCATCTATAAAAGAAGCTTTAATTGTCTCTTATTGAACTGAAATGACAGCCTCTTTCTGTGTGGCCTGAAAGAGCAACATGATCCTGAAAAGAGGGTAAAGTCATAAGGGAAAAAATATCCTTAAAGATTCTGTTTTTGCAATATATAGATAAAAGTATTTACAAATAAGGATTCATTTCAGTGTTTGACAAAAAAATAGAGGAAAAATGTTTACAGGCAAGATTTTATAAGCACTGACAATCAGAAAACACAAAGATCCAATAAACTGCTTGATTTTTTTACTTAGGCTTTACTATTTTACTGTTTGGCAATTAGGAGAGGAAGGATGAGCCTACAAAGGTGAACTAGAGACATCCAGCTTCCAGTTCCAGGTCTAGCAAGACCATCTCTATGACCTTGGGCAGGAAACTTCAAGTATGTGAAACAGTTTCGTACAGAGATGCACGGGTGTCCCGTGGGATAAATGCATTTGCATGGACCTGCACACGCATGGGCTTTATCCTTTCTTCTGAGAAGAACTGGTTTAATAGGCCTCTTCAGCATGGCAGCATGTCTCAATTGCTTTGCAGTTTGTTCCCTACCTGTCATCATCTGTATTTGGGAAAGAGGAGACCCTTTTCCTTTCTCCCCCTGTTGTTTAGCTTGTGTGTGCCAGCTGTAACAACTGAGGTCTTGTGCTCTGTGTGTGCAGCATCAGGCACAGGAAGGGCTGGGTTTCATGTGGAAGCTCCACATGTTACTGCTACACAAACTGTTGGTAAGATAAAAGCATCCCCCTTTTTTGGCTGCTCTGCTTCTTTCTGCTTGTTGCCTTTGGTTGATGGTAGTCTGACACAAGAAGAAAGAAACTTTTAAATAGTGTGAGCTGGACGTGGTTTTGTGAAAGGATGTGCTATTGTGTATACACAGTGAATGTGCTATGTGGCCATTACACAGGGAGACATCCCTTTTTTCCTGTGATGTTCTACTTACTGCTAAACTCTGTGATGCTGAACCACCAGAGGCATTTTTCTGACTTCCTGAATTGCACAGGGTTACTTTGAAGCAAAAGGGACTAACAGTGTGTATGATATTAAGTACATGCATAAACTTTTAGAAGATTTATGTCTGGATGGCTGCACATACATAGCAACTTAGCTCAGAGGAGCCCTCTGCATCTCACCTCTGCCTGTCAATGCTGCCTTGATTAACTGTCTACACTCCACTTTCAAGTACCAAATATGCAGGAGAGGAGGCCAGGGCACTTCGAGGAAAAATCCAAGGTTTCCTGTCTCCTTCCTTGCTGGAACAGCCAGGACAGTTAAAGCTCATGTCTTTGGGGGCAGCAAGTGACCTCTCCAAATGAAAAGCTTGAATTACAAATGTTAGTGTCTTCTTCTGGGCAAGCTGGGTTTCAATTACTTTAGGCAAAGAGAGAAGTGAAATTATGTGTCCCCCATCCTGGGTGTGCCCCCCAAATAACCTGGCTACTGGATAAAGGAGGCAGATGCCATCCTATCATCACTCACTCAGTAGCTGTGTTCTGAAGGAAGGGGCTTGCTGCCATTTTAGGATGGGCAGCTATTGCAAGAAAAACTTCAAGATTATTAATTAGTACTTGTAAAGAGAGGTATTGCCCTCCAGCCTAGAACTTAAGCATCCTACCCTGAAAGGAGCAACATTTCTCCATATCTTTTCCAGCTGGCCAGGTCAGCTAATGCTGCATCTTGATCAGCAAGCTGGTAGCTATTTTCCTCTTACTGTGTGTAAGATTTATTAAGGGCACTATGTAGGAAGGCAGGGAATTTAATTCAGAATGACAGATTTCACTGCATTCCCATGATAGCCTTTTGATATCCCACAACCCTATTCCGTTTGGTCAGATCTGGGGTGCAGATGTATCTGCATCTGTGGCAGCACCAGGAGTGCAACTGTGTTCCCTGCATTGTTAGAGACAAGGCCATCTTCTCCCTCACCTCTGGTATTTATATATCCACATTCACACATTCCTTACTCTGTGGTATGAATATGTGACAGAAGTTTACAAGTAAACAATGGAAATGAACCACAGCCCAGTGCCTCAGATCAGAAGTCTCTGCTGTGAAAGTCATGTCTGCACTCAGCAGGAGTTACAAAGAGGGGAAAAGCAGCACAGATCAGGGAAATTATAGCAAAGCAGTGTAATGCTGCACACATTTTGTCAAGTCACATTTCCTTGGTGAAGTTTATCAGTGTTCAGTCTGACTTTGACTTTGTGTGCACAGTTGTAAAGCCAGGTCTCAGTGCAGATACATCATTAGCACAGGAAAAGTGGTATTAGTAACTATATCTCCATCTCAGGGCAAATCATCTGTTCCTCTCCTCTCCTTTGCAGTCCTCCTCTTAATAGCACAGTCTTCTATTATTATTTTTCAGTCTAAAGGTTTTAGGAGACTGCTTTGTTTCCACCTTTTCCATCGAGTCTCAGACTCAGAAGCAATAAGCAGCACACTGGAAATGTGTTACACCTTGCCTGGTTCAGTGTCTGTCACTAGATGGAAAGAAGGAAGAAAGTGAAGTTCTCTGCCTACAGAGCTGAGTGCACTGCTGTGCTGGGGACTGAACACTTCACTGCCCAGCTTTGGCATGCTCTGCAGTAAACCAGCCTCCTGCTAAATACCACATTATTAGCAGAAGACTGAGGTAAATCGACTCCATGTTAAAGACTGAAAGTGAATTTATGTTATTTGCACTATTTCCTTTGCAGGACGTATTGTTTTCATGTCCAGCATCATTGCTTATTTTACTCTGGGAAATGGCATTTATTCTATGACCAAGGCAGCTATTGAAAAATTTTGTGATGCTCTAAGGCTGGAAATGAAGAAGTTTGGTGTCCAGGTAAGTGATGTAACAAGTCCCTGCTGTGTGAAACTCCATGCTATTTCTAATACTGATTTTCATATGAGAAAGACAGAAATTTCACTCCTGGAATTTCCTACAGAACTGAAATGCATGTTTTTGCGAGGAAAGAAACAAGTGACCTTCACAAAGAATACCAATGGTGTGGGTGGGTGTTGTGGTTTAACCCCATCCAGCAGCTAAGCACCACAGCCACTCGCACACCTCCCCCATCAGGATATGGGGAGAGAATCGGGAGGGTAAAGGTGAGAAAACTCGGGGCTTGAGATAAAGACAGTTTAATAGGTAAAAGCAAAAGGTGTGCACGAAAGCAAAGCTAAATAAGGAATTATTCACCAGTTCCCATGGGCAAGCAGGTGTTCAGCCATCTCCGGGAGAGCGGGGCTCCTTCACGTGTAACCTGGTACTTGGGAAGACANTGTCTTCTTCTGGGCAAGCTGGGTTTCAATTACTTTAGGCAAAGAGAGAAGTGAAATTATGTGTCCCCCATCCTGGGTGTGCCCCCCAAATAACCTGGCTACTGGATAAAGGAGGCAGATGCCATCCTATCATCACTCACTCAGTAGCTGTGTTCTGAAGGAAGGGGCTTGCTGCCATTTTAGGATGGGCAGCTATTGCAAGAAAAACTTCAAGATTATTAATTAGTACTTGTAAAGAGAGGTATTGCCCTCCAGCCTAGAACTTAAGCATCCTACCCTGAAAGGAGCAACATTTCTCCATATCTTTTCCAGCTGGCCAGGTCAGCTAATGCTGCATCTTGATCAGCAAGCTGGTAGCTATTTTCCTCTTACTGTGTGTAAGATTTATTAAGGGCACTATGTAGGAAGGCAGGGAATTTAATTCAGAATGACAGATTTCACTGCATTCCCATGATAGCCTTTTGATATCCCACAACCCTATTCCGTTTGGTCAGATCTGGGGTGCAGATGTATCTGCATCTGTGGCAGCACCAGGAGTGCAACTGTGTTCCCTGCATTGTTAGAGACAAGGCCATCTTCTCCCTCACCTCTGGTATTTATATATCCACATTCACACATTCCTTACTCTGTGGTATGAATATGTGACAGAAGTTTACAAGTAAACAATGGAAATGAACCACAGCCCAGTGCCTCAGATCAGAAGTCTCTGCTGTGAAAGTCATGTCTGCACTCAGCAGGAGTTACAAAGAGGGGAAAAGCAGCACAGATCAGGGAAATTATAGCAAAGCAGTGTAATGCTGCACACATTTTGTCAAGTCACATTTCCTTGGTGAAGTTTATCAGTGTTCAGTCTGACTTTGACTTTGTGTGCACAGTTGTAAAGCCAGGTCTCAGTGCAGATACATCATTAGCACAGGAAAAGTGGTATTAGTAACTATATCTCCATCTCAGGGCAAATCATCTGTTCCTCTCCTCTCCTTTGCAGTCCTCCTCTTAATAGCACAGTCTTCTATTATTATTTTTCAGTCTAAAGGTTTTAGGAGACTGCTTTGTTTCCACCTTTTCCATCGAGTCTCAGACTCAGAAGCAATAAGCAGCACACTGGAAATGTGTTACACCTTGCCTGGTTCAGTGTCTGTCACTAGATGGAAAGAAGGAAGAAAGTGAAGTTCTCTGCCTACAGAGCTGAGTGCACTGCTGTGCTGGGGACTGAACACTTCACTGCCCAGCTTTGGCATGCTCTGCAGTAAACCAGCCTCCTGCTAAATACCACATTATTAGCAGAAGACTGAGGTAAATCGACTCCATGTTAAAGACTGAAAGTGAATTTATGTTATTTGCACTATTTCCTTTGCAGGACGTATTGTTTTCATGTCCAGCATCATTGCTTATTTTACTCTGGGAAATGGCATTTATTCTATGACCAAGGCAGCTATTGAAAAATTTTGTGATGCTCTAAGGCTGGAAATGAAGAAGTTTGGTGTCCAGGTAAGTGATGTAACAAGTCCCTGCTGTGTGAAACTCCATGCTATTTCTAATACTGATTTTCATATGAGAAAGACAGAAATTTCACTCCTGGAATTTCCTACAGAACTGAAATGCATGTTTTTGCGAGGAAAGAAACAAGTGACCTTCACAAAGAATACCAATGGTGTGGGTGGGTGTTGTGGTTTAACCCCATCCAGCAGCTAAGCACCACAGCCACTCGCACACCTCCCCCATCAGGATATGGGGAGAGAATCGGGAGGGTAAAGGTGAGAAAACTCGGGGCTTGAGATAAAGACAGTTTAATAGGTAAAAGCAAAAGGTGTGCACGAAAGCAAAGCTAAATAAGGAATTATTCACCAGTTCCCATGGGCAAGCAGGTGTTCAGCCATCTCCGGGAGAGCGGGGCTCCTTCACGTGTAACCTGGTACTTGGGAAGACAAATACTCCCTCTTTCCTCCTTCTTCCCCCATTTTCCATTCTAAGCATGATGTAATATGGTATGGAATATCCCTTGGGTCAGCTGTCACACCTGTGTCCCCTCCCAGCTTCCTGTGCACTCCCAGCCTACTCACTAGTGTTGTGAGAAGCAGAGAAGACTTTGACCCTGTGTTAGCACTGCTCAGCAGTAACAAAGACATCTCTGCATTATCAACACTGTTTCCAACACAAATCCAAAACATAGCCCCATACCAGCTACCATGAAGGAAATTAAACCTATCCCAAAACCACCACAAGGTGGAAATTTTGGCCAAGGGAACAGAACAAATGTATGCAAAAATAATATTTAATCTTTTGCAAAGTAAGCTCCATGCATCCAAAGGGACAAAGATAAAGATCAGAATGGAATCCATGGGTGCAGTTTCCCTTTGGAAAGAGGTGGTTTCTCTGTGGCTAATCAGTGAGCTGGAAATCACTAAGAACACAGACCTGGGTGATGTTTACAGTTCTGAGAAGCTGCGGGATAGCAGGTTTGTGTGCCAACACTGAAACTTCCACACTTTCTCCACACTCTCTGCAGTGGAGAAACTTCCTGACAAAGGCCTGCCTGAGCAGTGCCATATTCTACACAGAGCTCATGATGGCACCAAATGACCCAAATGTTCCCTGGGGTGGCTGCAGGAGCAAAAAGTCCAGACCCTGAGTACTGTACGGAGAGAGGTGGAGGCCTCTCACCTGCCTGAGGGTTCTTTCTCTTCTCTTACATCATCAGTACTTAAAAGTTCCTTCCTTTTTGTGAGAACAGCTACACTCAAGGCATTATTATGCAAAGTAATTGTTTTTATTCTCTTAAAACTAAGAGGCTCTAAGAGTGCTCTTAGTGCCCTGTCTAAGCAACACTGATAGTCAAACCTGAAGCTTAGATCATTAAGTAGCTTCACTAGACTTTTGCCTTGGAGTCACTCTGCTGCCGAAACACTCTTCAACCCTAGAAGCCTTCCTGGAGGGTTTACATTGGTGCTCTCTTTACGTACACAGATTTACAGCATTTTTCGTAAGATTTGTGTTGGAAAAAATCACAGTTATGCATCTATTAACTACTCCTGTCGGATAAATGTAAAGTGCTATAAATGTAAAATGCAAGTAACTTTACACATCCTAATACCACACAGCATGATGAGGATTTCAACTAATTAGCTGGGGATAATCTCAAATGCATGGAAGAGCTTAGTTTAACAGGTTAGCTGCTCAAGTTTGGGGATTTTTACTGTTCCCCACCCCGATAGTCCCAACACACAGTAGAGTGAGCCAGGCTGATAAACATTTCCAGAATGTCTGTGAGACTTATTTTTCTGTTTCTCACTGTATGCAAGATGCTGGCTGGCGTTTGTCTGAGAACCTGCCCTGTGGCGAGTCTGCAAAATACACAGTTCCTCATCCCTGTGCTCCCTTCCCCATCTCTATTGTCCCCTCTGTCCTTTCAGGAGAAAGCTGCACAGAGCTGGCAAGGAACAGATGGAGCTATGGCTGAACTCTATGCAAGGGAGCTGGCTACCTGCAGGAGACAAAGTACTTGTCTTCCATTAGAAAGGCTACATAAAATCAAGGAATGGAAAAAAATTTCAGCTCTTCTTCTCCCCTAGACAACTCAAAAAAAAAAAAAAAAAAAAGTTTTAAAACCCCTTGTTTACAATAAATGTGGGAAGTTTGCTATTGGCCAATAACAAGCCCTTTTCTAAACAGCACCAAAAGGGAGTGTTTCCAAAGGTGCCCTGGGACAAACCTACCTGAGGCAGCATAAGCTGCCCCAGCTGTGCACACCATATCTCTGCTGGAGTTTGTCCACATCCCTTCCTGCTCCCCACATATAGAACCTGCACCCCAATCCTTCAGATATGCTGTGCAGGCTGAGAGCAGGCCCGTGCCAGCACTGACACACAAGTGGGAGCTGTGGTAGATGGGCTGGGTGGCAGATTGGAGACATTAAGGTTTTATATGAACACAGACTTTGCAGAGAACGCCTGTCACATCCCCAAGTCTCTTACACAGCTCAGCAATGGTTTCCTCACCTTGTGTTACAGTCTGTAGAAATCAGGTCAGTTAAATGTCATGGAGCTTTTAATGTTGCATATCTACAAATAGTTTGAACAAGCCCGCTGCTAACTTAGGAAAAGCATGTATACTGTGAGTGCTCAGCCTGCTCCAAAATTCCCCAGAAGCCTCAGAAAGGAGCATAACAGCAGCAACAATACACACAAAGACAATAGGCAGAGCAGCAAAAGACCTGTGTGCTCTCAGTTTAAATCTACACGTGCACAAATCTACAGAAATTTGCTGATGATTGCAGTGAGAGGCAGACCAGGAGCATTGGTCCCTTCTGTACTTGGCTGACAAGATCTAGTTTACTTTTAATTACACCTATATGGGGTATAACTACACTTCTTTCCCCAGGACCTTCTAATTTTCTTTGACATCTCTTTTTGTCCCAAACTGGATCAAAAAATTATCAATTTCAAGATTCTTCACTGAGCAAAAAATCCAAAGTACTTCACTTTGGAGACATCAAAGTCATACTGAAATGCTTTGTCTCAGTATTGTCAAAACATTTATAACATTAAGCATTCTATAAAAATCAAAGATGCACTATTGCATTCTGTGAGGGTGTGCTGAGTAGTCAAAACAAGAATATTAACATCAGAGTGAAATGAGGAAGTCAGAATAAAGCACCTCTGCAATCTTAAATGTTCCACGGGAATATATTTGATTTCAGTCAAGTTTCAAAGGTTAAAATTTCAACAAAGCAGCATTTTCTGGAAGAAATTTGTCTGCAGAAAGCTTTTGATCTGTTTCATTGACTGTGGTATTTAATTGAATTCACAGTGACTGATTGCATCTTGCTAAGTTTTACATCTTGCTTCCAGGTCTGTATTATTCAGCCAGGAAATTATGCACGCTCTACAAAAATTCAGCCACCAGTCAGCGCTGAGGAGATTTGGGGTGAACTCAGTGAAGAGGAAAAGGCTGTTTACAACAAGGAGTACGTTCAAGAGCGAGCAAGCTTTTTCAACAGCATTCTCAGTGAAGGAAGCACTAATGGCTACGAGGTTGTGGATGCCATGGTGGATGCTTTAACATCTCCTGCACCCAAGGCACGTTACATGGTGGCAAAGCTGAAGGAAAAAGCACTTGTGTTTGTGTGTGCTTTATTCCCGACTGTTGTGATGGATTCTGTTTTGTCTTATGCTCTGAGTAAAGTAAAACTTGCATAGCCTAAGTTGGTACTATTCACTGACTTGGGTGAGGCAGTTTTAAAAATGTGAAAGTCAGAGCTGAATTTAGTGCCCCCAGGCAGCGGTGTAATGACACCAATTACCAATACAAGCTTTGGAGGGTCTCCATAGTCAGAACTGTCACTGATTCATAGGGAAAATTATACAGGACTCTGTGTAAAATGAAATCATTTTTCTAGGTAAATTTATCTCTCCCATGTGAAAAAAAATGTGGCCACTTATACTGCTTTAGGTATTTCCTAGAAAATTTAATGCAGCTTTTTCTAATGCAACAGCAGGTTATTGTGTTACAGACATCATGCAGACAAAATGGAGCACATCCTACAGGGCAACTGTACACCTGAAGTCATTCCAGCAGAGATGAAAAGACCTTATGTGTAGAAACCTGAGTAGCCATTTCTTTAGAGGTGATAGTAAGAGGTTATGGAAAAGTTAGGAATGAGCAATGGACCCTGAAATACTTCGAATGGAGTTAAGTGGCTGTAGCCAGTTATGAAGGGTTGAAGCTCTGAGCAACCTGGTCTCCTGGAAGGTGTCTCTGCCCATGGCAGGGGGCTTGGAACTGGATGGTGTTTAAGGTCCCTTCTAACCCAAGCCATTCTATGATTCTATGAATTATAAGCTGTAATATAGAAAGAGTCTCTTGGCTACCTACAGTTCAGTCCTTTTTCAGGTGATCTGAATAAATCTGTAGCAAAGCCAATATATCATAAACTTTGGAAAATAAGTCACATATTCCATTTATTTATAAATTAGTATTTAATCCTAAATAAACTCTATCTTTTATTTAATGTCTGGATTAATCAATGTGTTAACCTAAAGTGGCAAACTTCAGTATACCTGGAGCTCAGAAAGGACGTTCATCCTGGAGCTCTGGTTTTGCTATATTATAAGGAATAGGGTCTGATGAAAAAAGCATTATCTATTAACATGAACAGGGAAACCTGAGTAACATTTATCTATGAGAGTAATTGAGCATGATGGCTTCATTAACAGTCTCCTACTAATTGTTGTGGAAAGATTCCTGGTTTACACATACACAGTTCTATATTTAGCTTGACTGTGGCATCTCAGAATCCAAGAACTCTGGGACCAAAAGATCCCAGAACAGCTGGAGTCAGCTGTGGTTAACACTAGTAGCTATAGGGCAAGAAGCGTGGAGCATTAGCTTCATGCCAGATCCCCCATATCAAACCAAAGACTCTCCTCTAATTTTGGTCTGAACCAGAAATTGCATCGTATTCCTGGGAAGTAATTCATAATAAATTTAATTAATTACAGAGAAAAGTTATGATCTCCTGCGGTAGGTAATTGGGCAGTCTGAGTCAGGAACATGGGTGGGATGCACAAACAGACAGACCGTTCCAGGCTCTCTCCTGGTACACTCAGCAGTGGAACAGCCACTGCACCTGCTGGAGATTGTGGAACATGTTAATTCTCTTTCCAAAGGCTGAACCCATCCCTGGAGCTGGCATTGGCAAGAGGACAAGCCTGGGCTCCCACCTGTTCCACAGCCTGTCAGTAGCAAGATAATCAGATGATTACCATCCCTCTCCTCATTTAACCACAACCAAGCAAGGCCAAGCAAGGGAACAGGAACAAGGCTTATTCCAACTGAACCAATTGATTTCTTGTATAGGAATTCCCCCTGCTTGACCTCAGGGATTTCAGCAGCCTTACATTGCTCTGGAAGCATTGCTTTCATGCTCTTAGCTGCTCTTTGTGCAGATTACCCTTCCTCACAGTAACACTGAACTCAGCAAGCAGCTTTGAAACCCAGATGTTTCTCCATCAGGCCCAGAGTACGTGAGCTTCTCTCTGCCTCAAAAACAAGGTCACTTTCCATTGCATTGTCTCCC
This sequence comes from Scytalopus superciliaris, assembly GCA_013400415.1. Taxonomy (NCBI): domain Eukaryota; kingdom Metazoa; phylum Chordata; class Aves; order Passeriformes; family Rhinocryptidae; genus Scytalopus; species Scytalopus superciliaris. The sequence continues at coordinate 2,556,203 of VXBX01008695.1, read as the reverse complement.
TTCTCTTTGCATTTTTAAAAGCTACTACACTAAGTTGCTGAGAGCCAACACCACCAGATCTGCCTCACAGATATGAAATAAGTTGCAACTGAAAATTCCTCCTTTATTTGCTGTGTAGAGGGTGAAGCATGTGATCAATATTTCAGTAGCCTCCTGTAATATCAGATGAGCAAGACTCCAGAACATTTATTCTTTCACCTTGAAAACTAAGAACTTGCAGTGCATAGGATTTTAAATAGGGTACAGTGACAGCCTGGGTGAGAACCAATGGGACAAAAAAAGGCAGCTTGTATTTTCATTGCTGTCTCACCCATCAGCATAGAAACTAAGTGAAAAGCAGCTCGAGGATTATTATCTTTCTTCTTTCCTTCAGCTTTTTAATATGATCTGCATATGAAGAATTAATCAAGAGAGAGTCAGAACTTCAGTTATTAACAGAATATTCCACTGAAAGTCATATGGAATCCTCCCACTGAGTTATATGCATTCCAAGACACAGCATTAGACAAGTAAACATGACAGAAAGAAGCAGTGGGAATGATTTTAGAATCTCTGAGCTTAATAGGAAAGAGACCCTCATAAGGAATGGTGATGGAAGGGCTGCAGCACTCTCTCCTCCCCTCTGTAGGGTACAGAAGCTGCAGGATTAGTGACAGAAGGTTCTAGTGAACAAACCTTGCTAACCAAGTCAGTGACAAACTCTGAGGACCCCCACAGCTGTCAGCTCTTCAGCTGAAGTCCTGCCCCACTGTGTGGCACTGGAAAGCTCACCTGACTCCAAGGGTTGCCAGCCCTCGCCCTGGCCCACGTGGTACCTGGGAAGTGCACAACTGCTGGACTGTCCCACCACCCTTTGTTAGTTTGCCACATCACTGGGTGAGGAGTGCCTCCCTCTTGCCCACTAACCCCGAAATCACCTTTACCTCAAGTTGAAGTGCAGGGCCATAGACAACTCCTGTTTTAACAACATCCAAAATAAGAAACAGTGTTTTAGGTAAAACTTAGGTAACAAAGAAAAAGGAGAAAAAAACCCAGCCAAACAACCAAACCTCTATTGACATTACTCTTAAATCTGAAAAGCTCCTCTCTCAAAATCCATCTAACCTGCTGTAGATCCTTTCCTGGAATTGTTTTTTTATACAGTGTTTATCTCAGCTGCATTCAATGGAGAATTTCTTGACAGAATAGTTTAGCTTCTATCACTACTTGTCTTTATGAGCTCTGCTGACAGTTTGGGGAAAAGTATTTTTTCCCTTGCAAACAGCTACCCCAAAGGAGGCACAGCTTTCCTCCCAAGTCTTTTTGCCAAGGATACAGTATCAGGGACCTAAAAGTTATTTCATGGACTTTCTCTTCTTTGCAAAGATTTATTCCTAAGAGTGTAGAGAGAATGAGCATTGGTTTTGACAGTAAGCAAGTACAGAAAGAGTATAAAGAAGAGCAAACAAATTAAGCTAAATCAGTTTACTGAATTGGTATTATCAGCTTCATAGAGTGGCATCAAAACCAGAGAGAGAGCACAGCCCAAGAAAGACACATATAACACAAGGAATAGCAGGGTGGTACCTGCCAGCACAGTTCTGAGGTGGCTGTGCTGCTGCATGAAACAAAGATTGTATCTAGAAACTCCTTGTTCTTTTCAGAAGGAGACTGTTTCCCTCATCTGAGAGGGTTCAATTATACACCCCCACCAAACCAGCTCTACTTTACTCCCACTGCAGTGCTATGAATGGGCAAGGCGGCAAAGTGTATTGACACCCTGCCTTGATCTCTTGCTCTCTCAGTGTAACACTGAGCTGAAACAGTGGAGATGACCTTCAGAATTAGCCAAATGTGTAAATTTGTGTCATTCTCCCAAGCTGGCAAACCTGAACAAGGAGATTCTGGGTGGAATGCACCACACAGCAGATTTTTTTGCAGTAGCATCACAATCTGCAGAGATGAATAACAGTGATAATTACTTGCACAGTAAAAGGCTTAAGTAAAAACCATGCAACCCTCAGCACACCTTCCAGCTGAAGTCAGGCCATCATCAGCCCAGCTCCCACTGATGCTAGCAGGACTCCAATGCCAACCAGCAGGAAGAGTCCTCATGGTGCACAGCCTCCCTTCAGAGACTGGCTGTGGGACATTTGCAGCATCCTTGTGCTTTTACACCCACATTAAAAACCCCAGCACAATCCAGAGACAGCAAGTGAAACAGAGGATGACAGCTATATGGTTCCACTTGTTCCATGGGGGGACTGTGCAGTGCCATCAGCATGGCACCTTCTACTGCTTTCAAACAAAACTTCACAGCCTTTGTATTTCAAATATTTGGAAACATCTGTTTATCAATGAAATGTTTTCATGTGTAATTCATACCATTCACAATTCAGGTGAAGACTCAGGCAGTGCAGACAGCTGGGTCTGTACCAGACCACGTGAACACTGTGTCCAGTTTTGTGCTGTGATTCCCAGGTTTGGCTCTGGGAGCTGTAATCCTTGCAGGATGTTTAAAGCTCTGTGCAGTTTATATCTTTCTTTCCTTAGTGCAGTTACATTTTTACCAGCACCATCCCACATGCATTTCTGCATTAGCTTGGCAGTCCTCCAAGACTGAGCTGTCAGCCAAAAAAGAACCCAAACAGCTTGAGTTTTCAGACCTTGGAATAATTTTCTCAGGTGAACTTTATTTATCTCTGAAGGCAGGAAATACTGTGAATTTCTCTTACAGAATTTAGATCCTATTTATTTTGGATATAATGCAGTACCCTAAGAGCATCTCTGCTCTTGAAGCCACATTGCTTTGAACCATCCAGTATGACATTCAGCTTCTGAAAAAGGATGTTTTGCTTCTATCATGAGGCCTCATTATGACTCTTAAAAAGCTCATGGAAAGCTGATTACCACAAGAAAATAAATCAAGCGTAAAAATCTAAATATACACACATGCAGTTGGGGTGAAATTCACTTGGGGTGAAATACCAAGTACTTACACTTGTTATAGTCTGCTTCATGTGTTTCCACAATTTCCAGAGTCAAGTCACAGACATGTTTCAGACAGGATCTTCAGTTATCTTCATATTGTGTTACATTTCAAAATACATGTGCTAGATTTTCTAATGGTCATTTAATGTGTGCTGTTCTACAAAGTGAAAAAAAAGAGAACTTACCGTGGGCCTTAGGCAAGACTCATGTGTTTCCTAATTTGTGGCAACTGCAAAAGCAAAAATTCTACACAGAACCAGCAGGGGAACATCATCTGCTGTGCCATGTCTGCATCATCCATTTAGTGTGACCAAGGAGAAATAGAAGGGTCTGGATGCTGTATTTTCCAAAGAGGAAAGCAATCCACCAAGGCAGGACAGTGCAAGACTAACAATCCAGCCAATTAGCACCAGAAAGTGCTAACACGAAATAGCTACTGTAGAAATGGCACTCCTTGCAGGGTAAATAATGAAATACTTTATCCTAAAACGATGTTTTATGTTGTTGTGACTCACCACAGAGTCCCAGGGCGTTCATCACCCGCCTTTCCATGCTGTTGGACATGCATCCAGCTGCGCGTCACCACTTCCCTGGCAGAAGAGATTTCACATCAAAAACCTGACTTTTGTTGAATTTCCTAATGATAGAGATGATTTGCAAATCATTCAACACCAAAACTCAGATAGGAACAAGACAAACAGCCTCACCGCAGTTATCCCACACACGGTTACTGAGCCCGACAGGAGCACTGAGGGCTGGGATGTGGCATTTGGAAATTAAGCACTAAGGGAAACAGAAAAGAAATTCAGAGAGCCTGGGCAGTCCCAGTGTTGTTGCTGTTGCCTTCTAGAATGACTCAGGCTTCACTTGAACAGTTTTGAGCCTTTTTCCCCAATCATTGGCATTCTTCTCCTGTTAATAAACAGGTTTCTCCTTCCAGTCTGGACTGTGAATGATTATGTTTCCATTCAAGTCTAACACAGCTCATTTATATCATTGTGCCACACAAACCCTGTGGGGATGGCTGCACGGTTGGGTTATACACGCACCTCACCATTCCACTTCTGTGGCGATTAATAAAATTTAGAGGTGAAACAACTATTTAGCACTGCTCTCCATGGGAGGAAAAGGAGGTTTGGCAATTAAGTAGGCAATAAGCAAACCAAGGCCACGACACCCAACTCCTTCCTCATGTGGCTGCCTCACCCCTGGCGGGTCGGAGCGGCTTCGTACCGAGCTGAGGGGGCCCGATGGAGCCGAGGGGGTCAGATGGCGCTGAGGGGATCCGATGGAGCTGAGGGGACCCAGTGGACCTGAGGGGACACACCGGCTGAGGGGACCCGGTGGAGCGGAGGGGACGCGGTGGCGCTAAGGTGGTTCGGTGGGCTGAGGGGCCACACCGGCTGAGGGGACACGCCGCCTGAGGGGCCCCGATGGCGCTGAGGGGCCACACCGGCTGAGGGGCCCCGATGGCGNCCGCCTCAGGGCTGGCGCGCGCGCGGCGCCGTTGCCAAGGGGACGGGCATGGCGGCCATGGCGGCCGCTGAGGCGGGCGGGGGTCCGCCCGGCCGCGGCCCCTCCGGTGAGTGCCCGAGGGGCGCGGGCGCTGCCGGGCTGGGTGGGGAGCGGGCGGCGGGCCGGGGGGCCGGGGCAGAGCCTCGCAGCAGGAGCACCCCCGCAGCACAGAGCCGCTGCGCCTCGCGTTCCTGAGGGAAACCCCCGCCGCTGGGCATCCCCCCCTCACGACCCGCTCCTCTCTCAGCGGGCGGTTACCTCAGTCTGTGTGTCTGCACCGCCACACGAGCGAGTCCTGGGCACGTAATACTGTGTGTGAGTCAGCTCCAGCTCTCCAGCATCCTCCCTTTGCAGCAGTTTCCCTCCCGTGAAAGGCACTCTCCTGGGAGACCCACCCCCGGGCAGGTTTGCCCCTCGCCTGGGCGCTCCGGGCCCGGCTGGGCCCGTCCCCGGCTGGCGGAGCCGCCGCCCTCGGGCGCTGCCCCGGCAGGTGTTGCTCACACACCTGATTGCCGGTGCCGGCCGGCCCCGGGGCAGCGGCGCGTCCCGCCGGGCCGAGCGGGAGCCGGGAGGCGAACTGCGGACAAGAGCATGCACATGGTTTGATCCGAGCCAGCCATAACCTCAGCGCTGCCTTTGCGGCGCTCGGGGCCGGGCCGGGGCTCGGATCGCGACATCAGAACCTGCTCGGGACAGGCGCCCCTCGCTCAGTGCTCTGCTCAGCCCCAGGCAAAGCGTTTCTGGAGAGTTAACGCCAAGGAAAAAACCCAACATTATCGGCTATTCATGCTACTGGAATTCAGTTTTTAAATAATTTTGCTGCATCACTCCTATTAAACATTAGTCACAGCCAAAAATCCAGTGCAATTATTCTTGTGAAGCTGTAAATATAGTGTGGCACTGTTACCATATTGGTTCCTTTTATACTGACATACAGGGCTCATGCTTATCTCTGTGGCCAGCATGCAAAGGGATTAAATTTAGAAAGTGCTCAGCTATTTTCTCTCACCAAAGATAAAACACATGAAAATTTTGTTTCCTGTTTTGTGAATAGTGATAATTAAAAGGATGCTTTCAACTTGAAGTGTTGAAACTGGAAAATGTTGCTAAGTTTTAAGAAGGAGTCACAAGTGGTTCCAGCAGCAGTCGGGCACCAGGCTTTGGCAGTCAGGGAGTGAGAGCACTGGGCACCAGACCTTCCCCCTATATCAATATACTTTGGCCACAGCTTGGAAAGCTTTGTGGGAAAACAGGAATCTGAATATAATGATCTTTTTAATACTAGGTATACCGGGAAAAGGATTAATCTGGAATTGAAATGAGTTCATGCTCTCGTCCAAAACGATGATAGAAGCTGGCAGAATGAAAGTAGCTGAAGATGAACAGTCTGTTGATGTTTGTCAACAGATAAAATTGTTGCTAAGCAGATCTCACAAGCCTGGGATTTATGATTATAGCTTCATGAAGCCCTCCCCAGAGCAGGACTGCCTCAAAGCCACACTAATAATCCCTCATTTTCCATTAAAACATCTGTTACAGGTTAAGTGATAAAAAAAAAAAAAAATCTATGGAGTCTGTATTGTTGGTAGTATTTGCATAATGAAAATTTGCAAGATCTGTAGTTATACTCTCACTTTAGACACCTGGTTAACTCACTTGTAACTTCAACTGACTGGACAGAGTTTTCTATCCCACCTGTCTTACTTTGACTCTGCTACCATAGAAACTTCTAATGAAACTTGATCCAGTCACTTTCCAGAAATACTGCAAAGCAATATTAACTGTCACAGTTAAAATGTTATGGTTGTTTTTATGTAAATTGTTGGTTCTTGATACTTTGAAGAAAAGACTTTAAACTGGGTAGTGTTTCACTGGTGGCTGAATTGCAATATTGTGATAAAAATAAGTTCTCTTATGTTTATGGAAATAATTTTGTCACTGTGTGTGAAGTATTAAAAGAATACTGTGATAAGCATCTCAAAAGCACCAGAAGAAAACATATCAGGCTGAATTGGGACTAGAACTGTAATGGACTTGCATTACCCTGTGAGCAAAAGGGAAAGTGTGCAGTAAGTGTGGGGTGTACCATCAGTCTCATGCCCTGCATGGGGCAGAGGTTGTAGGGAGCCAGTATTGCTTGTTTAACTTTCACTTATTTCACTTTTACCTGCTGGAAAACACAGCAGCCTGGGACATGCTAATTCTGGCTGCTTGTACATCAGAGACAGAGTCTAACATTTGTGCAAGAGGTAGCACTGGCACCAGCCTGATTGTCAAGGATAATCCAGAAAATAAATCCAAATCCATATGCCTTGAATATTGTATCCATTTGTGCCTTCATCCAATATTATTAAGAGGTTTTTGCCAACTGCAGTTCTGCTCATGTTCTGTGGCATTACTAACCTACTTCCATGGAGAATGTAATTTCTTCAGGGTTTGCAACCTCAAGGGGAGAAAGAAGGGAAGAAAAGGCAAGTTTTGGTCCCAGATGAGTTCCTGAAGAAACTGTTGTGCAAAATCCAGGTGCAAATAATGAATAATAGTGGGAAGAAAGAGTCTAGTTCTTAGAAGTTCCCTGCTGTTGCAGGATGGTGGGAAATGGAACAAGAACAAGAGAGAACATTTAAGCTTGTCAGCTCCATCTGAGTATCTTTAAAAACATTTCTGTTGCTGAATTTCAGTGGTGTAAGTACTGTAACAGCCTGCCCTGCAGTACCTTCCTGCTGCTCTTCCTCACAGCCCCTGCAGAGTTGACACTGCTACTTTCCCTGTGCTCAGAAGCCAGAAAAAAACTTCCTATATTGAGGATTTGCTCAGAAATAACTTCCTAATGTTTCAGGCTCTCAAAGCCAGGCTCTGTAGGGGACTCTTGTGTTCCCTTCTATGAGGCCATTGCTCTGAAGTAGCTGCATTTGTCAACTCTAAACTTTAGGACTACAGTGCTACCCTTGTCAGTAGAATATAACTCTGCATCCATTCCCTTTCACTGGACACAATTCCACAAGAAGTGCAACATGGTAGGGATGAGAAAAAAAACCCACAGGTGACAGATTTAAGTTATTGCTAGTTAATGACTGAATTGTGCAATGTAAGAATATACTTTGTACATCACCAAAATGAGGGTTGTGTAAGACCTAAACAGAAAAGAATTTATCGTGTAAGTCATGTCATGTTGCAATGGAGAAAGTCCCCAGACTCTGGAGCAGCTGACCTAGGAGAAGCTGGCCTATTCTGGCCACATTTCATTGCAAAGAGAAAGTCTTTGCATTTTAGTACTCACTGAAACACTTCTGCAAGGGAGCAGCTTCTAATAATAACATCATTCAAATAATTCATGGTGCAGAGCTGACCAAAACTGTTACAATGACAGTTTTTCTAGCAAAACATGAACATTTTACATTATTTTTACAATACTCCATGGACTAGAAAGGGCAGATTCTAATTGACTCCAGGCATTGTATGGCTCTTCCTACCTTTTCCATATTCCTTTCCTGAAATACCTGTGCTATTTTAGCTCTAGTACAGGGCAGGAGCAATAAGCTGCAGTCAGATTTGTCAGGTGGTATAATAGCGTTCTTTTTCTTGTAGCACTGACTCAGTGCTGCAGTTATCTTCAGCCAGTATGACCAGATGTGCAAGGAGAGGGCTAAGGACCTTGTTTAGTAGGGAAAAACAAGAGGGACTGTTCTCAGAAATCTGTAAACAATGAACTTGACTCCATCTCTGTTGTTCCAAAGATAGGCTGGCCATGGGACTTCAAAAGAGATGAAAGACTAGTTACAGAAACAACAACTGGTATGTCGTACCTATGGTACAAAAATTACCTCTCTCTACCCATTCCCAGCCTGATTAACCTTCAGTCATTTCTACTTTTCCTGCAGTTTTCTCTCAGACTTCCTTTCCAGAATGGAAGGTCTTGCCTCAAAAAGTCTGTTGGAATTGTGCATCCTTCTGCATCTCTCTCTTAAAACTCAGCTTTTCATGGACATCCATAAAGCAGACAGCAGCAGCCAGGCAGATGCTGAGGGGTTCCATTGACAGACTACATTGCTAATAAAAAAAAAACCCAAAAAATCAAACCCCAAGTATTCCCTAGCGAGATGCTGTTCCTCCACCTTTTTTTGTTGCCTGTCCTGTAAGATTTTTGGAGGATGGGCTGACCCAAGGCTTACTGAAGCTGATAGGAAGCTTCCCACCCACTTAAGCAAGCTTCAGAAATGGTCCTTATAATATTTGACCCTTGCTTGACCCTCCAGCCACGTGTGCTGAGAGTAGCTAAAATAGGCTAAAAAACCTAAAAACCCTCCCAAACCCAGAATTGAGACAAATGCAAAACTGGTTTCCAGCACTGCATTTTTCTCATGAAGCACATCTTGCTTCACCTGAGGGAACTTCTTCTTAGGACTGAGCCCCACTGTCTGCATCGTTTTTTCCCCAAGGTTTTTCCTGTAGAGAAATTCAACTCACTCTTTTATATACATAGCCTGGCAGGAAGGTTATGCATCAGCTACCCAAAAAAAAAGGTGCTCAGGTACTGGTGAGATGGTGTTCATATCAATTTTAGTATCAATTTTATGTTTCAGCAAGTGTAGAGGACCCTGTGTCTTCTGATTTTTTTTTCCCTTTGAAAATGACAGATGATCATCTTCCCCTCAGGCTTCCAAGTAAATGTAGATTACAACAGTTCCTAGAATGGAAAGCAGTCACCCTATAGTTTCTTAGCTTAATTTTCTCTTTGAATGAGACTTCTTCAGAACAGTTGAGAGACTAGAAATTCTGCAATGTGCTACATGGGTTTATATGGTCTCTATGTATGCTGTATATAATAAAAGATAAATTAATTCAAAGCTTAGCGTTCTGGCAAGATAAAGTGGGTATTTTCATGCCATGAACATAGTTTGATTCCTGGTGTTACTGGCATGTAATTATAATCTCATCTCTGAGACTGTATGCTCTCTTCTCTCCCCATGCAGAAATTACTGCCTTGAAAGAAGACATTTTACCTTATTCCAGGATGTTACCAGTAGATAGAAGGCTTCTAAACTTACAAAGCTACAAACTTCTTCAGTGCGTTCACCAGAAAGACAAGAAGCAAATAGAAAAGCTGGTCCAGAAGGGATTCCCAAATCTCATTAATTACACAGAGCCTAAGGAAGGATATAGTGCCTTTCATTTGGCCTCCATGAAAAATGACATTGACATGTGCCGCTTCTTGCTGGAACAGGGAGCTCATCCGAATGTCCATGACACGATGGGACGCACTCCAGCCATGAGGGCAGCTGAGCTAGGCCATGAGGTGGTTTTGGAATTATTAGCAAAAGCTAATGCAGACATGACTGCTGTGGATAATGAAGGGAAAGGTGAGTGAGAAGGAACCTTGTCAGACCAGAAATACCATGAAACGATCTCTGAACGTGTTACACACTTGCTATGTGTGTTGTGTCCCTCCTGTAGAGAAGAGCTGTGGTTGAAGGTAATCCTCACAGCCCAAGAGAAGACATTGGCCATAACAGCTTTGATGGAAATGGAAATCATTCCCCCTGAACAGTGTAGGCCTTTAAATCATAGCTCTCCCCAGTGCATAGCTGAGAGTTAACTTGTGATTGAGAATCACGTCCCTCCCCTGACCTGCCACATACTAAATTCTGGTTTACTCTCCAGGTTCAAAGACCCTAATGTAGAAGTCCTTTCTGCATGTATATACCCTAAGAGAAGTTAAGGGGTCTCTGTTGGAGACTGCTCATCTGTGAAGCTCACAGTAACCTTTCTAATAATTTTACATTGCACCACAATCCCCACTGTCTGTGTTTGCAGGTATTTTGTTTTACTGCCTCTCCCCTACAAGGCGCCACTACCACTGCCTGCAAATTGCCCTGGAATATGGTGCAGATGTGAACAACTGTACCACTGATGGGAGGTCTGTGCTTCTACAAGCCTGTGAGGAAGCTCATGACGTTAAAGAAATGTGTCTGCTTTTCCTGGAGAAAGGAGCAAATCCCCACGCAGAAGACCCGGTATGAGTATTTCTGTAACTAAGAACATATAGAGGAGTACAGAATAATCACCAGCTGACTGGAGTATAGAGCCTTAAATCCTCACATTGAAATAATTAAGCAGTAAGAAGTGCTCAGCTCTGTGGCCGTGCCGATTCCCATCTTCTGTACCATCATTTTTTGGAGGAGAGTGATTTAAGTCTTCTGCTTGATCCATGTATCCTAATTTGGATTTTTACAGACCAGAGTTCAAATATTTCACAAAACCAAAATGAAAGTGTGCCAGCTCTTAGGAGCTGCAGTTCACTGTACTTCGGAGGAGCAGTGCTGATTTGTACTTTGCCTCGATGTGACCTTAGGTTTTCAGAGTTGAAATAATATTCACTAAAAGGTGAGTCCAGCAGGAACAGTCTGATGAGGAATAAAAGACAGGCATGAGGTAAAAGAAACTTTTCTCTCTTTTGTATGTCTTAATCACTTATTTGTTTGCTTCCTTAATTTAACAAAGACCTGAAGGACTGAAGCTCTGTGCTGTTGATAAGTCCAGAAGCTCAAGCTTTCCCTTAGTGTTATCCCAAACCTTTACCTTACTTCTGGTTTTGCAGTATCCTTCGTAGCTTGTAGCTGTAGAAAAACCAATGTGTGGACATGCTTATCCCACGCTCTGATACACATCTCCACATCAGGCACTCAGTGTACCCATAATATGAGAAACTTGCTTTTTTTTTTTTTTCATATGATGGACACATTCCTGGTCATATTATAGGAATGGTTTGCTTGGCCAAGAAAGACAGATATCAGGGAAGAATGTTTGGTTCAGTGGAACAAAATCCATGGATGACTGCTCTCTGCCCCTCTCTAGAGTGGCAATTGCTGTGAGCCAACATGATAATAGCAGGTGATCCCTGATCTAAGATGGTCTCAGTTCTTGGGAAGGTCTCCAGATCTGCCAAAGTCAGCCATTATGAAGAAAATAGGTCCTGCTAAACACAAACATAGATTAATATCTAGAAAAAGATAAAGCATTCATGTATTAGAGTGTGAACTTTTCCTCACAGAACAGTAGTGAAATTCCCTGGTTGCTCTGCCTTCCCAATAGCAGTCCTCCAGCCATAGCTCCTTGTTTCATAAGCTGAAGTGGTGGTATTTTGTGTTAAATGTTGTAAATATGCATGAGAACATGCACACAGAATAAAGGATTCCTTAACTAAGGAATTGATTTTCACAGCCACTCTTCAAGGGACTGAAACTAATGTACTGGCAGCACCATGACTAGATTCTTAAAGCTTACCTGCAAGCATCTTTGAAACTATTAGACTTGTCTCCTTCTCCCAGTAATAGCTAAAAGGAGACTTTCAGTTTTGTGCCACCTTGCAACAATCAGATCATATTGTCCCAGCCTGGATTAGCATAAGGAACAAACTGTGAATTGCTTTCTTGCTGCCCTGCAGGCCACGGGTCGCACGGCTGTCATGGAGGCTGCACGGGAAGGCGCTGCCGAGGTGGTGCGTGGCCTGCTCAGGAGAGGAGCTGATGTGAACCTCTTTGACTTTGAAAGACACAGCGCTGCACACTTTGCAGCCAAAGGAGGCTTTTTCGAGGTATCATCAATTGTGGTGTTAAGCAAAGTCTTGGGGTTGGTTTTTTTGAGTCTGGTATCTCAACTTGATCAAAGCATAATAATCAGCAATCAAATGCAGATTCTTTTTAAGTGTCAAAGGTGATAGATAGGCCAGACAGTGGCCTACAATGACCTGGCAGGAATGAAGATTGTCCTTGGAGTCTATAACTGCACAGAAATTCTGTTTCCTTGGTTAAATAAGCATAATACTATAGAAAACATAAATGTTATGTGTTCACTGATTAGCTGAACGTGGAAGAGAACTTCGCTATATAAAATGGGAACATATGATATTGCATTTACTTGTAAATCCATCTCACATTTTCCCATCTTAAGAAACAGACAAGGTTTTTGGTGGTACTGCCTTTGTTTTTCTAGGTTCTGAAGGCTATTTCAGCTTATAGGGGAGACTTGAAACTGATTGCTATGAATGGTAACACTCCACTTCATTACGCTGCGGAGGGAGGATTTGCAGATTGCTGCAAGTATATAGGACAAAGAGGTACATTAAAAATAAGTTACTTTGCAACTATCATCTATATTCTACTTCTGTGCTAAAGGAAAGATTTCATTTGAGCATCTATGAAGGATTTGTCTCTCAAGTACCATGTGACAAATGTAATTCTCATTAAGAAGTGCCTAGCAGAGGCTATTATCTCATGTGGGTGAGAAAACGTTTCTCAAAGAAAGCAGCAGAAACATCAGGGGTTTGTATCACTTCATATTGAACAGTATTAAGTAGTTCTGTTTGTAGTTCATTTTAGATGTATTGCATTGAATCTTACCATAGAAAATAAATTTTTGCTTTGCTGATGGTTTAAAACCAAAAATCTCTCTATAGTCACAAGGAAAACCCCATGACCATGGGTAATGAAACATACTCCAAAGCAGCTGTGATCCTTTTCTGACTGAATCAGATGATCATAGCACTTCAAACTTTGGTTCAAGAGAACCATGCAAAATCCCGTGTTCTGTTGGTGTTATTCAAAGTTATCCATTTCCATATTGTGATGTTGGGGTGTAGAACACTGAGTGGAGTTTTTTTCTTCTTAACCTTGCTCACCACTTTAAGTAAAAATGTGAAGTTTCCACTGAACTTCTACCTTTCTATACATATTCATGAGTGGATGGATAATTAGAGCAGGGGTTTCTCAATGCTTCTCCCTTTGGGAAACAAATATGGATGTGTGGCTGACCTTCCAGCCTGGGATCAATGATGTGGTTCCACCTACTGTGACTGTTTATAGTTAAAACAGTCTAAAACTATAGACCTGTGGCACTGAGTTGCCTGTATATCACAAGTTTCTCATATTACATAATTAGGAATTCCACTGCACTAGCAGCTAAACTGTGTCCATATTTGTAGGCTGCGATCCCACATGGAAAAACCTGTTGCATCAGACCCCAAGAGATGTCGCCAAGAGCGGTGGTTTTAAAGCAGCAGTAAAAGCTTTGCGTAAAATTGAAAAAGACTTTAAGAAGAAGTTACCACCCAACGAAGAGGACACTACCTGGCACCTGAAGCTGTACGACTGGTCCCTGGAACACGAGGATTCCCTCCGCAAGGAGTTTGAGGCTGTCCTCCAAGAAGATGGGATGGTAACTAGAGCTGACTTTGTATCTATTATCGAGAAGCAGTGGGGCTTTGTGGGCGCTGAAGAGATAGAAACTATTGCTAGAATGCATGAGGCGTCTCACCCTGACAGGATCAACATCAACGAGTTTTTTAAAGGCTCAAAATACCTGCAGAAAGCCTTTCTTATGTCATCCTTTGGGCCCAAAGTGAAGAAGAAGAAAGCAACGAAAGCAAAAGGCAAAAAAGGCATCCCTGTGCCGATCTGTGTCATTCCGAAGAGTGAATACCCACGTGGGGAAGAGGGCTTCCCCGTGTACATGGTTGAGGCTTTCCCAATCATTCCTGAAGACAGGCAGTTCAAACGGGAGCACCCGTCTGCCCATCCCGTGCACGATGACCGTGTCTGGTACATAGATGAGCCAAGGAAAACGTATATGGATATTAACTATCTTGTCAGAGCAGGAGATGTCGTGTCCCTACAGAAAGCATTTGAGGAGGGGGTGCCAGTAGACATAAAAGATAAATATTACAAAACACCTTTGATGGTCACGTGTGCAAATGGCAACATAGTCCTTGTGAAGTATCTTCTGGAAAAGGGGTAAGATAATTTCAATTTAATTGCTATTTCAGAAAGGTTTTCAAAAGCATAAGTTTCCAGTAAATATTTGGATGCAACAGATTTTCTTTTTGCTTACATAATGTCTAATATTAAAGTTAGTTCCCTAGGATCCTGATTCGCAGATTTAGTTTATTATTTTTCCTCGCTTGGTAACAGGGAAATGGAAACACCCAAGAGGTAAGTTCCCCAGGCCTGAAATTTGTGGTGTCTGGGCTGTTGACCTTTGGTCAGCTCCAGAGTTCTGTTGGAACTGCTGTTAGTTCATACCCATGTCTCAAGCAGTGCATCCTCAAAGCTGAACTCTCAAAACTGGGTGAATTATTTTGGGGAAATTCAGCTCAAGTGACTTGCCTGAAATTATCAAGGTCATCCTGGACTTCTCTGTTACACATGCCAGGGCCTTTGCATGCAAATGTTTTAAGCCTTATAATCACTTTCTTCTGCAGCAGAGGCAGCAGGATTTACATCAGAAGCCCTGCTGCTATTTATTTTGTTCCTCACTTTAGAAGTGCTTCAACGATTTTGTAGCCTACAGACACACTTGTGAAAAATCTCAGCCATGGCTTAAGAATGAGAGCAATTTCAAAAAGATTCAGTCATGCTTGTGTAATAGCATAATCTCTTCTTATTGTCGCACTGCTGTGGTCCTACAGTCATTCACATAAATGCTTAAATTAACATTTTTCAAAGATATTGACATTAACTTTGTTCTTTACCATAGATAGAGTTAATTTTAACATTAATATCTCAGGATAAGTGCTGTAGCTGTTGCTCTGGTTCCTACAGAGATTAATAGCACATGGATTTTTACACACCCTGGTAATTACACTGACATTCCTGGAGCATATGGAAAGTTGTGTATATTCAGGTTTGCCAAAGATAAAGATGTAAGAGCTACCAAATTAATCTACCAAATTAATCTCCACTATTTTTACCAAGCCTCACTAGACAGCACTGGAGTCACAGCATATTTAACAGTTAGACCTAGAAACGTAATAGCTTAGCTTAAAAAAATAGTCCCAGTTTAGAGATTCTTTAAATGGACAGAAATTAAAATAGAGAGGAAAGTTATCAGTAGTGTTTTGCTTTGCATCTCTCAGCAGCATGGACTTTCAGTTTGGCATGGGCACTCAAATCCTTTTTACAATATAACCCTTTCAGTATAGTATCACAAGCACATAATGAGTAGAAAACAAAACATTTATCCAGAACTGTAGAAAATTCCAAGGTTTAAACACGAATTGGTGGTATCTACTTTCTATCTTCCTCCAGAAAGACTCACAAGTAAATGAAATTTGGACTAAATATAAAATCAGTGCTTGATCAGGAGAAAATGCTGAAGAATTTTGAAGTCAGTGATGTGTTATCCCTGTTCCCATTGACTCATTTGTTTCTGATAGAATGAAGTTAGGAAAAAAGGAATTCAGGGACAGACAGAGTTTGAGTACAGACATGGAGGTTGGGTTGAAAGTGGAATAACTGGAGCAGCTTATCTTAATGAAAAGTATAAAGGAAATAAAAACTGCATGCAAATAAACCATAACAGCTTAGCAACTGCAAGATAACACAGGTAAAAGTTGGAGGTTGGGAGAATTTACTGTGTTAAGATCTCACAAAGGTAGAATTCTGAAGAAGATGAATATGTTCTTTTATCTAGACTTAAATACTAATAACCTGACCTGAAGAGCAAAAAGCTATCCCTGGAAGCACCTTTCCTTGTATTTTTTCTTTCCTCTCTCTTTCTCCCTGTCTTTTGATAAGAAGAAGTAGCTTTTTGTCCAAAGAGTAAGTGGGACAGTGATCCTAACTCAGTTCAGGCTGTTAATGCTTTTCCTTTTAGCTTCATCCTTTCATTCATTCATTCATTGCAAATATCTTCCCTGAACTAGCCCTCGCATCCTACAGAACATCCCAGTTTTATTTTGGGAGCAGAAGCAGATCTAGTACAGTGACACAGTAGCTGAAAAAGTTTTTAATGCTCACATTTCTGAGGCAGAGCTTCTGTAACTCATTTGTCAAAGGGAGAAGCCGAAGCACAGAAATGAAGCAGGCAGAGGGCAGCAACACTGAAAGGAGAGGGAGAGATGAACATCTTGTGTGGATAAACTCTGCACATCTACACATTAGGCAGTATTGCCACATTCTGTAGCACCTGTGCTTTGCCCAGAAACACACCTTTTTGAATTCCTTCATCTGCTCTCTGCCATTCCCACTGAAGCTGGAGCACAAACACTAGAAGCATTTTACAGGACTGGGTGTTTGAATGCCTGTTGTTTTTCCTGCACTTGTGAAAACCACCATATAGAGGACATTGTGCTGGCTTGGAGTGGGACATGATTGCCACCCAGACACAGTCTTAAAATTAGTATTCCATGAGAAACTCTGTATCAGAGACTCAAATGGTTTCAGAGCAGCAGGAACAATGTGAAAATAGCTATTGACATGGAATATGCCATTGCATGGGCAGTTCCCACTGATTGTCCTTGGAGCTGGGGATGTTACAGCTTCACCTGCCACAACTGCTCTTATTCTTCTGCAGGGCTGATGTCAACATGACAGACAGTTTCCTGTGGACTCCTCTGCATCATGCTTGCTCTAATGGACACCTGGATATTGCTGAGCTGCTGGTGAAGGCTGGAGCAGCAGTGAATGCCCTTGGAATAGGCAATACCACCCCACTAATGAGAGCCATTGAGGCCAGCAGGCTGGACATTGTCTATTTTTTAATCACTGCGGGTGCCGACATCCAAATTACAAACAGCAATGGTAAATACCAATGTCTGGAAAAAAGGCTGCTTCTTTATTAAAAACACTAAGTTGTTGGAACTCTTGGGAAAGCATTCTGAATTTAGGATTGCTATTGGGATCAGGATGAAGGTACCAGGTTCAATTAGTTTTCTACAGTGTGGGATCACTGTTGCAAATTGTCAGCTTTCCTGGGTTTTATGCACCTAGGAAATAAAGTAACATAATTAATTATACAATTAAGGAGACTGTTGCTCCTCACAAGATACATACAGAGTTATAAGTGGTTTAATGAAAACATTCTATCTAGTTATTATTACTATTTTGAGGGGAAATTAGATTTCAGTTGTGCCCGGTGTATACTCTGCCACCCATTTAAGTGATTTATTTTTAGGCACAGGCAGCCCTGGTTCAAAAAATCCCTTGCTGCTCTACATAAATATTTCTCCCTGAGAAAAACAAATCTGAACTGATAGTGAAGTGTTAGCTTCCTCACAGCAGATCCCTCATTCAGTGTCATTTCCCCTGTTTCTGCAGTAATTTAAACAGTTAACATGCATCACATTTTCAGTTCTTGCTCTAACATAGGAAGAAACATTGCCACACAATGAGACTTTCCTTGCCAAAATGCCTGGCGGGTCAAACCCTGCCTGTAGAAGGGTTGTGTATTCCCTATTTCTGGTACCATGTGGAGTTCTGATTCACACAGCAGTTCAGTTTCACAGATAATTTACAGCTACAGAGTCTCACAGATCCAGGAGAGATTTTTTTCCTTTATTAAACACTGAAGGTGTTCAGCCCCATTTAAACTATGGGGCTTCTCCTTGCCAGCTACAGGAACAAGGAGATAGCTACAATAACTTGGTCTGCATTCCTAACCTGGTGCTGTCCCAGCCATTTCCTAGTGCTAAATGTTCTCAGAGATCAAAAGGACAACCTGCAGGACTGGTATATTAAGCTGCAAATGTCAGGACATTAAGAACAAAGCAACCACTCCATGATTTCCTGCAACACTGGGTTTCAAGGCTCCTTTCTGCCAGTCCTTATTTCTGCAAGCAGTGCTGATGACTGCTGGTTCTCACACCAATGTCAGGCACGCTGCTGGCACATGGAATTCTTCATAAGATAGTGCCCAAATTAAATTCAATTTACTGTACTGTCATTATAAAACTGCAGTAACAAGTGCCAGAGTTAATTTTCATGGTTTATATGGGTATTTATGTTTTTAAATACAGGAAAGAGTGCTCTTGATATTGCTAAAGTATTTGAAAATGCTAGAATAATTGATCTGCTCCAGAATCTTCTGGATAATTTGCCAGAACCAGAAGAAGAAGCAAAGACAGCAAAAGGTGGGAAGCCAAAGTCATCAGAGTCACAGAAACCTGAGAAAAAAGAGGTATGAGAGATGGTAACAAAAGACTGATTTGCTAATAGTAGAGTGCTTCTTTCTTTCCTTTCCTTGCCACCCCTTTCTCTCTAAAGCTATACATCAGGCAGCTTTGTTAAAGTGAGTATTTTTAGATGCCAGTGCTTGTTCTTGTCAGTATTAGTACTTGTTCATCAATTAAAATTTCATCTTGCTTTATAGAAACGTCATGACTTCCCCAGACCCACATAAGAATTATGCCCTATATCTGACAGGACACAGAAAATTACTTCCTTTTCTTTTTCCCTCCTCCTGAAGTTTATGATCATCCAGCTCTGTTGTGGTAAACACTGAACAATTGGTAACCACAATTTCTTAAAGGGAGCACTTGTTTCTTCATAGGGTAAGAACAAGGCCCTTCA
Source organism: Scytalopus superciliaris (assembly GCA_013400415.1). NCBI lineage: Eukaryota > Metazoa > Chordata > Aves > Passeriformes > Rhinocryptidae > Scytalopus > Scytalopus superciliaris. Next base: position 2,537,376 of record VXBX01008695.1, on the reverse strand, counting down.
AATTGGTAAAAAAGTCTTTTCATTCTGCTAATGGAATTCATTGAGATGATATCAGGCTTTCTGACATCCCATTGCCCATCTTGTCTTGTGTCTTTCCTCTTCAACTGTTGATGTGAGTCCTCGTTCTCAAATCCCACATGAACATTTGCCTGTTGTGTTTCTGAATGCTTTCCCTGCACCCCGGGGAGCCCCAAGTGCCTCAGCATTGCCTTTATTCCCAAGATGGCATCTGTGACCACATCCTTGGTCTCTTACTGTGGATGAGACCTTTCTGATTTGCCAGTGGTACTTGTTAGTCAGACCCAGGGTACCATCTGGGGAGAAGATGTATCTGCATGGCTGGAAGTGTCTTCAGCAGTCTTGCCCTGGACAGAATAATGAATATGTCCCAGCAGCTAAATGTTGGGTTCCCCCTTTCAGAATGTTTTGAATGCCAGGGACAGCACAGGCAGGAGGATGGCCTTAGGGGCTTGTGTATTTATCACCTGGCAGATGATTCCATCACCGAGGTGACTGTCTTGTGAGTCATAAATGGCTTAGTGCCCAAGGAGGAGAGGAATCCTTTACCTTTTAAAAAATAATATCAGCTTCAAGCAAAACAGATTCTGAATGGATTAAGAAAAGTACACCCACAGTAAGGAGATTGCAGAAGAGCATCAGAAAATGCAGGATGTGTGTCCTGCTTCTGAGCATGATGTATTGGTATAGCAGATAACTTCTTCTCTTCCAGTCTCCAGAGGTATCTCAGCCAGAAAAACCCATTCCTGAAAAGATACCACGTTCCCGTAAGGCCGGTGCTCTCAAGTCTTTGGTAACAAAAGAGAGAGACAAAGAGGACATCAGCTTCGAACCCAGAAAAGTATGTACAGTAGCAAAACACAAGGGCAGTTGCACGTTAATTTAAAGGTAGATCTTGCTGAGATCAAAATCCAGAATAATCAATTACTTCACAATGAAATGACTTCACAATTCAGCTCTCTTAGAGATGATGTGCCACAAGCTGGAGAGGTGGCTACAAAACGAAGGTAAACTGAAGAATTTGTGGATATGTATTATATAAATGCACATGTATTTATAAAAGCCCCCAAATTATTGTGGAAATCAAGCTCTTAGCAGATTTTGAAATAGGGTTAAAGTGGACCCACAGTAAAAGAGAAATGCAACTGCCTTCATGGTATGGATTTTTACACTCCTACTTTGAAAGGATAGGAGTCTGCACAGGACAAGCCCCAACTTCTAACTTGCCTTCTTGATTAGTTATTGCATGATGACTTATGCCAGTGACTGTTACTGTCAGGGAATTCTTAATACTCACTTACAAGTAACTGAGAAAAAGATGATTGCAGAGAGATAATTTTTTTTTTTCTCCTTAGAAAGGAGAAAAAAACACAGCTGGCTGAGGAGTTGTGTTTCAAGTTTGTTTATCATTTCCCTAACCCTGATCTGTGCTAGTTTCTGCAATGGTCTCGGGGGACTGGGGCTACATTGCTGGTGACTCTACAGATAATTATTATTTTTCACTCTGAGGATCGTGGGCCCGAGTCAGTAATTCTAAATAATTACCTTAAGATCTTTCCCACATTATCTGTAATCTGAGCTCATGGCATGTTATAGATTGGACATAACAAGAAGAGAATGCCCTGCTTATACATACACAAATTGTTGTCACATCTTCTGCTGGGAGGCCACACTGGTTCTTTTATGTTTCAGAGTGGAAAGGAGTGCTAGAACAAGGCTCAATTTGGCTAACAGTACCTTCTTAATGTTTCTGTTGCGGAAGTCACGTCCCAATTCACTACAGATATCTTTATTTTGTAGATATGGAGCCCTGATGCTGCAACACTGGAGCTTGTAAGAAAGCAAGAATTCATCCATGAACGCGATACTCTTTGTGGTCACTCAGAAAGCTTTACAACCCTCTTTAACAGAAAATTTAAGGATTAAGCCCACCAGCTGGAAGAAGCTACTTCAGGGCATATTTTGAGGAGACAAACATCTAAAAGGCTACTCCTCTGCAGGGAAGGAATCATGCGGTGCTCAGTAAATATGTCTTGGTCCTGAAAAAGAAAATCATATCAAGGTTTTCCTCTATAGATTATAATGCTTACACATGGTCTTTTGTTAAGGGCTTAGTCTGGAAAAAGGTTTATCCTCACATGATTCCAAGTCTCGGAGCTGGCTCAGCATACTACATGGAATAGCTGCTGTTGTGACACACACACGTCCTTTGCAAAAGTCTGGCTTTTAAAGGCTGTTTTTTATCCCAACATAAAACTTCTTCCTGGAAGACGTGTTACCCTTTAACTTTAAATATACAGGTATGAAGATAACATTCAGTAATTGCCCGAGACAGGTAATTGCTTGTCTGCAGATGCAACGCAAAGTTCCAAATTCACAACCAGAACTACCACTGTCTGTGTCACGCTGCATTGTGGAGATTCCTTTTTAACTCCAGCTGTGCATCCAAATGGATATTTAGGACTAACCAAGGCAAATGCAAAGCAACTAGCCATATTTAGAGAGATGGTAGTTTCAAATACCACTAGTAAACATATTATTTGTATGAACATGGTCATGCGTGAGTAGTTTATGACAAGTTGCTTTCACAGAGAAAACATCCTGCTACGTGTAGCATTTTAATAGTTCAGTATAAAGACTTTACAGGCAACTGAGATACCATTTTAAGTTTCAGCTGTCTTGGAACTCTTAATATCAGCATATGATTTTTGTCTGTCAGCATAAAACTTCTGCTGGCTGCAGATGACTGTAAATAACAAAAACAGTAGTGCTAAAGATAAGTCATAAGAGGCAGTGTGGGCAAAGAGCCCATGAACAATTGTAAATAAAACTGCATCTCTGAAAGAAGGAGAGGCAAAGGGGCAATTTGCTAAAGAGTAGCCATCAAAATACAGTCAAAGCAGCATGGTCAGAAATTATAACTGTAGAGTAGAACTGTATTTCTGGCAAAGTTCTGTCATGGGGATTACCTAGGATAATTCACAGCCTTCACATCTCTTCCTGGTTGTTAGTTTGAGGTCGAGTAGCACACCATTCCTTGTGGGATCCTCCACTACCTGTGTCAGGGAATGGTCATCCTCCTGGACTGACTTCGCTTCAGTGTTACTTCTCCAGCAGCTCTTGGGGTAGTTAAAAGTCCCCCACAAGAACCAGGGCCTTTGAGGCTGCTTCAATCTGCTTGTAGAGTCACGAAATTGTTAGGGTTGGAAGGGATCTCCGCAGATCACCCACTCCAACCCCCAAGGAGATCTCACCTTCCTCCTCCTGGAGGCTGCGGCTGTGATACCACAGTGGTATTGGGGTTAGTGGGCTGTGTCCTATGCTGTGACATCACAGTGGTACTGGGGTTAGTGGGCTGTGTCCTATGCTGTGATATCACAGTGGTACTGGNTCCTGCGCTGTGACATCACAGTGGTACTGGGGTTAGTGGGCTGTGTCCTATGCTGTGATATCACAGTGGTGCTGGGGTTAGTGGGCTGTGTCCTGCGCTGTGACATCACAGTGGTACTGGGGTTAGTGGGCTGTGTCCTATGCTGTGATATCACAGTGGTGCTGGGGTTAGTGGGCTGTGTCCTGCGCTGTGACATCACAGTGGTACTGGGGTTAGTGGGCTGTGTCCTATGCTGTGATATCACAGTGGTGCTGGGGTTAGTGGGCTGTGTCCTGCGCTGTGACATCACAGTGGTACTGGGGTTAGTGGGCTGTGTCCTATGCTGTGATATCACAGTGGTGCTGGGGTTAGTGGGCTGTGTCCTGTGCTGTGACATCACAGTGGTACTGGGGTTGGTGGGGTGTGTCCTATGCTGTGACATCACAATGGTGCTGGGGTTGCAGAGTGCCTCCTGGGCCACGTCCTGTGCTGAACGCCCATGCCAGTCCCCAGTGGGACCAAGGAATAGGACAATCTGCTTGGCCTGAAGGAGCCAGAGTCACCCACAGCTCCTGTTGCCATCAGGGTACCATGGGACAGTGTCACAGAGAGAGCAGCACTGCAGGCCCACAGCCCCACAGGCAGGGGCAGTGCTTGAGGAAGTGACAGCGGGGACAAGGGCACGGCGGGGCATCCTGGGGATATGCAGTGCAGCCAGGACACAGGTGTGAAGCTCAGCAGGTCAGGGAATGCCATGTCAGAGGCCCCAAGTTCTGTGAGGCAGAGGCAGACAGGTCAGCACCTTCTCCCCCTCCTTGCCTGCCCGGTGGGGCTGTGGGCTCAGACGGAGCTCTCCTCACAGGGCAGGTGGCAGCTGCCACCACCAGCTACCACAGTGGGCGCCAGTGCTCGGCTGACCCTGCGCTACTCAAGAAAGCCAAGCAGCATGTGGAGAAGGCCATTAAGGTGAGGGGCCTGATTTCACCCCTCCCAAAATGCCACACTCTTGCATTTTGGCATTTCTGGTTCAGGAGAGCAGAGCTGGAGGGGCCAGGGTGGGGCAGACTGAGCTGTGTGGTCTCTGCGCAGGAGAAGAAGATCTTTGCAGTGCAGGGCCCCTACCCCGTCATCCGCAGCCTGCTCCGGGCCCGGGGCTGGGTGGAGAGGAAGCTCCCCCGTGAGAACAGACGGCTGAAACAGCAACTTGGTGGCCAAAAGAAACAGAAGCTGGAGACAGTGCCAAGTGATGATGGTGATGAGCAGGAGGAGGCAGTGCTGAACCCACATGGTGGGGCACAGCCTTCCCTGGGGACCACAGAGCCCCTGCACTACCCATTGCCATGCAGTGAGAAGGAGGAAGAAGAGAAAGATGAAGACAAAGAGGAAGACACTGAGGACTCTGATGACATCCATGACCTTATGGTTAGCCAACAGAGCTGGAGCTGAACTCTGACACAGCCCCCCACACCCTTCCCCTGGGATCCCTAGGGCACAGCCTGTGACAGAGGATGAAGGTGGGATGGGGGCTCTCTGTCTCACCCTGGCCACTCTCTCCCACAGTCCCACCTGGTACGGGACCAGGTACCAAACTTCCTCTGGACCATCCGCCTTAGCTCCATTGACCAGGAGCTGCTGCAGAAGGTCGAGGTGGTGAACCGCTATCACTGGGTGCATGCCCTCAGCACCAAGGTGGGAGACTGGAGGCATTGCAGAGGGGCAGCACAAGGGATAGGAGTGCCCAGTGAGAATTGACAACCTTCTCTAAACAGGAGGGGCTGTGCCTCAGCCTACAAAACCTGCCCTGGGTTGAGCAAGTGGACCCCAACACCTTTTTCCCCCGGTGCTACCGGCTGGGGACCATGGAGGAGCGGGAAGCCTTCATTGGTGAGCTTGGGGCTGTTGCCCTCTTGTTCCCCTTTCTCCATGTCTTCCCATGTCCTGTGCAAGACTGGTTGGGGATGATGCCTCCCTCTTGCAGAGGATTTCCGCCTGACAGCAGCTCGCAGCCTGCTCAAACTGGCCCTGGAGAAGGCTGGGGACAAACTGGTGGAGACAGGGCAGCATCCGAAATCCAACAAGAAGCCAGGTGAATGCATAGACTTGGGCTGGGGTGATAACAGGGAGCACAGGTAGAGGGATGTGTCTGAGAGCTGGGCTGTTCCTGGGTGTGGCTTGGGATCCCCCACATCCTTCTCACATTTACAGCCCACCGCCCCATCCCTGTGTACCCAAAGCCACCCCTCACACAGGGAGGCTCTGTGCTTTGGCCCCAAGGCTGGTACAGGAGCCCATGCCATTCACAGAAGGACCAGGGTACCCTCTCTCCTCTCCTCCCCGGCTGGTGGAGAAGGCCCTGGAGGTGTGTGAGCAGCACCTGGGTGTCCTGGGACACCAGGACATCGACAGGAGGACCCCGTCACCCTGCAGGACATGCATCGACTGGGACTGCTTCCTGCAGGATTACTACCGTGTGGCACAGTGAGTGCTGAGTGGGACAGGGGGCAGGGGGGCACCGTGGCGGGGCCGTGCTGAGTCCCCCGTGTGCCCCCACAGTGAGGGGGCCGGGCTGGCACTGAGCAGGGCACAGCGGGAGCGGTGCCAGGACCTGCTGCGGCGCCTGTCGGAGCAGCTGCCACAGTTCAGCATAGAGGGCAAGCTCAATGTCTGGATCCTCAAGCCCAGCGCCAAATCCCGAGGCAGGGGTAAGGCTGTGGGAAGCACTGGGCACACACAGGCTCCCCACTGAGGACAGGCCTCACCGCCACTGTGTTTCCCAGGCATTGTCTGTGCGACACGGCTGGAGCAGGTGCTGCAGCTGGCACGGGGCTGCACGACCCCATCAGTGCGGGTGTGCGAGTGGGTGGTGCAGAAATACGTGGAGCAGCCACTGACAATCTTTGACACCAAGTTCGACATCCGGCAGTGGTTCCTGGTGACTGATGGGAATCCACTGACTGTCTGGTTCTACCAAGACTGCTACCTGCGCTTCTGCTCCCAGCCCTTCTCCCTGCACGACCTGGAGCAGTGAGTGCCCCCAACCCCAGCTCCCCACACCCCACCACCCTGACAACCCACTGACTCAGCCCTGCTCTCCCTGCCCCAGTTCCAGGCACCTCTGCAATGTCTCCATCCAGAAGCGATACAAGACATCATCTTACCAGGACCCCCGTGTGCCCCCCCACAGGGTGTGGTCCAGCAAACAGTTCCAGGGATACCTGGCACAGCTGGGGCGGGGGGATGCCTGGCACAAGGTGATGGTGCCTGGCATGAAGGCAGCAATCCTGAACTCCCTGCGCTGCGCTCAGGACCACATGGGCTTCCGCAAGGGCAGCTTTGAGCTCTTTGGGGCCGACTTTCTCGTCAGCAAGGACTGCCAGCCCTGGCTGCTGGAGATCAACTCCTGCCCCACCATGAGCCCCTCCTCGGCTGTGACCCGACGGCTCTGCGCCAACGTGCAGCGGGACACGCTGCGCCTTGTGCTTGACCGCAAGGACAACCCCAGCTGTTCCGTTGGTGCCTTTGAGCTCATCTACAAGGAGGTAGGCCAGGGGGGGCTGGGAGGGCAGGCAGCCCCAGGCACCTGAGGCTCCCACTCCCTGCTATGTCTCCCTGCAGGCAGCTGTGCCCATGCGTCCGACTGTGGGGATTAATCTGATGGTCAAAGGCTGTTCCCTGAAGAAGCCCCGGCCAGCAAAGCACCGATCACAGGACAAGACCCCCTCAACTATGCCCAGTGTCCCCAAGCTCCCTGTGCACCCACGGGGCAGAACCACCCAGGTGCCCAGGCTCAGAGCAGCACAGGGAAAGCTGCCTCCTCTGGGGCAACAGAGCATCTGCTGCCCTCCCAGCTCTGGCCCTCCAGCACAATCACAGCCCCCAGACTGCTCTGCTGGGAGCCAGGAGCTTCCATGGCTCCTTCACCTGGTTGTGCAGCCCCAGGATGATCAGCCCCAGAAAGCTCAGCCCCAGGCAGTTCTGCCCCCAGCCAATAGCCATCCCCTGGATGGGGTGCCTGTGTCACTGCCCCAGGGAGCCCCCAGCAGCCCCTGGCAACCCCTGGGCTGTTACGCAGAGAGCCAAGGGTTCCCAGGGCTCTGTCACCCTCTTGGCCAACCCCAGGCAGCTTTGCCTCCAATCAGTAGCAATCCCTGGGATAGGGTGCTTTTACCACCACCCCAGGAAGTCCCAGGCTGCTCTGCTGGGAGCCAGAAGCTGCCATGGGTCCTTCACCTAGTTGGACAGCCCCAGGATGCTCAGCCCCAGGCAGCTCTGCCCCCAATCAAGGGCTGTTCCTTGGCTAAGGTGCCTGTGGCACCATGCCGAGAAACACCCAGGAGCCCTTGGCAACTCACAGGCTCTGCTCCCTCCTTCCCTCCTGCCAGGCCGCTGCACCCACCTCTGCTGGAACAGAGCACCAGGCCCCCTGGCTCCTGCCTGGGGCAGAAGAAGCTCACGTCAGCTCACAACAGAATGTAGAAGACCTGGGACACAGAGACATCCCCACGAGGGGCCAGCACCGTACGCATCCTTGCTGAGGACACACGGCAGCACCCGGTTCCCCCCCACGGCAATGAGAGCCCCTTGCTGCGTCACGGTACCTGCCTCAACCCTCACACATGCCTTAATACACTGCTGTGATAAGGAGCCTGGTGTGGACCTTCTGTATGCGGGAAGTGTGGGCACAGCCAGGACTGCCCCTGGGATGGGGCTGTGGGCAGGAACTGGGGCTGCCAGAGCAGCTCCTCTGCCAGGGGCAGAGAACAGGCAGGACCCTGTGGCTCCCCAATGCTTGTGCCCACCAGGGCTGTGCGTGCTCCTGATCCCTGAGGCCTCTCTGGGCTGGGTGGTTGTGATTGTTGCGTGGTTTGTGTGTGATGGACCCATGACAGTTGTGTGATCAGCGTGTGCCAGGTGCATGATACATCAACTGCAGAAAAGCTCTTGTGATTCTGACAGAGTTCTGTTGTGGAGATTAGCTGGGAGAGTTCTCTGCTCTTAGAGAGACCTCTCTTCTCTGCAGGTATCATGGAGTTCTCACTCGGGAACTCCCGCTGTATTAAGGTACAGACCATTTTCTGCTGGCTGTGTTCATCAGGGCAACTGTGAGCAAGTAGAAGAGAACTGGAATGCGTAGGGAGTAGGCTAACCCAGCCAGCAGCAGGGGCTGTCTCCTGAATCAGTCTAGATCACATTGTATACATAAGCTGGTTGGTGAGTAGCCTCTGAAAAGGTTCCTTGGAAAAATGAGTATCAAGAGGGAGCTGTTTTCTGTTCCCACAGGAAATCCTTATGAGCTTTCTCATCCCAGCCAGAATAGGCTGCAGACTCTCCAAGCTGTTTCACAAAAAGAAAGGGAGAAGAGCTGACTTTAGCAGTGCTTTGGTATCTACCACTCAATCCAAAAATCCAGTGCTTGGAAAACATTTTTGCACGACTAGTCAACTCATTGAAGTGCCAGTGGCCCAGAGGCAGAATTGGAGCAAACAGAGGATCTTGTCTGGAGTCAAGAAGCATCTTTCAAGAGTGTCCTCAGGGGTGGCAATGAGGATGTGTTTTGAGACTCTCCCTTGTACATCAGAGGGGGGTAGGAGTCTGTTGCGTGAAGCAACAGTATCAGCAAAGGAGGATTTTAGGAATGTGAAAGCAGATGGTACAAGGAGAGTCAAAGGGTAAAGCTCCAGAACTTAAAACTGACGCCAGCAGAAAGAAGGATATTGAATAAAAGCTGGAAGCAAGCTGTGCGAGAGGAAAAGAGACTGTGCTAATGGACTGGTTGTGGAAAAGCTGAGTGATCATTTGGTGGATGGTTTTAAAGGGTACCAAGGGATAGTCAGAGAGAGACAGACCGTGGTAATAGAGAGCAAAACCCCACACTCTCCCAAGTGAGATATCCTTCTGGGAAGCTGAATCAGTTGTGTGTCAGAAAACGTACCGAGAACAAGGAAATTTGCAGGTAGGAGTGTCAACAAATTATGACTGTGACTCAATCTCTTGGGATGGGTAGCACAAGCAAAAAATAAATCAAAGGGAGAAACCAAAGCTGAAAAGTTAAGCAGAAGAACAGCAGCAATGCTGAAAGGGAAAGGAAAGATGAACTTTGCACATGTACACAACCTAAGGCCAGAGGAGTTGTATGCTAGTTTTGGTCCACAATCAGGCTGTAATCTAACCTTAGTCACCCTTTGTGATTTGCCTTTGAAGTTCAAGACACTTGTGAAGCTTTCAAGTATTGTTTCAAACTAACACAAGTACCTCAGGCTGGCTGCTCTTGCCACCCCCGAGTGCTTCAGTACCTCTCCACTGTAAAACCCAGGCAATTACAGTGTTCATCCCCCCACTTCCCTGCATGTGCTATTCTAAGTTCACTTGCAAAGCACATGAAATTAGTCAGGGCTGGGAATCGCTGTTGTAGATACTATTGGCACAAGACTCAGTTCTTCAGCTCCAGAGCATGTTTCAAAGGTTCCTCACTATGTAGGAAGCCCCACTGCTGAATAAGAGACTCTTAAAGTCATCAGATACCACAGGACAGGACTGTAGCTGTGCACCAAAAGATATTAGATGGGCAAGATATCAATGAATGGTTAACTTTTTCAGGCCTGTCTTGTACTGGGTTTGGGTTTTTTGGTTGTG
>VXBX01008695.1:2515480-2527314 GCA_013400415.1 Scytalopus superciliaris | reverse complement strand
TTTTTTTTTTTTTTTGAAACAAACCACATTATCACCACTGTGCTCCTGTTGGAGTTCCTGCTGGATTCTTACACACCTAATTCCCCATTTTATCCATGCTCCCAGCAGCACTCACATATCTACCCAAAACGCAAACATGCACGAGTCCCTTTGCACAGTTTCCCAGTTCCCAAGACTTCTCTAAGCCACTCTGGAGTTTCCCCAGCTTGCCTCTACTACCAGTGTTCAAGGAGGAATACATGATCAGAGTTATGTCATGCTAAGCAAACAGTACATCAAATCAGCATTTTGACAGTACAACAGCTTAGATAAAGGGCACAAAACAGCTTACATATGACAAAAATTCCTCTCACCTCTGTACTTGGATTGTCTTACAGGCTTCCTACATCCAGTGTGTGTAATTTTTCCCAATTTACCATATGTTTCATTAAATACATATTTATGACTGAAATATAGGAGCACGCTTTTTTCCTCCCCATGTTATACACACCATTCAATTTTTTTTTTTTTTCTGGAAGGCATGTTGCAACACAAATATTGTTTTATTTCCAGCAATCTGTGCTCATATGCTAATGCAAAACAGACAACACAAAGTGAAATTCTTGGGCTGCTGTAAGTGCAGTGGAGGTAATAAATACAATTACAGCTTAGGACCTTTGAATGGCTCCCAAATAGTCCAGCTTATCAATTGCTTGAGACTGAACCCCAGGAAATTTAATTTAGCTTTACTACTGCCACAAATCCCTTGCCACAACTCCAAGGAACATTTCATTTGTAATAACAAATCAGAGAAGTGTTTTAGCAAGAGGAATTGTATTGGCTTTAAAGGGCTATGGGATTTCCTCATCACCAAGTAAGGACTTCACTTCCTACCCCCCAATGAATTTGACTAGAGCAAGGCTAAATGATGGTATGTTGGCATTATAAGCCTCAGAGATGTTCTGGAAGAAGGAATAAAAAAGAAAAAAAGAAAAGAAAAAAAAAAAGGTGAAATAAAATAACAAAGTATTTGTTGTGTGTGATCTCACAGAAAGGATGAGGTGAGTAAATCCTCTCCTACTACCAGCAGTGCCTGTGCAACCCAACAGCTGTACTGTAGCACAGGGCTTGCAATCCAGCTCCTACCTGGTGACTGAGGATGACAAAAAAAGCCTGACACATTGCAGGGAACTGCTGTTGAGCAGTACAACCAACACAGAGGGACCAACAGAAACATTCGCATGAGCCAGAAGTAGCTTCAAATTGCCTATTAATTCTGGATGCCTGTCAGCAGTTATTATCTGATGGGCCAGGGCGACCTGGCATCTACTACAGAGGAAAAAAAGAAATCAAATATAACCATTACTTAAAAGAAATTAATTTCATCATGACTTTCATCCCCTTGTGCCTTTTAGCCCCCCTTCACAATCCTGGTTCCTCTGGCAGCACTGCCCTCTCAGCTTGCTAGAGCTGTTTGTCCCTGTTCTTCCCGCAGCACTTTCTCCTGTCCCAGCTGAGGGGGGCACATTGGTAAAGGTGCAGGCCCCTCCTCTCCCATTTGAACTGGCTGTGAATTGCCAAGAGCTGGGGGGTATCCTTTCCCAGCCTGCTCATTCAGTGGTCTCTTGTCATCACTGTGTGACTCTGCAAGCTTTCCTGGGTGAAGAGGTTTTAATTTATCAGTAAACAAGGAATATCCACCTTCTGACAGTCAAGCCTCTGTGTACTGACAGGCACCATCCACATTTGAAATGCTGATTTGCATCTTTTTATAAATGAATTTGCTGAGGCCAGGCTCCTCACCTCATGCAGTGTGCTTTCAGTGTGGGAGGGAGCTTTTCCTGAATATAAAAAATATTCAGTGAAAATGAATTTCAGAGATGCATGTTGCTTTGCTTACAGAAACCAATTTTAAAGTGAGCCTTGAGCAGTCACAGCAAGATCTGCTGGAGGAACAGTAAAAAAATGTTGAAATATGGTCCTCTAAAATAAGATTTTGATGGGGTTTGTGATCAAAACTTTAAAGCTGACCATTTTCCTACAAGGTCCTGATAGGATGGTAAATTTAAAAAAAAAAAAAAAAAGTAAAATGAAAGATCCTTAATGTCTCTGTTCTAATAGACTTAAGAATTACCATCACTAGTTTTCACTAAAATTAATAACAGCAAATCCATGGGCTTTAGGCAGTCCTGTTTACTTGACTCTATTTGCATGCTTATCCAGTCAGTGGAGACAAACAATTGCTCACGACATGTCTGACCCATCACCATCGAGCGCCTCAGCTGCCGGGCTGAATGTTAACTGCTGCCTGTTTGCAGGGAGGGTTTGCAGCAGTCTCAGGGGCTTGGGAGAGGTGGGATCGCCCCAAGGGATGGCTGAACCCTCAGCGGAAGGGTGGCTTTGTGTGTAATGCCACAGTCACGGGCTCTTTTTGTTTTGGTCCTGGTGCTGACTGGGGAGCCTTGGTGTGCCACTACACATGTGCTGGGAGGGGGGCAAAGCAAGATCTTTGCTGGACTCCTGGATTTAAAAACCTGCATGAATCTTCAAAAGACTTTTCTAAGATGTCAGTAAGCACCGTTCAGCCCCGCATGCCTCCCAGTCTATCAGAGCAGGTCGTTCATCACACACTCTACCTTGGGACCCAGCTCGGTACCATGAACAAAACATGCCCCAGAGACTCCCCACAGCCCTGTGTTCAGCTTGCCTTCAGCCACTGACATTCTGAGTCTGAAACTCAGCTGTAGCAAGACACTGAGGTAAAAATGGTGCTGAGCCCACTTCTTGCAGGGAGGTCTGTATCTAGGGTCTGCTTGTGAATTTTATGTTAAAGGAGCACTAGAAAAAAAAATTGGCCCATTCCAACAAACTTTAAGCACCACATCTGATCACCTGTCTTTCCTTCATATTTTGGTGGGCTGCCTGTTCCCTTCCCACATGTTCTTGTCTAATCAGGAGCACTGCAAAGGCCTAAAGGCATGGGGAAAGCAAGAGGAAGGATGGCAGCCTGGAAAGTATCATCATGAAACAGTGAGGGAAAACCACCCTTTTTGTTCCTTTTGTAGTAAAAAAGCCTTGTAATTCAAAAAGGCTTTTGCTACAGCAGCTGAGACATCAGTGCTATTTCACTGGGTTTTCTGCCCAGGGTCCTGACAACAGTCAGAAATTTGCCTGGAAGCTATAAACTAAGCAAAAAAAAAAGTTAAGGAAAAAAAATAGTACAAGTGAAAGGCACAATTGAAAGTCACATCCGAACAGGCAAGACACATTGCCAAAGCAGTCAGCAGCCTGGGGGATATTTTAGGCTGTTTAATCCTGCCAATATATGCCAAATATCTACCTGCAAGACCTCAGCAGGCATCTTTGTTTCAGTGAGAGGTTCACTTCAAAGAAAAACAAATGTTAGCGCCTTCCTTCCACTGGAACTTCTAATAATAACAAGTTATAATTTTTTAAGTTAATAGTAACGATTACAATACAACACAAATAATTTGATCACTAATAATCCTGTTTTGGGGAGCCATGAAACAGCAAGTAAATTTCCTCACCCATAAGGCTGAATTACTTGAGGAAAGCCCCTGTGTTTGTGGTAGGAGGCAGCCAGTGGAGTGGGGCTGGGGAGGTCCCTACTTAGCCCTTTCACTTGGCTTCTGGTAAAATTGGGGTGTTTTGCTGGGCAATGCCCCCAGAAAGCAACACACAGTCTTCTCTGCAGCAGCCTCAGGACTGAGATCATGGTGATGTGCTTTAGCACTCATTGTTGCTACAGGTTTAACCCTGCTGTGCCAGTTTACCCCAGATCAACCCAGAGAGGCAATGAAAAGCTTCCCAGCGCTGCCTTGGTCAGGTGTTTGCTGATGTCGATACCTGGGCATGCAGGAGAGCACAGGGCCAGGTTTTGGGCAGGAACCTGGAGCGCAAGTCACATCATCCCTTCACTGGTTTATAACTCACAGGCTTTAATCATGAAGGGGAAGGCATGAAGAGAGCAAGGGATGCAGAGGAAAAGCTGCTGGTGATGTCGGAGGCAGAAAGACAAGCCTGCTGGCGAAGGGAAGCAAAGGTCTGCTCCTGGGGGCTGAGGGCACAGGGCTGGTGACGGCAGGAGGAGGGGAAGGGGCGACTTGCCAATATGCCACGAATAAAAGTCACTGTCAGGGGAAAGATCCCTCCACGAGACTTCTGCCTCAGCTGAGCAAGAGGGACCGAGCATTTTGCATGCTCCATTTTCTTCGCAGCCCAGAGCAGGACTTGGGGCACAGATGTCAATCTGAACTGCTTTTCGCCTTCCTTGCAAATATTTATCCGCTACATTTTCCTCCTGCCAGCCGGCTGACACGTCCTGGTGCAAGGCATAGGCCAGAAAGAGAGAAATCTGTTTGCATTCCTCCCAGTGCAGCAGCAGTGCAGGGCCGGGCCAGCGGCGCTTCTCGGCTGCAAGGGACCAGGCAGACGCGAACCCACCTCGGCTTCCACCTACCATCGGCAGGTCGCTCATTCGAACGTAGAGGAGGAATATTTTCCTCCTCTTTTCTGGCCACTGCTGCAGGATTTTCACAGCAATGTTTTCTTCCAATCTCTGCTGCCCTCTGGTGATGCAAATGCTTCGCCATGAGCCAAAGCCTCATTTTTTTGCTGCAAAATCTTACCCTCATCCTCATTAAAACACCAGCATAGTCACAGCCTGTGGTTTCTTCTTCTTCATCCCCAACACAAACTCTGAAGCCATAAGGCCAGTCCAGGAAGGATTTTTTGTCTAGCACCACAATGATTTAGGAGTTCATTCAACCTTATTACCTCATATAAGGTAAATACTTAATCAATCTACAAACTCGAATATAATTTAAAAATAAAACCCAAACAAACCCCCCCCAAATTGATAAGATGAGAGGTAAGGGCTCTAGCCTGAGACTGGGTTCCTGCACTTCAGATTTTCCACTTGAATTTCTCTCTGTACCAGGAGTCATTCTGGGAAACTTAGCCCTGACCCACCCACTGATGTTTACAACCCCACACTTAGATCAGACATCTGTTTCTCATCAGCAACCCAGGGAAGAGGCTGCCTCTTGCAGGGTCTTGGCCAGACCCTTTGTGGGGCTCTGGGGGAAGGATATTTTCTAAACCCTGCCTGATATACTTTCCAAATAAGTTAAGACAAAACCTGCCTTTTTATTGAGATAAATGCTGTGACAAGCAAGCAGGGATGAAGACTGCTGCATGTTATAACAGGCACCATTTTCTCCCAGACTGTGCTGTTCCCATCACCTACTGCAAAACAGATCTTTAAACCAGGCATAGACTGCTCTGCTTCCCCTGCATGCACAGAGATCAGTTGAGAGAAGAGGAAAAACCCATTAGACAGGTTCCTGGCTGAAGAGGCAGGCGTTGAGCCTGCTCCTCTGCTGCCTCTCAGCATCCTCCTGGCCAATCTCCATGGCTCAGCGCTGCTCAGCAGGGCCCAGAGGGAAATGCTTCCCTAAAGCACCCACCAGGGAGCTGAAAATTGCCAGCAGACTATTCCCATGTTGATTCTCCTGGTCACGGGAGGGAGGCAATGCAGCCTTGTAGATAACACACCGACCCAGAAATCCAGACCCTTTTTTCTCTCCTGCATCTCTAGGAACGATCACTTCATTCCTCGATGCTTGAATTTCCGCCTCCACAAAGCGAGGGCATCGTTTCCACTGTAGAGCAGCATGAGAGCTGGTGGTAACAAGATTTATGATTATTGAGGAGTTATTTAGTACAGCTTTTAGATCCTGCTCCATTGATTTTGCTTCTCAGACTCCATGGCTCCTGCTGCTATTACCGGTTAACTAACACTGGCCCTCCAGTAGCTGCTGGACCTTGTGTTTCTGGAGGAGGCTCTTGGCACTCAGAGCTGCACAGAGAGAGGAGCATCAGCCATGATCACCAGAGGATTTACAGTCTAAAACAGATCTTGAATGTAACCTTGTTTCTTTCTTTTTGTGCTAGCCCCTTGGACCAGTGCTTGCAACATGCAAAAAACACAACCGTGATACTTAAGATGGTAAAATACCTTTCTCTGAAGAGCTCTGTGAAAAGTAACAGGTGATGGGACCCCCCTCATTAATCTTGTTACTTCTGTGACTTGTGGCTGGTTCAATACCCTTGTGAGCTCTGCTGCTCTGTAGTCTCCAGAGAAGGACCAATGGGTTGTGAAGTGGAGGGTTTCTCTGAGCTGATGTATGATTTGATCTTTAATGAGCCATTTTAATCATCTGTGCTGCAGGGTGAAGAGAGGTGTTCTGTCCAGTTTATGGCATTTAGGTTTAGGTAAGGAGGTAGGTTGCCTCTGAGACTTTGTTAGGTTGCATTATTTGGATAGCAACATGCAATTTCCCCCCTTCAGTAAAATCTATACCATTTGGCTCAGTGGGATTAATAACAAATAACTGGAAAAAAAAACCCATGTCAAGCCAATGTGCCAGCAGCAGATTTCTTGAATATCCTTTGTGTGTGCACATTTCTGAGCACATGAAGGACAGGAGTCTGAGTCACTGAGGAGGATGGTCCTGAGAAGCTCAGATCAACATCAAACTGCTCAGCAGCATTCCTGCCTCGTTTATGCAGTTGTCATTTGGCTACAGTCACAAAACCAAGGATCCTTTCAAGTGGCTCATCTGCCCATTTGTGTCCCTGTATGAAACAACACAAATTCAGGGTCAGCACGGCCTGTGCTTCACCTTCCTGGTCGCCTATATCTGAACTAAGCTGGTTAGGCTGGGAGGCAATGCTGTAGGATTTCCTAATCCCAGGAGCGCTAGGATGCCACCCCCAAACACATCATCCTACACTACAGTTGCTTTTAGACCCAAATCAAATCGCAAACAGGAGCTCAGTGCTCCACTTCCAGACTCAAAGGCTGTGTTTCCATCTAGTCATATTTGTTTTACTCCAAATCCCATTCACAAAGTGACACTGGACAGACAGTGTCTGCAGACAGGAGACATCAAAATGCCCTCACCGTGAGGGGAGTTGTGCACACTGGAGCATCTTGGCAGCAGCGCTGAGCCCTTTGCTCCTCAGGATGCAAATAATCACTGAACCACAGGGACAGATTTGGATTTTCACATACTGGGAAAGAACGGTCAGTTCTTAATAGGTAATTAAAGTTCCTCTTTAATTAAGCAGCACAAAACATTTTATGTCTCCAGACTAGTGCCCTGGGTAACTGAAGTTCAGATAAACATAGTGACAAAGAAACATTCATCTTACCTAATGTTTATTGACCAGATTTTAAAAGCAGCAGGCTGCTGCAGGAACTCTCCTGAGAGCTCACTGCTGCTGTGCTGCTGGGGGATGGCTCCACGTTTTGGCTGGCTCTGCTCTGCCAGCACGCAGAGAGCGCCTTCACAGCCTCCCATCTCTCCGCTGAGAGATCGGAGCTTCTCCAGCTTTCCACCATCCACTTCCACCCCTTAGAGCGGCAGAGGCTGAAAGCTCAGTGTGAGCCAGCCTGCCTTGAAACAAACAGAAGCTTATCACCACTGAAACACAGTTTTCTGCTTCCCTCGTTAGGATGCTGCGCTAATTAATATATCAGAAGGGGCTGTTGGGAGCACATGCTGATTAACTGCGAGCCCAGTGGAGAGGGGCTGGGTGAAACTGCGATGTTGGAGCTGGTTTCTTTATTTAACTCCAGCTTTCTTTGCCTCCCTACAGCAGCAGCTTTCTGCCTGCACTTCTCTAACACTCTCTGTCACAGCCCCAGGCATCACAGCAACTTTGATTTCTTAAAGACAGACACAAACTATATTTGTACTGAATTATTTTTACCCATAAATATCACAGATGTGAAGACAGTACAAGAAGTGTGAGTGTCCTAACAAAACCAACGTGCCACACATCCCCAGCATTTCAAGATGCTTGTGAATAATCTGGTAATTTCAGGTCAACCAAAAGGCTGCTAAATTACATCCACAAGGATCCTCTTCTCAATTTCCTAGTTGGATGGCAAAAACTCAGCGGTCTCTGTCCTGCTGTAATTTTTGCTGGAGAAGTCTCACTTCTGCTACCTGTTGCTATCTTTCATCTGGCATTGGTTTATCCCTTATGCCCTCCTGCACACTGGCCCTTGTTTCACCTCTTTTCTGCATCTGTCCCTCTCCCAAGCTGTACCTGTGGCTTCCCCTTCCAAGGACGGGCACTGTTCTGCTTTTCTCCTCTGCTCTAAGCAGTGTTTCCGCTACATCACTTCCAGCACCGTATGCTTCTCCCTCTTGCATCTGCTTCTTCCTCCTCATGGTGATCTCCTTTTTTTTTTGGCCCTCCTTTCACTGAAACAGGCAGCCAGTTGGTATTCCCACACTGGAGGAAGCACTCAGCACAGTCCTTGGGTACAGTTTTGAATTCCCATTGCTCACAGTCAGTGTCCTTCAGTTACCCAAAAGGGAGCTCAGCAGATAAGTTTTCAGCTGCCAGCTATCAAGAGTCCTCGGGGGTATTCTCCCTTTCTGTCAATAGCTACTCTGTTGCTACCACTGCATACCTAGATCATATATCCGAATATTTTTCCATGGGAAAAGACAAGTCAGCCAGAACCTTGTGACTTTCAAAAAACAGTCACCAATTATCTCGCAGTTGCAACCAGGAATGCCTCGAGGAAACTTGTACCTCTGAGTGCACCAGGGCACATGAAAAGATGTGTCTCATTGGCAGGATTACAATTTGCATTTGTGCTGCCAAAACGCAAATGCCACTGTGGGGCAGCTGAAAGCACACCAGCAACTCCAACCCTTTCAATAACCCAGATGTGTGATTGATTGGTGTTGCCCACTCTGTTGGGCTCATGCCTCCAGATGAGACCAGCAGGATGCACCTGGAGGTTGTGTCAACACCAATCTACACATTTTGCAGGGGCTGTTGGTGCACTGAACAAAGCAGGTTTAACAATCACCACCACACTGTATTCCTGAAAAGTCAAACACTACATACTGCCTTTCTTTCAGTGAGTTCAACAGCTCTGACCTTTATGACTCCACAAAGCACTGGGACACAGGGAATGGAAGGCATGGAGAGCAACAACGTGCTGGTGCTACTCCCATTTTGCCCTGAGCAGCTCCTCTCTCCTCTCTGCAGATGTGAGGAATCACAATGCTCCAAAGGCCAAATCCCAGGGCTATGCAACCAAGGGTAGTGAAGAAATCAGTACAGAGTGAAACGATCATGGCCTCCTGCTTCCAAGGAAGCTCAGGACTTCCTCCTTGGCAGGGGTGGTGGCTCCCCCAGGTTTGTGATCCCCAGAACCAGATCAGCTTCATCACAGGCCTCAAAGCTGGCCAGATTTGGCCCCTCCTGCTCTCACTTGTTGGCACTGCCAAGACCTGCCTCCACTCTGTCCCCACCAGGAGAGGACATGCAGCTCTGGGAGCTCAAGTGACCCCCATGGCCCCCAGCATGGTGCAGGTGAGCAGCTGCAGTGGGCATGTCCCAGAGTATGGCACACTGCACACAAGGACTTGGCAAGCCAAGAAAGCAAGGTAACTTCAGCTGGAAATTGCAACACTCCCTTCCAACGGAAAGATATATGCCATGTGCATTTATCAGAGCCCTGAATCGCTATCCTTCTGCACTGACACCCTTTTCCAGCATGTGCTATAAAGTAAACATTGCCATAGAGGAAGATGCATCTTTGCAATCACCATCCACATACCCGAGCTTCACCTCCCTTTAGGGAAGGTGTGATCCAAGGGATGACAAAGATAACAGACATCTCAAAACTGCCTGGGTTAGATCAGGCTCTGTTTGTCCAACTACATAGCATAAAAGGGTATCAAGAAAATCCCTTCTCAAGATTGGCTGCAAGCTGCCATGTACATAATCTACGTTTACATATACGTATGTAAGCTTAATATATATGTAAACTATATTTACATACAAACATATGTTAAAGCCTTTGGTAAGGTTGAATGATCCCTACAGGCTGAGCTACTTGAATTTCTCAAGATAAGACTTAGGCACCTAATTTTATTCACTGCACTAGGGATGATAAACCTCAGATATTTGTATGAAAAAAACCTCATATTTTTCAATAGTTGAAATTCTTAAGGCCTTAATCAGGTTAGAGGGATTTAGAAGCTACATCGAGATCTGCATCACATGGGAAATTGAATTGATTTTTTTTCTAACTGCCTACAATAATGATTTTAAAAGAAAAACAAATCCTACCATTTCAGCAGACTTCTCCAAGTCCACATGAGACACACGCTGGCAGCCAGGTGCCACCCTTCTGGTTTTCAAGAGCTCTGTGGCATTCCAAGGCATCACTGCAGAAAACAGATGTATTTTTATGGTAATCATTTTAACACCTTTGACATTGTTTTGCAACTATCTTGGATCCCATTACACTTCACAGAGCTGCAGAGAGAGATGAGAGCTGACAAGTCTAAATTTAAGAAGTAGAGGAGACCTGACTCACTGCTGGCACTGCCACTGGCTCTATGCACGAGTGGGTAAATCACCCAGTGTGTCTGTGCAGCACCTCAGCCTTGCCCAGGAGCCCTTCTCCCTTTAGCCATGTGTTTCAGGAGACATTTTCAGGGGGCTGGTCAGAATAAGAATGCTGGTGACATCTATGCACGTCTCCATCACATGCTGCAGTTTGGCACTGGGTTTGCACTCACCTTCCACACAAGGGGCTGCAGCTGGTCAGGGCTGATAGAAGATCAGCATGGCAATATGTTGTGTGGGCAGGCCAAACCTAAACCTTGTGCTTTGCTTCAGGAAACTGCTTCTAAATACTAGTGAAATCTAACCCTTCAAAACAAACAAGTGGCCTTTTAAAAAAACAAATTAAAAATGGGGCATATTTTTAGTCTCCGCTCCAAGTATTCTACATTTCTAATGGTAAACTAGGAAAGGGAGAGGTGATAGAAGTACATGGGTTTTGGTAAAAAAATTATTTAATTTTCAGAGATCCATATGTTGCTTGGTGAGCTCTAAAAACGTGTTACTACTGAAAACAGAAACATTTTGATGACCATTTTTAAATGACCATGATAGATCTAGAAATGCCCTTCACCTGGCCCTGCCCTCAGCTGGGACAATCCCTGGCTGACTGTGTGCACCTCCAGCTTTATGCTGGCCTAGGAGTGCTGTGGACCATCAATCTGCAAGCAGCCACAAGAGCCCCTGGATCGATATATGCCTCAATGGCTGTGTTTGTATTTGACAAATTCTCTGCTTATGAAACCCATGTATTACAGTGTTTCTTTCCTGTGCTACAAGCATTAATCAGAGAGGTCTTTCTGGAGGGAGGAAACTGATAGTGATTTGAGGATAACATCAGCAATGTGGTGCTGCTGCTAATATTTCTGCGTTGTGACTTCTGCCACATCCAATGTCGGCAGTGCTCTTTGGAGACAGACTCCTCCAAAGCCATCTGCTTGTGTGGGTGATGCCTCATGTACCTTGGGGAAAACAAGCAGAAATCCACCACAGCTCCCCTTCCCCCATCTGACAATCCAGAGCCAATAAAGGCTAAGCCAAGCTAAGGAATTAAATATGCTGGAAGACCAAAGCCCTCACTCCCGTGAAACAGAAGGTAAATATCTCTAGTATTTACAGTACCAAAGTTATATTGGAGAACGCTCCCACAGAGACACTGACTCAAAGGAAAGTGTTGCCGGCATTTTGGTTAACACATGGATTTATGTTCCAGCTGCAAAGCCGTGTCCTGAGGACAGAAGGGCCTGGGACAGTCAGGGTCACGCAGCCCCCCTGGCTGCCTGGCTGAAAAGCAGCAGAGCATTACTAAGAGCCGAGGTGGGAGGGGGGGTGGAAATAAAAGAGAAGGATAAAAATACTCAAATGCTATTTTGTCATTAATAGAA
>VXBX01008695.1:2485158-2515457 GCA_013400415.1 Scytalopus superciliaris | reverse complement strand
GTACTACCATTTTGTCCTTAATATAACTAAAGATCAGGTTATAACTCAGGGGTACACCCCCATTCCATACACCCCACCTCTCTGCTGCTGCCAAATCCCTCATACTGCAACAGCCCCAAGGCCTTACCACTGCAGCACAGGGATTTCACTGGGAATATCAGCAGCTTTGCTCCAGACATAGGGTGAGGCCAGGTTCAGAGTCACACTTTCCTTGCTGCCAGGAGGCCAGGCCTGTCCCACATCTTGGGTGAACATTGGACCTGGCAGCAGTAAAAATCTAAGACAGAACTGATGCTACTGGTAACTGAGAGGAAAGCAAGGATTTTCCTCTTACTAGCTACTTCCTCAGCCCTCTGCTACCATGTTTGGCTGTTGCTTCAGGCCCTCTGATAGCTTAAACCCCTGTGCACTACCATGGAGCTGCAGGCACTCGCCGCAGCATCAGATCAGTATTTCCCAGGGTGCTCCTGACTCAGTTTCAGGATGCAGCACAAGGCAACAGAAGCTGACATGCCCACTCCTGCAAGCTGCTTTCCCTAGGAAGCTTTTCCTAAACTATGCAATTCCTCAATCTCTTCAAATAATCAAATTTCAGGAGGAAAGCGAGAAAGAAATTCCTTAAGGGATTCACTTTGTTTCTGGGGAAATCAAAGACAGTAAGGCACCAACAAGACAAATATCTTTGATGTTAGCACAGAGTGCTGCTTCGCACGCAACGCCCTTTCCCTAACACACTGATTCCATCCCCAGTGATTCACAAGGAGCAACTGAGGATGTGCAACCCTGTCCTGAGACTAAGGTCTCTCACACAGAAAGCATCCTGCCCCCCTCCCTGTCTCAGCCCTCTCTTCCACACTCTTACAATATAGCAGAATGTTTTCAGTTGCCTGTTTCACTGCAGTCCTCCAAAAACCCTCCCTCTACAGATCTCAACAGGTCCATCACCCTCTAGGTGGGAAATGCCCACTTGTGTAAGCACCAATTCTGCACTTTATGGATCTTGGCCTTGGAAGATGCACAAGACCAGTGACCCAGGGGAGTTTACCCACTGAGAACTGGGAGCAGCAACAAGCCCCAAATTCTGGTTGTAGCCCTCGTTCCCCATGTTGGAGCAGAGAACAATCCCTTCTCCATCCTCTTTTGCCCTGGATGGTCCTGGTTGCAGGGGGAGGGCTGCAAGGTGGTGGTGAAGTAGCACAGCAAGGGGAGATCCTTGGGACAGTCACCAGAGTAGCATTCCTACCATTGTGACAGAGAACAAAAAATATGTATTTGTATGCTGATGTAGAAGCAAAGCCTTCCTAGATTAAGAGCTTCTTGTTCCCTTTCACCCAGCACTTTGAAACTGTCTTTGAGAGCTGGAGTCCAGCTCAACCCATCTCCACTATCTCTCATTTTTAATGCTTCTAATCATATCCCAGCTACCAGTTCATCCCACACTGGATGGAAACCAGTGGATTCCTTGACATACACACATACACCCACCTCAGCTCTGCCTTCCCGTTCTGCTACTCAGCACATCTGGTCAGCAAAGGAGCCCTTCGAGTTTCCCTTCTTGGTGTGAAAGAATTTGATTTGTGCCTCATTTCGCTGCAGAACTGAGCGTAGGTGCTTTCTCATTGCCAACCACCCCCTCAGCTTTCCCGAGGGGATACTCATGTCCCCTGAGCTTGCTCTGTGCAGTGAATCCTCAGATGTCAGCATCAATCTGAGCATTTATCACTAATAACATGATTTCCTAAGGCTTGGAGAGGGAAGGTAACCCAGACCACTGTATGAATAAACACAGGTCTGAAATGATGACTCAGAAAAACACGCCCTCATTAAATATATCAGATCTCACTGTAACAACCTCCTTGAAATCTAACAGCAACTCCTGGAATCTCTGCCTGGCTTTCCTCTCCATCCATGGAGAGCCAAAGAGCCTACAATTACTGACCAGGTCTGGATTCAGAGAAACTGAAGAATTTGTCCTAAAAGGAGCAGCTTTTGTGATCTCCGGTTATATTTTAGCCTACACTATTTGGCCCAGAGCTGGCTGCCCACCAAGACTGCTGCTGTGTCTGAACCTTTCCCAGGCTGCACATGCACATCATGCAGATGGAGATGCTGAGGGGACTAAAGCTGTAGTGAAAGCAGAAATGTTGCACTGCTTGAAACTCATTTAACTTACAATAACTTACCAAAAGCAGCCAGACTGCAGCTAAAACCATTCATCTCCCTTGCTCTTCCATAAGTATAACAGTTACTACCTGTATTTGATTTCATTTTTTTTAATTACTCCCAATCCAAAACTCTACTTTCCAAATTCCAGCCCAGTCGGAATTTCCACTGCTGAGTAATGAATCCTGAAATTGGACAACGAGACATGTGATTGCACTAGAAACAATAGCACTGCCTTGACTCAAAGGGGACAGGATTGCAGCTTATAAATATCTTCAAGGTGACAGTACATGAGCAGGCTGGGAATTATTCATAATTTTAGCGGATAGTTGGAGACAGAGAACTCTCTTACAGGTAGTAAGGGAGGAAAATATCTACACCTTGGGGAAATTCTTAGCAGGAAACTTGTAAAGCTTGGAATAGCTCAGCAATGAGAGAAACTCTGCCCAGCTCAGACACAGTACCTCCCTCTTGGGCCTGTTTTCCCCCACTCACCTGATATGAAGGATACCCAGGAACGATGAGGTTGGGTCCCTCATGGCCACACCACAGCTCAGAGGTATAAGCCAGGAGAGCTAAAGTACAAAAGAACAGAAGGCCACAAGCTGCCCAAGTGTTGTCAAAAATACTATTAAAGTTGTACACCTTCTGACTAAAGGTATGCCCCAGACAAAGAAAAAATGGTGGCTGTTCCCCAGCTCCAGACCCCCTGGTTACCCACAGACAAAATGGCGGCTGTTCCCCCCTCTGTGCCCAATGGGTTCCCGTACACAAAATAGTGGCCGTTCCCCCCTCTGTGCCCAATGGGTTCCCCCATACACAAAATGGGGGCCATTCCCCCCTCTGTGCCCAATGGGTTCCCTCACACAAAATGGCGGCCATTCCCCCCTCTGTGCCCAATGGGTTCCCCCATACACAAAATGGTGGCCATTCCCCCCTCTGTGCCCAATGGGTTCCCTCACACAAAANTACACAAAATGGCAGCCGTTCCCCCCTCTGTGCCCAATGGGTTCCCCATACACAAAATGGCAGCCGTTCCCCCCTCTGTGCCCAATGGGTTCCCCATACACAAAATGGCAGCCGTTCCCCCCTCTGTGCCCAATGGGTTCCCCATACACAAAATGGCAGCCGTTCCCCCCTCTGTGCCCAATGGGTTCCCCATACACAAAATGGCAGCCGTTCCCCCCTCTGTGCCCAATGGGTTCCCCATACACAAAATGGCAGCCGTTCCCCCCTCTGTGCCCAATGGGTTCCCCATACACAAAATGGCAGCCGTTCCCCACTCTGTTTTTGGGGCTTCACAGATTCCCTGGATTTCTCTGCAGCTGCAGCACAACAGCCTTCGGCAGTGGCACAAGAGCTTCTGCGCCCGGTTCAAATCTCTGATTTCCCTCACAATTTTCCAGGGCGCTGCTTCCCGCTGTCAGTTTGTGTCTGCGTCCCCGTCAGGATGCGATGGGCAGGGGAGAACGGCTTGGGCAATATTTCCAGCCGCCCCGGGCTTTGCGAGCAGCTCTGAGACTGCTGATTTCGGTGCCGCTTCAGTGTTTCTCTCCTGTTTGAGAGTCTCAGCACATGATGCTCTACTTTGGCTAATTAATTTTTAAAGAAGTTGTGTATATTAATGCAAATTCTATTAGCGATGCCTCTTGCCAGCCCGTGTATTAAATACAGTGCCAGTAGCATGACAGCACTTGACAGTCACCACAGTGGTATATTACATGTATTTTTATTTTATACCCCTTTTAATGCTTTTAAGACACATCCTTAAAATAAACCGGAATTGTTAGTATGCTTGTACTAAAGCACAAAAATATTCCTTCTTAATTTAGCCAGGTGTATGTTCCTATTAGAGCTGGAGATGCCGGATAAAGACTGGCACACGCCATGTGTGGTGCGAAGTGGTGGAGCTGTGTTGCCTTCAGAGGGACTGCAGAGGCTGCTGTCAAGGGAGGCTCTGCTATTCCTCTGGAGCCATAACTTGATATTCCACACTGGATGATTATCGTCAAGGGACAAGGTTTGGTAACAGCCCAACTACTCTGCAAACTGGCGTGGTGACAGAAGTCCACAAATCTCTAGGCACTAGAGAGGGACAAAAGATGCTCTGCAAGTGCAAATCCCTGCTTGGGAGAGTTTGCAATGCAACTGTCCGTGTTGGGTTCTGCCTTTCCATGACGAAGGAGAAAAATCTGCTGACAGGTTATATTCCGTAGCAAATAAGTTGTGCTGACTGCTCATGATCCAGCAGGAGTTGGGCACAGGAAGGGCGCTGTGCAGGATCCAAGCAAAGCTGGATCTTGCCCAGCATGAGGTATTACGGAGAGAAAAGAAACTAAGGGAGGCCAGCACACAAGGGAACCTTTCCAGAGCCATCTTTGTGGGGCCAGCAGGACTGAAAGCCCAGCATGGAACAATCAGCAAGAGAAGAAACAAAAAGAAGAGGAGAGGGAAAAGCAGTCCTGGAACAGGCAGGAGCACAGGTGATCCCAGAGGGATCAGGTGTGAAAGACTCTTTAATGTGCAGGATCACGGCCCTGTAGCCACAAAACTCACTGTTAAAGACTCTGCCCTCGAGTGCCTGGCCCAGGTATCCAACAGGCCAGTGCTCTGCTAGTCCACAAAGCAAGTAAAGCTAATCAGGTCTCAGCCCCCAGGGGTGTTAAACACAATGCCACACAAAGGGATGGATGCATTTCTAGTTCTNTTTTTTTTTTTTTTAAAGCAGCACACTGACCACATGGAAACCTAATAGCTAAGCTCTCAAAAGCTGGGGTGCAGCAGAAGCAAGGCTGCACAGGTAACCTGAAACCATCCCTCTCAACACAACAAAACCTCGAGCTGGCCAGTTGCACTCCTGCCTGGGTCACCGCTCCCTGCCTCGCTGCAGTGTGCAGGAGGGGCGGCGTGGCAGGAGCCGATGTTCTGCTCCAGCAAACACTGTTTGCCATCTCTTACCTTCGACTCCGTAACCTTGGCATCCTTCAAACGAAAGGGGCAGATGCGCTGATAAGGTCAGGCTGCTCTCTGCCCCCAGGTATTTACTGCTGCTCAGATGAGTTCACCTGGCTAGGCTGCACAGCAGAAGGGAAAAGGTGCTGCCTGACAAAACCCAGTCAAAAGACATCGAGTGCCCTCGTGGAAATAATTTGTGACTGGATAGCATTTGGCCTGTGTCAGGAGCCAGCAAGGTAAAATAGGTCAGTGCAGTTTTGTGGCCTGCTACAGATGAAACCTTCTGAAGATGGTGCTGCCTGCAGACATCCTGGTTTTGCATATAATATTTTGGCCTCCCTCTGCAGGGTGTCAGCTGTGACAAGTCACATCTGCAAACACCACGATGCAACCTTTAAGAAGGGTCTTTTCAGACCCTCATTTCCATCAACTAAAGGCTTAAAGCAGCGTGAGGGTAGCGGCAGCTAAGGAAAGGGTAGGGAAGGTGCAGGGGACCCATCCATCATCACTTAGAGCTCGTGAGTGGCTGTCCCAGTTTCTTTAAGCCTCCCTTCCCAATTTGGCAAATGCAGGTAAGTTTTTTCCAAGGTCAAAAGTCTTGTTCAACCCCAAGCAGCATTCCTCGTGTCCTGTCTCACCCGTGCCTTCATTCCTCCAGAAAACAGACAGAAGGGAGGGTAAAAAAAAAAAAAGCATTGGCACAGCTCTGCCTTGGACTACCATATGCTCCTCTGAATCTTCTCTTGTCCTCTGAATAACCAATTTCTGCTCTCTCACATGTAGTGATCAAAATACCAGAGGAAAATATCCATACTTCTCTCAGCCACACGATTTCAAACACCAGCCCTGGCCCTTCCCTCACCCTGTGGGCTCTCAAACAGACCTTGTTTCTTTTCCTCCCTCACTGAGATTTGGTTGGTGGTGAGGAAAGACTTTGGCAAAACATCCTATTCCTAAGCACATGGCACATATGAGAGATCAGTGCAATCATCCCATCCATAATGTCAGAATCTAAAGAGAGATTTAATCTTATGATATTTGAAGACGTCACAAGAACAAGTTTCTTCTTTTTAATTCAACTTTGGGATTTCCTGTAATGGAAATAACAATCCTCAAATTATCCTTTCCTGTTGGAATGAGTTTTGCTGTACAAAACATACAGCAGTGCCCCAAAGCAGTTCCTACCTCCTAGGAACAAAAGGTCACCACAAGAAAAAGTGCAAGAAGCAGAACTTGCACATCACAAGGATCAAATGTAGGTCAACACTGGCATGCTTTGAATATTTTTTTCCTGTGCACTGAACAAAGAGGTTAATTCCACCCCGGGCCAGAGCACTCTGGGAGGGAAAGTGTCTCTCCTCCATCTCTCAGCACCTCCCTAGGCTGCAGTTCAAACCAGTCCCAAGAACCTGCAGTCAGCAGCATAACATGAGTGTTGAAAACAACTCAGCCTAAAACGTTTGGTTTTCCCTCATCTGGGGGAGTCTTACTGGGCTTTTTATAGGGTGCAGGGCAGGTTTATCCTGGATAATGGTACCACCATTCTCACACATTAACTGGAGCTAACTGGGACACCAGAACTGATCACAACTCACACATTACACTGCAAGATGCTGCAGGTATCAATTACCCACAGGTCCCAGCAAAGCCAGCTCTAACACCAGTTAAGTGAACTGTCCTTCTGCAGACTTTGCCCCATTCCTGTGATGAACCAAAGCTTTTGGCACCGCAGCAAGAGACCTCAGAGACTCACTAAAGGCAACTTCTGCATCTCCATACACAGAGATTAAGGCCTTAGCAGCTGCAGTCAGGAATGCTTGCCAACAGCCCGTCCACAAAGCCCAAGAAGTAGGGGAAAAACATCCATCAGCATTGAAGTAAGCTGGTGTCAACTCTGATTTGCTAAAAACCAGGTGAGCCTTGAAAGTGGTGTATGGGGAGAGTCATCAAGGAGTCTGATCCAATCCTCCAGCTCTGAGAGCATCTTGTACAAAGAGCACAAGAAACTGCAGCTCCAATAGTGCAGGGCAAAGCAATTTGCTCCTTAGCAAAAGGCAGGAACAAAAAAGACTCCTATAAAACACTAGAGGGGGAGGGAAAGACCTTAAGACTTCAACAAACCCAGCTTGAAATCTCAAGAGAGTTACAGCAAACTGCTTAGAAATGAAAACAAGGAAAAAGCAGCTTTCCTGGATGCCAGATGTGACTTCAGGGCAGTGGGACTCGTGATTTTCCAAGAAAAAAAGAGTTTTGCCTTGGAGGGACAGATCTAAGGACAAACCAAGACAGCTTAATGTGAAATCTCACCCTGCCATCGGTTACATCTTGCAGGTGTCCCAAATCCTCCCTGCAGTTAACCTTGGTGCCAGTCACTGTGTGTGTGTGGGGGTGAGTCTGTTACAGCCAGACCTCAGCGGGTGTGAAAGTCTCCACACCATGTTCATCACCAGAGATGGCACCAGGGACAGAAAGGAGAAGCAACTTACTCTTCAGATCAAAACTCGCAATGTGCTAAGGCAGAACGTTCTCCTAACTTATAAAATGACCAAATTTTGGACAAAACCAAGCAAAGTTTGGGTAGTGTGCATCACCAAGTTGTTTTTCAAGGTGCCACCTCCTGACATTCCATTTCATGCACTTCAGAAGTTGTGCTGGCATGTGCCTGCCACAGCCACCACCCATCCTGCAAGGCCACTGCCTTTTCCTACTCCTCTTGCACTCCCTGGATGTCTCACACTGAATATTAATTGTGGATAACAGTGGCTCAATACGGCAGCACAATCAATTGCTCCCAAAGTGCTGGTGGCCAGAGAGGCAAAACCCACTGCCGTTAGACCCCTCCTCCGTTTGCTTTGGATTTAACACATCAAGGAAGACAAGTTTCCTCATTCTGCCAGTGCTCTCTTTGCTCAGTCCTCACTGAGCCTTCCCAAGTGTCTGTCAGCAGACAAGGAAATGTTTCTTGAAGTGCAGCTTACAGATTGCTGCACAGAAATAGTTTATTTGCTTACAGTGCCACGGATGCAGCATTACGGATGCTCTCAAGTCCCTCGAAGCATAGTATGACTACAATACAAGCAACTGGAGCAGAAAGCCTGGAAGGGGGAAGGGAGACCAAGGGGAAAAAAAGAATATTCAGGCTGTCTTGAATGCTATAAAGCTTTGCTTTCTTTTCTTTCCTAACGTGACAAAGTAAGCTGCACGGAGTAACAATTGGTTCCTGCATGGATCACTTCATTAATGAAGTATTGATAAAGGCAAAGTTAAAATTGCGTTTATAATGACCAAATAATAAATGCTGTTTTGCACTTATAGCACAACCTGAAGCTCAAAGACCTTTCATGACTGTCTTAGTCACTTTCAAAATGGCTTTTGTGGAAGGTTCTAGATACTCTGTGAAACCCCAGATCATCATGAATTAGGGCTGCCTACATCACAAAATTATGCTCATCAACTGAGTCAGCACTGGAACAAGATTAGCATTAACAACACTTGCTAGAGAATAACAAGACAAATTTAAGGTACTCCAAAAAGTTTATTACAGTGTAGATGTACTATGCAATGGTTGTCACTAGAAAAATTACTACAGTGTGGAGCTAATAGCTAATTCTCCAAAATGTTTTGCAGGAACTTTGAACACTCAAATGAAAAGTGGGTGTTGTGAAAGTGAAAGCATTCTGAGCCAAATTTTGCTCTTAGATGTGCTGTTATCGCAGCTCCTAATGAGATTTAGTCTTATAGCCAAGAATCAGAGCAGTAGCATGCAATTATTTGGGGGGTTTTAGCTGAAATAATGTTGATTCAGAGCTTGGTGGAGGAGTCTACTTATAAAAAGAGTTCTACAATTTTTTATTTGCTTTTACACCTGTATCTTTGCAGCTGCCAGGCTTTCATAAAACAAAACTGAGGCTAAACCAAGCAGTAAGTCCTTCCCTAAGTGACCCACTGCATCTCTCCTCCTGCACTTGCCATTCAGCCTCCTTTCTCCAAAGCTGCTCTGTGCTTTGGTAGTGTTTTACTCCAGTTTTAGCCATATCCTACATGACCACAGCAAATCAGTTCCCCAGACTTCCCCTGGCAGAGCTAAATATGTTTGTGCTATAGGAGAAAACAACACCATACGGCAGTTGTTTGATCTCTAAGCAGAAGGCCTTTTTTTGAAAACTGGTGAGCTCCACCTGTCTAGAAAGTTGCCTTTCCCTCACAGACACTGCAAAATTTGTTTGCACACTGCACATGCCTGCAGAATCCAAGATAAGGAAACTCTGGAGATCTGTTCTAGACCATCACCAGTTCCTGATTGCACAGACTCTGCAGGGTCATTATTGTCTTCAAACATGGTCCAAGGTTGGATTTTCCCTACCAGGTACATGGGCAGTTTTTGGTACTCTGACAGAGGTAGCTGATGGGATTTTCCTGTCCATTTGCTGGGGTATTGGCCCCAACTGCAGCCCTGTATTTGGCCATAACCTGAGGTCCATATATACATAGCACAGCTCAACATCCCATTACGTAAGCCTGACATACCATATTATCAGTCTGCTTTTAAGAGCCTCTGACATTATCTTGCAGTAATTCCACAGGCCAGTAACTCTTGTGCAGCGCATTTGTGACATTTATATCCACATTAAAATCACTTAAGGACATAAGAAGGGCTCAGCCTTCCATGGGACACACCAAAGTGTCCACTGTGACCTGCCACGTGGTGCCAACAAGAGGCCAACGTGTTGTGTACCAGTTGGGCACAGGCTGTGCATTGCGCCACAGCATGGCCTGGTGCATCCATTCCAAAGAGAGAGAAGTAGAAAGGAGGCATGAGGAGAGGGAGACTAAGCATGATTTCCCTGTGCAAGATGCTGGCTCTGCTTTCTTTCTTCATGCTGCGCAACTATTTGCTAAAGGAAATAATTTCACTAAAGATGCTCTGCTTCCTTTGTGAAATTACTCTTTAAATGCTGATTCTCCATCTGTTGCACAGCTCCAGATTTTGAAAGATATTTAGGGACCTAGCTCCCAATTCAAATAGATGTCTGACATGTTTTAAAAATTAAATTGCTGCCTTTACATGTAACAACACACAAATTTAACCCTGGCTTTTTAGGATGAGGAAAAAAGTATTGTGAGAGCAATCAGTGATTTATTGACCTTGAAACAAGATGCAAACCTTGATACAAAAGAAAGGTTATGGACCATATCTATGTCTCAGACACAACAACCACCACCTTGTGCTACACCAAAGAGTTTACTAGTTTGCAATGAGCTCTCAAGTGTGAAAGCAAGTCCAAGATAAACTTTCTTCACATCACACAAGCTTCAGTAAGAGCTCCCTTTAAACTCACTTGATACTAAGATCTGGCTCCCAGGAAGCTTGGCAGGAAGCCCTACAAGAGTTGCCTACTGTTACACCATCTAAGCAAAACCTGCTTCACTGAGTGGAAATGAAAGCAGCCTCAGTACTGACAGTAAGGAATTTTTTCCTGTAGGAAAACACCTGCCAAAGCTCCAGAGTCACAGCTGTCCCATCACAGGGTTAAGGCATAGAATCATGAGGGCAGGGTGGAAAAGGCTGTGTGCACATAACCTTAACACAGGCAGCACTCTCTGATCCTCAACACAGCTCCTAGACCTCCACCAATCACCATCACCTTCACTTCAGTCCCCTGGCTAGTCTGCAAGTCACAGATTAAAGACATGCCTTTAAAATAAATATCTCCCTTGATAAAGCTGAACTGCTGGCTGCATCTTTTCTCCTTGGCAGTAACTTGAAAACTTTACACCTTTGCTATATGAATTCAGAACTTAATTTTCCTGGATTTTTAATTTTTAAATTGGCTTTTTTTATCCATACATTTTCACACTCATACCATGCTTATCTACACGTTCACATTTTTATAGACTCGTTCAGATTCATTCAGTTATTTTAAAGACACTCTAAAAGGAAACACTTCTTGAGTCATCTATCCATAAAGTGCTTTCACTATGACAAGCCTATTCACTGAGGACTCAAAGCGACATCAAATCCAAAATATACCTATCCTGAATCCCTTTTGAGTTGCAAGCAATAATTGAAGACCAACCTGTAGGAATCTTTCTGGGAAGAAATGCTGTATAACTTATTTGAAATGTGAGCCAGTCTCCCAATAGATGCAGGTCCCAAACAGCTTTCCTGGATTTTAGATAAGGACTAAACTGGAACACCAGGGCAAAGATATTGTGTTCAGTACAACACATGTAACAAATCAGTTTAAGTCAGTCATATATTCTACTTCTCTGTCACCATGGGATGTTCCAGAAAACTGTAATTGTGCTGTAAAACCTTCTTCAGTCTTTCATTTCTCTCTGCAGTTCCAACCAGCAGTCATACAGGTGATATGTGATGGCTACAAATCCTCCATTGAAGGCAATGGGCATCACACCAACTCAAAGCAATGGTAAGTCAAACCCATCTTTCACACTGTTTAAAAATTAAGGTTCAGCACACTGCCAAGTTTCCTTCTTAGACACACAAATGTCTAAAAAGTTTGCTTCAAGAAACAATTAGCTCTTCCATTCATCCTGTGAGCTGTTCATTCAGAAACCAAATGACTGCCCTCTTTCATATTAGCCAAGATTCATGCTCTCATATCTCAGGATAGCACTCTGCAGCAGTCTGAAGAACCACTTAAAAATGATGTATTCATTACTCATTTCCAGAGTTCATTAAATAATCTTTCCTATTTGTTTTCTTTGTATTTTTTGCCACAACTGAGTGCAAATAAGCTAACTGCTGGGTCTCAGAGGAGAAGATCAAGGATGCTGATTACCTCAACATACAGCCTGTGTTCTGCTGGAGTTTCCTGAACAGTGTTTCTCCTCCTGAAAACCCCAAAACATATCCAGTGTAAAAGCAGTCACTGCCTGCAGTCCACAGCAGCTGATGGTTTGGGAAGGACTCTGACAGCCCTCACCAGGGCTTTGACAAGAGTACAGCTTAAACCAGCTTTTCCCCCTTGGAAACAGGCATTCGGGGGGAAAACAAGCAGCAGGCAAAGGTTATCCTTAGGGAAGCAGGGAAGCCAATACTCCACCCAGGGGAAACCATCTCCAGAGAGCAGAGTACAACTTCCATCACAAGCACCAGGCAGAGGATGTCTTCCTGAAAACATCAAGGAACTGACTGACAGAGAAATCTTGGTGAGGAAGAACCACTGCTCTGGGGAATAGTCAGTCCTAGGCTAAAGATATATCCCTATTTTGGTTAATTTTCAGTCAGGAAGAGATCCCCACTCCTCCTCCTCCTGTCCAGTTCCTTCACTAGACTAATGAATTTTGCAAATCAGGAAAGACCTAGAGAAAACACATCTCCCCTATGCTGTTGTTTGATGCAGGACCAGGCAATTTCCCACCAAACTGAAGCCTGTTGACCACTGCATGAGCTGCTTTTATACTGCTGTCTTCAGAATCCTTTATGTAGTTATTGCATCTGCTCCCTTGGGCTCTGGGGGAGGAATAAGCAGCATCAGTGGCCTGAGGGACTACCACAGTTGTTTTGCAGAAGCTCAGACTGTTATTTAACTGCTACATCCTCAGATGATAGACTTGGGTTATGTCAAGCAGTAGAGATTCACAGTTGCCAGAAGGGCAGTGCTCAGGAAAAGCAGCCTTGAATTTGACAGGGTGGAAGAGGAGGGCTGAGGTTGTAGTGAACTGTGCAGCACTGCTGGTCTCAAAACACACTCACATGTCAGTGTCTCGGTGGCCTTTGATGTCTCCCAGGATTAGCTTCTTCCTGAAAAAGCACTGCACTTGGGAGAGAATCAGAAAACCCCTAAGGACAGGTAGCAATCCTATGGGGCATCTCCCCATATCTACAGTCTAAGGCAAGCTCTTCCTCCCCCCCTCCAGCTGCACATACTTTCCTCAGCACTAAGGAAAAAGAATTAATCACTGCTAAACACAGCTCTGGAGCAGAGGAGTGTGCAAAGGAGAAGTGGCACGTGTGCCAAGCCAGGGCTGCAGCACATGCTGCCACAGGGCAGGGATGTGTTGAGCCCAGTGTTGTGTGGGTTTCCCAGCCACAGCAGCACCAGCTCTGCTGATATTTATCTTGTTTTCCCCATGGGGCTCTGGTTGATACAGATTTAAATATTTTTCTTCCTTCTTAACATGGTTGCTCAGAATGAGGCAGTTGAAATGAAGCACAGAGGTCTTGGATTCAGACAAGTTTTGTTAGCAGGGTACATTGCTCCTCTCATCAGCTGCCTCCCACCTCATTTCCTTCCTCCACATGATATCCCCTGTTGTTTAGGCACTAATGAAGACAGCAAAATGGTTATAGGACTCCAGGGATCATTTACCAGGAATTCTGTACCTCTTTTAAATGTTGGTTTCCTTCAAAAATGTAAGGATTTCTCTCCTAATGATACTTCTCAGGGATTAATTCATTTGAGAGAAGGGATGCAATGCAGGTGAAAAGTAAAGAAATGTCTCTTTGCTGAAATACTACAAAGAGATAATCAATATTTATCTGCATGCTTTCTTACCCCACCCTACAGGACAGCTGCTCCAATACATGGTAAAAAGGTAAAAGATACATCAGTTGTAGCTTGATGTTTTCACCTGCCACAGCCATAATTTACCTGTGCCCAGGTGAGCAGTAAAGGGCACTGCTGAGCTTCACCCTCAAACCACCACTTGGAGGAGGGATGAGGTTGTTTTTGGTAAGTCATCTTGCAACCCACAGAATTTATCACCAGAGTAGCCTTTGGCACTCTATAGGCACTTCCCATAAGAGAGTCAGACTCAGGGTCCAGATAAAGCTCCAGCTTAATCAGTCTTGTCCTCTGAAAGAGACAGATGTCAAACACTGATGCTATCACTCTGCTGGTTGTCAACACTGGTTTTGGTCTGCCTGATGATCTAGAATAAAGGCTTAGATCTGGTTCAGCCAAAGGAGATTGAGCCAGTTCAGCTAAACTGAGAGTAAGCATCTGTGCAGCAGAGAAACTATCCCAGCATCTTCATTCTTCTTTTCAGTAGGACACAAATGTCCTATATAGTCATAATATGGGGATGTTCTGTAAAGGAAACATTTGTTGAAGGAAATTGGTAACAGGACAGGCACCTTTCACCCATGACAACACTTCAAACTGTCCAAGGTCATTGGTGTCCATTCAGCAAGTGATGAAATTATCTGGAGGTAATTGAGAGGAAAGGCATTACAGCACAGAAACATTCCTTACCAATCCTGGCTGCCTCCTCTGGGAGAGGCCTAATACTAAAGTGAACTGTCCTCAATTTGTGGATTGAGAAGAACAAAGATAAGGCATGTTGGCAGAGAGGGATGACAAAGGAACCAACATCACATCTCTCAAGCAGGGATGAATTATTCCTTTCCTGGGCATCTTTTCCGCAGTCTGTCTCTATACCATCCCTCATCAATACTCTACTTCGAAACATCTTCTGAAGATCCAAGGGCTTCTCTTACTCTAGGAGGGGAAAAAGCAATGGGCTTGTTCAACCATGCTGCTTCCAAGGACTGCAAGTGAAGTAATCCATGTGATCTGCTCCACTGAACCACAGGGAACACACAGACACCTCTGTTAGGGAAACAGAGCACTTCAGGGACAAACATAAGCAAAGAGAAAACTGCCAAAAATAGGTCATGGAAATAGGTGCTGTCATGTTGGGTTTTCCCCAGAAAGTAAATTAAACAGGAATCTTGCCCTGACACCAGTTTGTAACTGCCATGAAGGTTTCCTGAAAGCTCATTTAAACTCCATTCCCGGCAGATCTTTACACAAACCTGCTGTGGGTACACAGAGAGCACACAGAGCACTGTTTTTCCCTCTGTATCACCCTCCTACAGCTGGTGTGGGATTACAGCTAAGAGCTGCAGAGCCCTTAAAACAGGGGCAGAAGGCAACTATATCTCTGCAGTACCCCACGTAGTCTACTACAGCCAGCCCAAGCAGAGCAGTTGGGTCTGCACACAGCAAGAGGCCACCTGCCCCTCATTAAAAGCCCTGCTGTCGCCCACTCTTCCTGGGAAAGCTTCCTGTCACCATTGCAGAGACCTGACATCACAAGCTGGTGCCAGTACTGGTGCTTTTCCCCTTCCTGGGGAAAGAAATCACAACAGCAGTCCCCTTCATACTGGGTTGAAACCTGCAATTAAGGATTCATTCAGAGGCAGATCTCTAATTGGTTTCTCCCAGGAGAATGGGAG
This sequence comes from Scytalopus superciliaris, assembly GCA_013400415.1. Lineage (NCBI taxonomy): Eukaryota > Metazoa > Chordata > Aves > Passeriformes > Rhinocryptidae > Scytalopus > Scytalopus superciliaris. The sequence continues at coordinate 2,500,132 of VXBX01008695.1, read as the reverse complement.
ACTCAGCAACATGTTGTGTTTGCTGAGAACTTAAGAGGACTGCAGAAAAAAGGTGCTGGAGGAAGAAGAGTCACTTGGGTTCTTTCCTGTTGGGGCAGCAAATGCAAGGGAAGAGAAGAGTCAAAATACATGCCCCACCATCAGAAGATATCATAATGGTTTTACACCGAATATTGACTGGTTTAGCTTTTTCAAATTGTTGTCTTTCTCTCTGAATATTTTCAAGACTTAATAAAAATAGGCTTTCTAGAGGAGCCAGCTGCTGCCTGCCATCTCCCCCACACCTATACAAAAGCAATACAGAGTGGGCTAAGCTACTGCAGCATCTTCCCTTGCTTTGTTTTATTTTTAACTCTGTGTCTTCCTCCAGTTCTCAGAACAACTCCTGCACATCCCTGTCATTCCAGACTCATTTCCCACAGTGGATTTCAGATTTCAAGTATCTCTAGATGAAATGCCAGGACAGATTATTCTTCTTGATCCCAGTACCCCTTTTTACTATTTGTTTTCCCCAGGCTTCTGAAAAAGCACCTTCTTTTCCCCCCTGAACAAAGTGACAAGGACAGCAGGGCCTCATTGTACACACAGTCCTGTTTCTTCTGACCCAAGATCTGATGCTGGTTTGGCCACGCTGCTATAGCACAAGCTACACCAAGGTCAATCCCTTCCCTCAACACAAGTCATCAGGCCAGTCTTGGACCATGCTCAAAAATGGCAAACATAACACAGTGGGACTTTTCCATCAAATAAATCATGCCTTGAAGGTGATGAGAGGATAATTGGAGAAGTGACAATTTTTAGTTACTTCCACTTAGGATTTTTATCTTATTATTTACAGTTTATATAATTTCTCACTAGATTACCCTTGTACCTTAAGAAGAAGTCAGGTATTTTCAATATAATATTCCTAGTTAGGTTTGACTCATGGAAGGGTAAACTATACCACCTGAAGACAAGAAACCTGCCACCAAACAACTCCCCTGTGCTTACAGCCGTCACTGCTGTCTCTCACACTCTTGCCTGAAGCACTGTAGGAAATATTCTCTAGCCCCTGTCAAACACCACACATCAAAGCCTGGAAGAAAATTACATGAAAAGACAACAGCAGTACCTACAAGTACCGGGCTATGCAATATTTTGCCTTTTAACCATACTGTGCCTCACAGCAGAGGAGCAGCTGTAACAACTCCCCACAAATACATCCTTGTGATTCCCTCCAGCCTCCTGGTGAGATGAGACATTACCTTATAAATTCTCATTTTCATGGAGTACCTTGCAACCTCTGCCCAAGCAGGACAGTCCCCATCACTGTGATGGGGCAGCTCAGCTAATTCCTCTCTCCCTGGCTTCTCTTTGTCTCAGAAGTTCATTAAACTGGGGGAAGATGAAGGCTCAAGCTCATCTCAGTTGCCCTCAAAACCAGTAGTGAGTCCAGCAAAAAACCACTCACCGGTTACTGCCTTTCCCCCGTGCAAACACCATTGCTAGTTTTTACTTCATATCTGATGATCCCACAATATCATTATGCATTTTTTGCTTGACTTTTGATGAAGGCTAAGCAGACAAAATTGAGTGTGCTCCTGCTTCATCTATTCTCCCCCAGACCCCAGTACTTTTCTGTACAAAAACAACCAGAGGTGAATATCCACCTTCATACTCAGAAAAACTGCAAGAAACACTCATAAACCTGACATTTCACTTCAGATTTCACCTTCCATGACACACTTTAGTTCTCCACCCTGTTTTACACTGTGTGATATCATGGGATATTGCCAAAAGCTCTCACCTTGCAGTGCACAAAATGAAAATTGAACTAGCAGAGATTCTAGCTCAAACTTTTTAAAAATTAAATACAAAATAATTGCCTTGTCCACTGAATCATAGCCAGTAGTCCTGGGAGAACAACGCTGGGAACTTTGCAGCACACAGGTGGATTTCCCAAACCAGAGCTCTGAATTTCACTTGCATACATTGATTAGGTATTTCATCTTCCAGCGAAGATGTGCAGCATGATGAAAGCAAAGGCTTTAGATCTCAAGAGAGAAATTTAATCCCCCTTTCTCAGATGACAAACAGTAATTCATAGGTAGCGAGATTTACCTGCAAGTTTTATTGCAGCAGAACAGGAATATCATTATCTCATTCCTCCCATTTCCCTGCAGTTTCCCCAGAGGAGGAAGGCAGTTTGGACCTGCTACACTGTCCCAGGAAGAAAAAGAATCTGTGCTTTGTTGGTCTCAACAAGCACAGAGAATTCAAGGGTTCATTGACATTGTTTGACAGCCAGCACCCAAATAAGCTCATGTGAAAACTAACAGACCTAACAAAGAAACATTCCAAGATTAGGAAAAAAATGTTACATTAGTGAATCACAGTTTTTCCTGACAAACCAGGTTTCTGCAAATAGTTTTTGAGACCTGTGAATGAAGCTCATGCCTTTATTAGCCTGGCCTTTTCCTACATAAAATCTTGCCTAGTTTGGATGTTATCTTCCCTTCCTTTATCTACATTAAGCTATAGATACTTCCCTTGCACATACTTATCTACACAGAGCCAAAACGCAACAATCTACATAAAGAGCTTTTTGTAGCACCGAAGTTAACAGTAAAATTGCTAATGACTCTTGGAACAGGCCTTCAAGTTTGCACACTGGCTCAGAGTTGCCACAGCAAAGTGCTGGCACTCCAAAGGTTCAGTTCCTGAAGCCACTGGGCCAGTCTTCCTTAAAATCTGCCATTTTAGGCTCAGTGGCTATTGGGAGTTTCCACAATGTTTCTGACCACTGTTCAAAGGAGTCATCTGGTGTTTATCACATGACCTGAACTGGCATCCACCACAAACCTATTCCTAGGATGAGAAAGTTTTGCTATTTGAAGTCTCATTCTGATGTTCCTTCACTTTTCGTGTAACACATGCAGTGAGACGCCAGGAACCTGTGGGGTACCACCTGCACTGCCCTACAAGTGTGCCCAGCAGAGAACACTTTGCATGGTCTGCACACAACAGAAAGCACACAGGAAAGCTCCCTGTGCAGCCCTGCCTCATGTGCCAAGTAGGGTCTCTAATGAGAGATGCCTTCCCATCACCTCCCCAGTTAGGCAGATATGAGACTGTGTCTACGGGAAAAAAAATAGTCAAGATCAGGAAATAATTTTCTTCCTCAGAGAGAGGTTGAGCTATGATCTGAAGCATATCAGTTTAAATTTAAATACCTCCCAGGTCTCTTGGATTAATCATAGCCATTACCTTGTACAGTCTTGGAGTTCTCAGCATACAGGGAAAGTACTGAAAACAGAAAAACAGAGACCAGAAATGGCTGTGTTCTAATGTCTTTTGTCAGTCTTGCATATTTTAGACAAACTCATTGAGGCATGAGTGTCTTAATTGTTATATTTGTATACAGCACAAGAGAAGATATGATTAGTCTTGCTTTAGGCACTGCTGTCATGTTAGTTTATAATGGCAGTGGTGTACTCAAATTATCAGCCATTCACCCCTCCCAAAAGCCCCAGTGCTACCTCTCTTGGATAAGGCTGTATTCCAGGAAAGCAAAATACTGGATTTCTATAGAGTGTTAAAAAACTGACTTATAAAACTCAATAGTTGAACTGTAACTCTCAGATTCAGATTATGGCCTGCTGACTGCTCCTGCCTTGAAAGAGAGAGAGAAACCTTATGTTTTGTTACTCTTCAGAAGCTGTCCCATAAGCACTGCAAAACTACAGTTCAGTGCTACAGAACATTTTATTTAAAAGAAAAAAAGAAACCAAGAGACTTGCAGCACAAGTTCTTCCCTGCATTCTGATTTCCAGTGCAGGCAGTTGGAGCTGAGGGCTCCAGCCAGCACACAGAGCTTTGCTGGCTGGAGATGCAGCAGTCTGCACAGTGATTGCTCAGGGTGCAGAGAAGGATGCTGGCAGATCGGTTTTGAAAGATCTTTAATACAACCAAAAGCATAGAATTCACTTACCCAGAAAAGACAGAAAAGACCTTTTGCAATAGTATCAATAAGATCTCATTCAATCTCTATCCCTCCCTAATCCCCACTGCAAGTTTAAGACTGATTTATTATTAGCTGGCTGAGATGAGCAATTAAAATAGAACATTAGAAGATACTTAGGTGAATTCGGCACCTTGTGTGGATATGTGGCAATAAATCTGTTCCCTGGCAGTGTGTGGGAGAATTCCTCCCTGCTGTGGATTCATACCCAGTATCAGGCAGAGCCTCACTTGCTTATTGCCAAAGAAGCAGTGGGACTGGTGCATAGGATGGCAGCAGGCCCAGTATCTATATGCAGGAAGAAAACAGTGCCAGGCATAAATCTTCATACAGGTAAACTGGAGGCATCTCCTTTTCCACAAGGAAATGTCATGCCGGGTATTAACATACACAGGCTGCTTCTCCCTTCAGCCTGTGTTGTGTTATTATCTGCTTATGGGGGAAGAGAAAAACAGCAAGTTGTACAGAGCCTTGACCCTCCCCCCAACAAACCAACCAATGTCACCAAGCAGATCAATTGGAAGAGCCAAATTCCCTTATCTTCATCACACCCAGAAGTTTCTCCAGTTTCTAATGTGAATAAGGCTGTGCAATGAACGATGATCTATGCAATAACGTAGTCACAGCTGGACTTTTTGGACAACTCCTGTGCCAACACAGGAGGGCACAGCAATGCTGCCCTATCCATGCATGGCCACATCCTGGCTCCAATGGGAAGCAGGGGAAAAATGGAAAATTCCTGGGAGGAGCCTACAAAGCTTGTGAGGCAGCACATGATTCAGCTCCCCTGACACCAGCCGGCCAGCTCCTGCAAGCTCCATACTGTCACAACCTTTGGTCCATTTTCTACCCACTGTGGCTGGAGGTATAAGTGCTGAAGCCCAGCTGTTAAGCAGCTGAAAGCTAGAAAGCAAATACATGCTCCAAAGGGATTATTTTAAATTTCTTTGAGTACCGTGTATTTGGGGCTGGGCTCCCAATGAATTCAAATAGCTGAGATTACTTACAAACCTGGTGCTGCTGAAAATCACCCAAATGAATGACTCCTGCCTTGAAAGGACCTTGGCTCCAGCACAAAGCTATTTCTGCCTTGGCATGATCGATTGTGCCAACCTGCCGGGCTCCTGGTGCAGGAGATCTCGGAGCAGCTGAAGGGTACACTCTGCAGAGAGGCTCCAGTGCTGAGACAGAGAGCAATGCACACAGCAAGGCATCAGGCCATGTGCCAGGTGACTCACAGGAGCAAAGGGACGCTCAGAAATCAAATAAAATCATGGAATGTTCTGAGTCAGGAGACACACACAAGGATCATCAAAGTCCGACTCTTGGCCTTGCACAGGAGACCCCCAACAATCCCACCATCTGCCTGAAAACATTGTCCAAATGCTCCTTGAACTCAGGCTTGGTGCTGTGACCACTTCCCTGTTGAAATGCTTCAGTGCTCAACTACCCTCTGGGGGAGGAAGTTTAAGAACTTAATTACTGTCTGGGCCTTCCCTGCAGATCTTCCCTACTCACTGCCTTCCAAGGGTCCTGCCACTGGGAACATGAGCAGCTCTGCTCTGTGCTGCACCACAGCAGCTACACTGCTGCCAGCCAGAGGCTCTGCACCACCCTGGCAATGGTTGACTCTTGAGGAATACATTCAGTGCAGGTAGATTGGGGTGCAGCTGCATAACAGGAAAAAAAAGTGCAACAAGGCTATTTTCATGTCCAGACTATTCTTGCACATGACTTTGGACACTGCTCACCTACTACATAGACAGGCAGAAGTTTCTCTTATTCTCCTTGAACTATTTGTTACAAGAGTCAGATATAAACCTTAATCTTAAACATCTTTGCATGCATGCTGTGGGATATTGAAAACCCCACAGGAATAATTCACTCCCCCAAACAATTTGGATGTCAACTTTGGATCCCCTCATGGGTAAATGCTCACAAAGTTTAGGGCAAGGACAAGGCAAAAACCAACACTGAAGCATAACTGTGAGGCAACCCAGGGTTAAGTCCCTGAGCAGATAACACACACACAGAGCCCCCCTGCCCAAACACTGCACCGTGGCAAAGACCAAAACAACCTGCTTCTGGTTAGCTGCCCTTTCGTCATCACACAGACCTCACAGCTTCAACTGTGTGTTCAGGGCTCTACTCCAGCCTTGATTCTTCACCTCTTCCTGTCTTTTCTCAAATGGTCCCCTGCAGATGAAACCTCACCCTGATACACTGAGCAGACAGGTCCCAGCAGTCTATCACCCAGCAGCCAAGAGTCAGCCTACACATTAAACCCTTCACTTTTGGCCTTTCTTTAGGAGTGAAAAAAAATCAGTCCACAGACATACTGCAAAGTCTTAACCTTCATCCTCCAGATGCAGGAAAAGTCAAATAGCAAACCATAAATCTAGAGCTTGGTCAGGTCAGGTCTGGGAAAGAAGCTTCTCTGCTGCTCTCTGTGCCTTGGAGGTGCTCCAAGGCCCACACCATCCCTCTCACTTCCCAGGTGATCAGTATTGCTAAACAGGCCACCCCAGAGGGGACATCAGCTTCCATTTAGCTTGTGCCCTTTCTTCCACCAAGACTCACACTGCCTACAGAGAGGCAAGTGAGGAGCCCCCATCTCCTCAGCTTCAGAGTCAAACTAACAGCCAAGCTCCCAGCAGAGCAGTCCCCACATCCCTTGAGTCCCTAACAGCAAGAAAAATGCCAGAGGCAAAGGCCTATTTTAATCTCCCTGTTAACTGGATCATCCCGGTCACAAGGAACATTACTTAGGAACTATAGTTTCAGCTGTAGTAGCAACACTAAAGTAAGAAGATAAATAAACAATTAAAATAGATTATTATTCCTCTAGTCGCTTTTTAACTCCATACCTTCACCTTGAAAAGCTGCTGGGGGATCATGAGGAAGCCCAAGTCTCTGGATGTCTTTCAACAGCATTTTTGACATAAATAAGAGAGAAAAATGCCACAGACCTGCTCCAAGGCAAACAGCAAGGAAGGAAGCACTGCTGGGATCTGGGAAGGCAGCTGAGCCTACTAAGGGCTGTAATGGGCTAAACAGGGTTCCCAGGGCAGGCTTCATGCTCACTTTGGGGGTGTTCATTTGTGGGCTCTGCAGGCTCCAAGACACTCCTCTTAATAAAAGGTCTCTTTTTTTGGCAAGTGTGAGAGCTGCAGTCTGACTTGTGGGTGGTTGCTCAGACAGTCAAAGTAATGAGGATTTTTCCCACATAAGAAACAATCTCTAAGGCAGTATTTTTAAGTGATCCAACAGAAATCCATATCCAAAGCTGTGTGCAGACCTGCATTGAAGTCCAAGAGAAATTTTGGACCAGGCTTCCACTTTCTCTAGTCCTTTCTCATTTTCTTACACTGCAAAGGCACACCTGGATCAGACAACATGAAAAGCTTCTCCTCAGCATTGCCACCACACTCAAGCCTGACCTGTAACACCCCCTGCCATGCCAGGACTGGGCTCACCAGCAGTGCAGGTTGTCAGGTGTTATCACACTCAAGTGTTTGGTACTTGCATGAAAAACGTAGATTTGACAGTAAGCTGACATCTCAGACTCAGCTCCTTATTGTGCATATTGTGTCTCTCACATGAGAACAAGGCTCACTAATTACTCAAGAGGAGGCTGTAATTGTGCATATTTTAGAAACAGGCAGGTTAAAGAACACTCCTTAAAACACCTCGGCACCAGGGGCAAGAATTCAGTTGAGAGAAGTAGAGTTTTCCTCAGATCATCTCTTGTTCCTCAAAATATTTTAGACATTTATTAGTTTTTCAGGAGAGGAAAAGAAAAAATATATTCCACATTCAAAAGCTGGAGAGTTCTTGACAGATTAGCTTCCCTCACTTGCAATTTTCAGCAAGGTTCTCCATTTAAAAAAAAAAAAAAATCAATTATTCGCAGATCACCAGGAGGAGAAACCAATATAACTCTCAGGAAGTTTCCAGGGCAGTTTTCACTCCCATTTAAAAGATATATTAAGACATTGACCCATAAATCCATAGAGCTACTCCTCCTGTTAGACCAAGGGTGTATAAGACTCCTTTTTCATTTTGCCTCAAACAAGGTTGAGAAGTACTTCGAAGAGTAATTTTAAACCTACTGCAACGTATATGGGAGATGAGAAACACAAGGGTTAACACCTTAAGATACATTACTTGTCTGGTCTGTCTTAGGACTCAGTCTGTCTGTTGTATAGAACAAACCTGGCCTCCTCTGAGTCACCTGAATTATTCCAGATGCACATCCATGTGATGGAAAGTTGACATCATGGCCCAGGGGAGCACTTGCCATTTAACCTCGAGTGGATTCCCTGTCTGATGGAGCCTCTTTTTGAGCAGAGATTAAACAGGCCCATCAGACTTTCCCAAGAGCCCTTAGTGACAGAAACAAGATTCCAAAAGGAGCAGTAAGGCTGATGTCTCCTCCTTGCCTAAGAAACAGAAACCTCTCCAGGCAGTTGCCCTGTTGGCTTTCCAGGCTCTCCTTGCAGAGATAAATTACAGAGGCAACACCAAGTCCCCTTGGGCAGAGATATAGTAAACAACAGGTGAAAATGAAAATATTTACAACCTTAATAGGGGAGGTAAAAAAGCAACAGTAAGAGAGGCTGAGACAGATTCAGCCCCAGTTCCAATAGCGGAAGAGAAACATCTGCACCAGTGCAGGATGGTCTGTGGAACACCACCAAGGCCTGCATCAGGCAGTTCTCTCAGGGAGGTTTATGCTTCTCTATCTCAGCCCAAAGAGCTAATTTTCAAGGTGGAAGTGGCTTTTTCTAGAACGATACAGCTGCTCAATACCCAGCATCTGAGCAAAAGCCAGGTCCATACCCTTTTTCTGGAGCTTCCACGACACTGCTCAACAAACAGCAAGAGAATTTGCCAAGGAAAGAGAACCTTTTCTTGCACAGCTCGGTGAAAATTGGAGCAAAAAGGATTACTCAAAATCCCAAACTGAATACATACAATAATCTTGTTCAGATGAGCAGTAACACTTGTGGGCTCTAAAAGGACCAGTAAACCCACTTGTCTGACCTATGTAACACAGATAATTAATATGGAGTAACAGCTAATGGTGAGCAGCACAGTCCTAGGATCTGTAAATCCTGGCTCTCAAAAAAAAAAAACCAACCAAACAAAAAAAACACAAGCAAAAAACCAAACAAACAAAACCAAAAAACCCCCACCAGAACCAAACAAACCCCCATATTATACCCATCTGTCAAAACCCTCACCCTCAGCTTTTAAGTCTCCTAACCCTGGAAGTCCTCTAAAACTGCACCTGAAACCAGACTCCAACTCACTTCTAAGAGAAGGACTCAGCTTAACATCAAGTTTCTCACTGAAAGCAGCAGATAATGGCTAAGGCAGCCCTGACAAAACAAGGCCCTGAAGGCAAAAGAATCCCTGAGACTGCACCTACATTAAAAAGAAAAAAAAAATTAAAATTGCATGCTTGACCGGACTGCATATGTCTCTTCTTTTGTCTAACTGAGTATGATCTAAAGTCCTGTTGCATGGCAAGCAGCTCACATATAAAGATTGCTAATAAGTGAGGAAGCCTTTCCTTCTTTTTCTGAATCATTTTTATGGATGCCTGAGGTTATTGCAAACTATTGCATCAACACTGAATCACTCTCCCCTTTGCATAGTTAAACACAATTCGTTCTTTTCATAAAACTTTGCTATCCATTGAACCAAAGCAATAAAAAAAAGGAAGAGGAAAAGGCCAACATCCATACTTGCAGCTTCCCAAGTCACTTAGTCTCAGCTTAAGTTTTAGCTACACAGCCAGACAGCAGCACTAGTTGCTACATCAGGGGTTTGGAAGCAAAGGGAAAGGAGGAGGCGAAGAAAGCCCAGGAGACAGCCAAAAGGAAAACATCTTTAAAGCTCCCCTGAATTGGTGACACTTACCTGTTTGTTCCATTTTATGCCTCTGGGTTTCTCTGAAATAGAGAAGAGCAATTATGAAGTGACCCACTTTCCTTCTGTTTAGTGTAAGGAGGAAACAGGGGGAAGGGGAAGAAGTGGAGGAGAAAGAGAATTGCCAAAGAATAATATCAAAGGGGAAAGGAAAAGGAAAAAGACACTCAAACCCTTACAGAGGATTGGAGGGCAAATTGTGATGACCCAGTTTAAAGAAAGAGCAGGAACTAAACCCACTAACAGTCAACACCTTCCCACACACTCTAAGGAGAGGAAGCAACAAGGGAAAGAAACAAACTCAGGGCTTACAGCACTCCTTTGTGGTACAAACTCACTCCTTCGGGACAAAGCTCACACAGAAAAAATTTCACAGCAAAAGAGAAGAGCTCTCCCATCAGCCCTTTTATCTGGATAAGGGAAGGGTGGAGCAGCATTCTGGTGGGGATGGAGCAAATCAGGGCCAGGTGCTAAAAATCAAAGGAGTCAAAAGATCTCAGCCAGTTTGCAGCAGCTGAGGCTCCCTCACAGGGGAGGGTGGGAGACACATTAAGATGCCAGGGAAATCGCCGATCTTTCTCCTTGTAAAAGACCCAAGAAGTAGCATTGCATGTGCTGAAGTCAGAGGAAATCGCTCGACCTGATGGCATGATCTGACATGGCAGCTCTAGCCTTCATTCTGGTGTGGGGCAGCATCTTCAGGAGATCTTCATCTGCTGTGTCTTTCACCCTTGATTGTGACAATTGATGGCCCTGAACTGATAATTCTCCAGGGGACCCTAAGAGCTGTCTCTTTTCTAGACAGAAACTGGTATTTGAGAGGAGAAGAGGTGTTCTGGTTTGCTTTACATTTTTGTCTTTTGCTTAAAGATTAGTCCTTTTTTTCTCTTTCCCTCCTTCAATCCCATTTGCTTCGCTCAGTATAATCAGGCACAAGTGGAATGAAGCTGGTACTTGTGCACCACTTCACACCATTCCGAAGTGATTAAATAAATACTGTAACAAATGCATGTATTGTGTGGTTGACAATTATAACCATAAGGGAAGGAGTAGCCACGCCCTCATCTCCAGGTGGATTATTAAAAATCACAAGCCAACTTGTTGAACTCCTCTCATCTCCACTGATTTCAAAGCCTGCAAACAAAGAGAATCGCACTTCTCAGTTCCAGAAGTCCAGTCACAGTTTGAAATAACCCGTGTATCCTGTAAACAGGCAATAGCCCCCAAAAGTATAACCTCGTTAAAAGTGTGGATTAAACCAGTCTATTAATTTGCATGCACTTAAAGCTTACTGGTCAGGGTATATGGCTAAAATTATATGGGGCACTGCAAATAAATGACATTATGTGTTAATATATTGGCACTGGACTGTGTTAAACTGGACTGTGTAGCTGTGGGAAGGACCCAGCCCAGGCAGGGAGAGGTGGGGTCAGCAGTGGAGACCCAGACTCACCAAATATTTTAGTCCTGGTGGCGTTCTCAGCAATCAGGTACCGAAACACCTTTGGGGATCTGGCTCTGCACATCTAAGAGAGTAATCAGGAAATCTGTGGGGACTCCTCTCTGAGGGTTTATGTTAAAATTGTATTTTGAATCTCTCTATTTTTGAACATAAGCCTCAGAGGAATCTTAGCTTGGCTTGAATTGGAGCACCCAATTATAGACAGGTCCTTAAAAAAGCCCACAGCTTAACTGTATATCTAGAGATCCCGAAAGTGCAGGGAGAAATTAGGCCCAGCCATTCCCTCAAATTTAATCAGAAGCAGCCTGGGGCATATAGATGCAAGTATGGCTGATGGTCAGAATTCAGAAGTTACATAAACAGCAGTGAATGATAGAAAATAATTAGGAGTTCTGCATAAAGGGCTTGATCCTCAAACTGTTCTTATCGCATGGCCCGTAACAGACTTGGGCATGCCTTGGCATCTAAGCCTGGAAAATGCAGAAGTCAGAGAGGCTGTGAAATGTTCAGTGTCAAAGCAGGTACATTTTTCCTCTCTTTTTTGTTTTATGCCTAGTTAATTTCATTTCCCAGCCACATTGTTGAGGCATAGGAGAGCAGCACTGGCGTAAAAACAGTATTTCCCTCCATGCTGAAAGAAAAATGAAAAATGGAAATGTCTGAGGAAGGTGGAGGAAATTGAGGCAGTCTTTGTGTAACAACCAACTCCAGGACAGCCCAGGAATTAACATCAAGGACCTGGTGGCACTGTCAGCATTGTGGTGTTTCACTCACTCAGCTGCCTCACAGCTCAGCTTTGCAGCATACAGGGGTGTGTGTTGGAGGCTGAAGTTGATGCTGTGACAGCCAAGAAGCTCCCACTGCCCACAGACCTCAAATCATGGCCAAAATAAGGGCTGCTCTTTCCCCCTCTGAACCTGCTGCAGGCTCTGCCTGTTCTGCCCTTCACTGGTTCCTGGTCAGTAACATGGGAACCCACATCTTGCCTCTTTTACACAGGAAAGTATGTTCCCTGTCTCATTATTCATGGGCTGTGCCCACAGGTGCCAGTTGTTCAGCCTGCTGAATATTTGCCTGAATAATTAGGAAGGAGCTGAATCATTCTTAGACCAAATTCCAGTGTTCTCTCTCCTTCTTCATTTATAGGCTTTGCTTCTCACAGCTCTCCTGTACACATTGCAAAATGAGTGTACAAATACTATGAGATAGAGTAAAAAAAAATTCTCCATGTGCTTTTATTTTTTTTTCCCTCTCTTTTTAAATCATTCCCAAAAGATGCTCAAACACTCTGCTAAAATTGTTTAGCAGCGCTTATTGCGACAGAAATCCCGGTGCTGCGGTGCAAAAGGCTGCCCCCCTCTGCATCTCCCAGGATAGAGGCATCCGTGTTCCTGAATGACACAGGGTATCTCCCTTCCCTTGCTCATTTTCAGAATAACTATAGAAAAGGTAGTTGTTCCTAATAAGCTTATTGGGTGATGTTCGTGATCTATTTAATGATTCTGTCCTATGTTGTTTTATTAAAATACGTGATTTCTGCTGCAGCAGAGCTTGAAAATGAATCTTAAATTGAACACAGTTTTCTCACTGGAAATCTACCTTTTATCCTCCTCCCACTCCCTTCCTGCTTTCCCTTCCTTTTCCCACCCCTTATCCCTCTTTCTTCAAGTTATGCTGCATTTTATTTTGCCTTCACTGCATTTTCCTCCCTGTCTTAAGGAGCCAAATTCATCCCTGCTGGTATCCAATGGACTGAAATTCTTCTCAAAGGCGTTATTGGGTTGGATCCAAACCCAGCCAGCATTTTGCAGTGCTGGTGGCTTAGTCAAAACAGCAGTTTGTAATTTCTCTTTTCCTTCCCTTATCTACTGTTAATATGAATTATTAATAAGTACTAGTATTGCTCTCTCGAAAATCGTACTTAATTTCAAAGCGACCTATCAGACAAGCTGTCTGACTGAAAATTCCTTTTTAACTTTCCGTGTGTGCTTGGAACTTGCACGATGCGTGCGCACAGACAGCCTGGATTTCAGACCAAGGCTCGCTCTGGGATTCCTCTTGCCATCTGCAGTGCACACCTAACCCAAGTGCTGGGCACGATTAACCCGAGCGTGAGCTGGCCAGAAAAGGTTTGTTTTTCCAAATTGTCATTTGTGACGCTAAATCTGCTTCCCAATCAGGCTGCTGTTCCAGATCCCTCGCCTGGAGGTGGGGGTGTCTGCACAGTGTTAATCTTATGCTGTTAGTCTGTGTTTACAGCCCTCAAACCTACCAGGTTCTCTCCTTCCCTGCGGTTCCCGTGTGCACAGCTCATTAGATACTCTAATGCAGCAGGAAGCCCCTCTTGCCTGAGAATTCCTTTGTCGCATATTTAGCAAACTTTTGACTGCTTCCCTCCAAATGAGTCTGAAGGACATATTTTCGTAGGAGAGGGTGAGACTCACAAAGCACGATCTACAGTCACGTTTTTCTGTGGGGAACTACTGAGCAGAGGAGGAGGAATCACCCGCAGTCCTCTCTCCTTCTCCCCCGCGCCTTCCCTTCCCTCCCCTCCCCGTCCCTCCCCCACGCCCATACAACCATAACACGAGACGAAGGCGCTCCAAATACAGCTGCATCGCCTTCCCTATCTTCCGGTTTTCTTTTCCTTGGCAAAAGGGGGGGAAAACAGAGACGATAAGGACGGAATTACCGCTAATGCGGGACTGATGTTTTGACTCTGTGCCATCCGCAGACTGTTTAGAAAAGCCTGTGCGCAGCGTGTCAGAGTTAAACACAGCCAGTGCTCTGTTAGTGCTGGCAGGAGAGGCTCAGGCGGGGAAAAGAGAGGCATCTGTAGGTCTGGATGGTTCCATAAATGAACGCACTAAGGCTTGTGGAATGTAAGGGGAAAGATGACCGAGGTTACTAAAGAGAGCATCGCACTTCGGCTGCAATCCCCATCCTTCATTACATTCCCCATTAAGAGATAAATTTTACAAACGTCCACCGTTTTGTATGAAATGAAAGGATTTCCTTCCCATTAGAAATCACAGTGGAGACAGCTCCATTTGCTCCAAATTAGGTACGCTCTGAATGAATATTTTAATTAATCCATGATAAATCAGCCAGGCTCTTTCCTGGAACAGAGCTGCCGTTTCCCACTTCGGCAGCAGTGGGATGTGCTCACTCTGCTCTGTGTGTGCATGTACGTGCCCAGGATTTTGTTTGGGTTTAGTTTCTCTCTCTCTTTTTTGAACCTGTCCCTCAAATGATCAGTTAAAACACATGTCCTCAGCCATGGATTTCCTTGTGTTTGGCTGCTCCTACTTAGGAGTGGGGAGGGAGGAGAGGGGGAATAATCAGATTAACACACTCAGACCCCTGGCAGGATGCTCTGAGAAATAAAAAGAGGGGAGAGAAGGAAGAATTCACACATAAAAATAGAAGCCCACGTAGATTGGCCATATATGGAGTACCGGGGACTTCAGAGGGATACCCTCTTCGGACCACCCCTTTGGCGGAGGAAATCGCTGCTGCGGGAGGGCCCCTTCCCCCCTCCCCGGGCGGCCCGCCCGCAGCGGCGCTCAGCCCCC